>CM038682.1:356192141-356517453 GCA_021605205.1 Aegilops longissima
CCTCCGGAGCACTCGCTCCCATTGTGGAGGCTTGGGAGGCGGGGCGCCACCTGCGCTGAGCTCTGAGGCCACGATTGGCGAGAATCTGTCGTGGCCCTCCATTCCTTGGTTGGGGAAGGCGTGGTGAGCCAGGTGGGCGCCCCGTCCCCTATTCGCCGCGGCGGGAGCAGGTGGTGAACGCCATGCCCACCTTCAATGGTGAGGGGCTGGTGCCCGTAGAAGCTCCCGATGATCTGGTGAAGCTGGCGATGGTGAATGTGTCCTCCGGCAGCTCCAGTGGGATTAAGGGGGAAGAAGAGGCGGAGGAGCAAGAGTCGACTCGAGGAGGCGGGGAGGTCGGGGAGTCCTTCCTCGGCGCAGGTCCCAGGCCCTCCGCTCCATGCCGGACGACGACGAGGCCGGCGCCAGGCGAGGAGGGGAGGACTCTCCCTTGGTCACAAGGAAGGGAAGGTCGGGGCTGGTTCCCCAGTCCTTTCTGGTCCTGGGCGGTCTGAGGCCAGCTCCGGCCCTTCTGACGTGCCTTCTGCTTTCGGGCCTCCCAAGGCCGACCCCAACTGCAGGCTTCGGGGCTTCAAGTTTGGCCGGAGGTTGCTTGAGTCCACGAACGACGACCAGTAAATGCTCGATTCGTGCTTCTTTTGGTTTCTGCTGCCGGGACTTGACGTCTACATTCTTTTGCCAGGGAGGCGCCTGCCAAGAAGGTTGAGGGGCTTGTATGGCCTGGCTTGGCGAGTCCATCTGCCGGCGGCGCCTTCATCCGCTGAGGGAAGAAGGCGGCGAGGCTCACGCCTCCTGCCCGATGCGTCTTGTGAGGCCGGCCCAGGACACCTCGGCGAGAGTCAGCCCCGTAGCCTGGCTGATCCCCGAAGTCATTGCGCTCGATGCTACAGCCGGGCAGCAAAAGGCCGGGGAGGTTCCTTCTTGTCAAGCGTGCTCACGCTGCCGTCCTCTCCGCCCGCTCGATTGTTCCGTCTCTTACGCTCCCTGCGCCGTCCTGGACCAGGTAAGCCAATGAACCGAGCCAGCTGCGGGAGGATCTTCGGCCGCGACCCTAGCCTAGTGGCGGGCGCTGAGCTAACCACGGCTGGGCCGTTCTGCCGCCCGCCATCCGAGCAGCGCTGAGCCGAGCCGTGTCGGCCTCCGATGGGGAGAATCAGGCCGCCCGACCAAGCCAAGGCAGCTCGCGGCCTGCCACTGGCTGACGCTGCGGCGCCCGCAACGCTGCAAAGCGCTGGAGGTCGACTGCAAGGCACAGGCGACGAGCTTCGCCAAGGAGGTGCAGCCACGGGAGCAGGAGAAGAGATGAAGGCTCGGGAGGCTGCCGTCAGGACGGGGCGCCAAGCTTGATGACCGCCTCGGCCGATTGGAACAACTGGAGCGGATATTTGGCGGAGAGGACGAGCTAGGCGCCAAAGCGAAGGTCCTAGCGGAGATCGGGTGGCCTTCCGAAGCTGGAGAAGAAGGCTCGCGCCACATTGAAGACGCTTTACGAGAGTGGCTTGGAGGAGCCGTTGGCTGGTGCGGAGGCGGCCCGCCAAGCTGCTCCCCTTCTGGTCAATGCGCTAGAAGATGTCGCCCGACGGCCTTGGCCCCATGGGGCGGGCGGCGCATCTACTGTCTTCTGCTGGCTGGCGCGTATCCTCGATCCGTCTGTCTGCTTATCATAGCGTCTACTTTGACAGCCTTTGGAACCCGTGGCGGCGACCTTACGCCCGCTGCCGCCGAGCCGTGAAAGGCGAGCCGAGAGCTATTTGGGAAGTTCCGCTCCTTCAGCATCTTACCCGGGCGCGGCGCCACCAGCTCCACGACCTCAGGAGGCGGAGTCGCCCAGCGTGACTCCACCACCGGCGACGACGCCACTGGAGAGTGATCCCTTCGCGGCTTCTATCCTGTTTTTATTCCTGCAACATGCACCATGCCTCGCGGAGGCGTTTAAACTTGTGTTTGGCGTCGTGAAACAATCTATGGCTTGTAATATTTGCTTTGAATTTCCTGGAATTTGCATTTTCCCTCCTATTTGTTTGCGCTCTACGTCGGCAGGGCCCGGCCCCGCGCATACCTCAACCGCCGTTAGCCCCGACCGGAAACCAGGATGGGACTAAGGAGTGAGGGGCTACGTGACCAGTTAGGCTCCTGAGTCGCGATGCTTAGGAGTCCCCTTTTACGCTCAAACGGTTTTTCATACCTTGGCTCCGCTCGGGGAGGGGCGCATGGCGACCAGGTCCGAGGACTGGCTGGGTTGTGTCTTCGGGCAAGGCCAGGCGTAGCCCGTCCAGCCCCCTCACGCTTGGCGCTCGAGGGGAGGCTGCTGCGGCAGTCTTGAACAGGAGCTGCAGGCTCCACGAGGTTGATGCGGCCGTGGGCCGCCTCGATTTTATCACCAGCCGCGAACATAGCGCTTCATATGTGTCTGGGCATAGCCGCTCCTTGGCGATGTCGTCGGCCAGGCGGAACATGGTGCTTCCAGTGCGTGGGAGGGGCTCCCCTCCGGGGAGGCCCAGGGGCATATCAGCCCATACGACATGTGGCGGCACGCAGTAGGGCTAGAGAGAGTGTATCTGGGCACTCGTGAGCTAGTCAGGGACTCCACGAGGCCCCTACCTCGGCGGGTTGCGCTGGCTGCCAGGCCTTTATCAATGGTGTGTTCCTGCAGGGTGGTTAGAATGCAAATGCTCCTCGTCCTCAGGTCCCGGCCCTCGAGCGAGCTCAGCCGCCGCTGGTATGACAGGTCGCGATGCCATGGGTCAAGGCCAAGGGGTGAGGGCTGGAGAGCCAGTAGGAGCCCATGAGTCGCGATGCTCACGTACCCCCCTTTTAACATGCAAGCGCTTTGCATGGGAGCGGAGAAGTCGGCGATAAGCAGCAGGTGATAATCATAGGAACCAGATTAAGCGCGAAAGAGCAAATTCATTTTAAGTAGATGCGAGAAACGCCGTTGGACCAGGCCCGAGCAGCTTGGGGATGATGCAGCCCGAGGGGCGCCCCCGACAAGGTAGGTAAAGAGCATAAGCAAAATGGATACATGCCACGGGGATGGACCCACCTTGACCTGGGAATGATCACGACCTGTGGGCTCCAACTAAAATGGAACTTTGGAAGATGTCACCTGGTGCTGTTGAAGATGAAGTGATGTTGAAGAAGCGGGTGATGCGCAGTGGAGACCTCGGTCCTCATGAGCCCCCGGGCCCAGGAGCCTCGGGAGGCTCCGAGGGCACGGATAGGTCTTCGAGGGCCATCTCTACCTCCGCCAGGAATGCACGATGCCTGACCTCCTGAGCCTCCAGGCGCTCCTCGAGAGCCCACCTTGAAGGCGGAGGCTCTGAGGCAGCTCGGTTGAGCCACAGGCGTCGATGCGGATCATGCAGCCCACCATCCTCGCTTTGGATGTGGGGCTCTGGCGGAACAGCGGCTGGCTGCGCATGACTCTTGAATCTGTAGCTCACAGGTGTTTCTTGCGATGAACTCCACGAGGTTTGGTCTTCCTTGCCTTGTATCTTCACGAGGGAAGCGTGCTGGAAGCACCCCTCAAGTGGTTCCCGGCGCCTCCCTCGCGACCTTGGCAAAGTCGGTGGCTCTCAAGAAAGAGCCCGAGCCACACTGAGGAGGCGTCGAGGCGCGCCTTCCTATCTGAGAGAGGTGGCGCTCCACGATCGAGGCGCGATCGACTCAACACCTCCGGAGGTGCCTGCCTCCTTGTGGCTTGGGCCAGGCGAAGCCTTCTTCTTCTTCAGGGTTGCCTCGGGAAGTCTTCCGCTCCTGTGATCTAGGTCTTCGATTGCTGCTGCTTGGAAGGCACGCTCAAGTGAGCACACTGCGTCCCTTTCTTCACTGGGTACGGTAATGACTCCACCGCTTCCCGGCATCTTGAGGACATTGTAGCCATGGTGGGTCACTGCCATGAACTTGGCTAGGGATGGGTACCCGAGGATGGCGTTGTACAGCAGGTGAATGTGGGCCACGTCGAAGTAGATGAGCTCAGTGCGGTAGTTGTTGCGCTGCCCGAAGGTGACCGGAAGGTGAACCTGCCCTATCGGAACAGTGGAACCATCAGTGACTCCAGAGAAAGGCTTGGTTGGCTAAAGCTGATCGTACGACACTTGGATATTGTCGAACGTCTCGACGGACAGGACGTTGAGTCCTGCTCCGCCATCAATGAGGGTCATGGTGACCTACACATTGCTGATGACTGGGGAGCAAAGCATCGGGTCGACTCTGGCCGTTGCCGTGCACTTGAGCTGATCCGCTGAGCTAAACGTGATAGCGCACGTAGACCACCTAAGAGGGCGCGTGGCCTCAAGCTTGGGGAGGACTGCATTCACCTCGTGAGCAAACTGCTTGAAGATGCGATGTGATGCTGGGGCTTGGGCACCACCCAAGATGCAAGCGATCGCGTGTGGCTCCTGGAAGCCCCCAGCCCCCTCGTCTTGATGTTGGTCTTCGTTCCTCCTCGGCGGTGGCGGCAGAGGAGGAAGGCCTGTGTTGCCGTGTGGGAGACCCTCACGAGGCTGATCCCTCCAGCCTCCCTCGCGAGGCTGGTCCTGCCAGCGATCCTCGCGAGGTCGGTCACGCCACCCTTGGCGAGGGCCACGGTCTTCCCATCGTCCGCCACCTCTTCCTCCTCCTCGGCCATAGCCCATGTCATTGCGCTCGGGGCGTCGGCCGACTCGCCCATCTCGCATGGCCCTAAGCTCTTGACATTTGTTGGTGTTGTGGGTGTGGAGGTCGTGGTACACGCAGTATCGGCTGCCCTTGGATGAATAATGCTGATCCCTGCCTTGCTTGGTGTCTGGTTCCACTGCAAACACGGCAGCCCCTTAGCTTCACGTCCTTGGCCTTGAGCTTTTTCTCTTACGGGTCGGCTGCGGGGAGCTCGAGGAGGAGGCGCCCTTCCTCGACCTGGCGCGCAGGTCGCCAAGTTGAGCAGCTCGAGGATGTGCGGGTCTTCATGGATTGCTAGCTCCTCCTTCATCTTGATGTCGCGCCGCAGCCGTCGGAGAAAGCGAGATGATGGCTTCCTCGATCACCACAGGGATCTTGAGGCGGCGTTGTTGAAGCGCTGGATGTGCCTGCGGGGTTTCACTGGCTGTTGCTTGATCTGGCGCAGGTCGCTCCGGCGGGGCGATCGCGAGTGCCTGGAAGTTCGCGATGAAGCGGTGCGCATCTCGCCCTAGGAGGAGATCGTCTTTGGGAGCGGTCCGAGGAGCAGTGCGGGTGCCGTCCTTGAGCGCCATGGGAAACCAGTTCGCGATAACCTTTTCGTCTCCGTTGGCGGCCTCGACAACCAGCTCGTAGAGCTGTAGGAATTCTGCGGGGTCCACCGTGCCATCATAGCGAGGGGGCAGGTCAGGCTTGAACTTGCCTGGCCATGTGACGCCGCGTAGCTCGGGGGGTGAAGGCGCGACAGCCTGCTGTGGCCACCGGCGCCCTTTGCTGGTGCTGGGCCTACTCTTGGGGATTACCGCGCGCCGCCGCTTGGAGCAGCGCGGGGTCTTGTCGTGGAGGCGCAGGGACGCGATCTTGTCGCGCCGGCGCTGGGAGCGCGCGAGCACCTTCTTGGGGAGGAGGGATCTCCTGGCAGCTCCCTTCTTGATGCGCTGGCGCCGGACGTGGAGGGTCTTGCCCTGGGGCTGCGCGCCTTGGAGCTAGGGCGCCTTCTTGGGGAGGAGGTGGTGGAGGGGCCTCCTGGTCCTCGCCCCCTGCACGGAATGGAGGGCGAGGCAGCAAGAGGGACGGCAAGGGGGAGCCCCCTGCGGTGCTGACGAGCTCGGTGATGCGGGCGAGCCAGTCCTCGTAGAGGTCGTCGACAGGGCGGTAGTGCAGGAGTTCTCTTGCGAGGAGCAGCACGGCATGCGCGTCCGTGGGGGCGTGACGGGCGTGGGACGACTAACCGGCTGGACTCAGCGACGGGGTAGCGGTGCGGCCATCCCGCCGCATCGAAGGATGCTGAGACGAGGCCTGCTGCTCGTTCCCCACTGGGTTGGTGGCGGCGTTGGCGGCAGGCGACGGGGAACGACGATGGCGTCCGCCTACGGGCGCCGTCTGGAAGGCAGCAGGTGGCGAAACAGCCAGCGCTCAACCACGAGCCCGGCGGCGTCGGCCATGAACCTGACGGAAGATCACACGCGAACAGCGGAGGAAAATTCAGGCGCACCTACTGCGCGCCAAATGTCGGTTCGGGTTCGGCGGACCCTTGAGTTCGAACTACAGGGTGCGGCGCGGATATCTCTCCCCTAACGATCTACGTCCGATCTACTCGTGTGATCTAAGCTGGAAACGATGAACAACACAAGGGACATGAGATTTATACTGGTTCGGGCCACCGTTGTGGTGTAATACCCTACTCCAGTGTGTGGTGTGGTGGATTGCCTTAGGGGCTAATGATGAACAGTACAGGGGAAGAACAGCCTCGCGAGAGGTGTTCATGAACTGATGCGATGAACTGTTGGGTGAGTTTGACCGCCCCTCTCTCTCTCTTCCTCTATCCGTTCGGTTGCCTCTACTCTGTGGTGGCTAGCTCTATTTATAGAGGCCCTAGGCCTCTCCCCAAATAATGAGCGGGAAGGGCGCCAACAATTGGCCATTTTGAAGGGGAACATCTAGTACAAGTTATCCTGACTAAAGGTGGTCTTGGCTGCCAAAAGCCTGGTGATGGCCGTCTTGGGCTCCACGGTGACCTCCGTCCTGCCGCACTGCCGGTCTTGGTCTCGTTGCACCGGAATGGTAACCTTTGCCCGATGCCTTGGCCTGTGCTTGCCCCCTTTGCACCAAAGGGGAAACAAGGACACTACACAGGTCGGCGCCTGCCTGGTCTCGATCGTCATGGCTTGCGTCACAGGCTCCTCGTGAGGTGCCCCTGCCTTGATCTCTCCGCCTCCTCGCGAGCCTGCACTGATGAGGCTGCCTGAGAATCTTCACAGCGTCCGCCCAGCAATCTCAGCCCCTCGCGAGGTCTTGAGCTTGGCTGATGAAGATGGGCCTTTGGGTCCCCACTTGAGCCACGCCCGCGGGCTGCGCGAGCAAGTCACAGGGACCCCGTTCGAAGCAGCCGGCAAGCACACCGCATCCCTCTCTTCACATGGGACCGTGATGATTCCTCCGCTTCCTGGCATCTTGAGGACGTTGTAACCGTGATGGGTGACTGCCATGAACTTGGCCAGGGCTGGATACCCGAGGATGGCATTGTACGGCAGGCGGATGTGCGCGATGTCGAAGTCGATGAGCTCGGTGCGTTAGTTCTTGCGCTCTCCGAAAGTGACAGGCAGACGGACATGCCCTATCGGTGTGGTGGAACCGTCGGTCAGTCCTGAGAAGGGCTTGGTGGGCTGGAGTTGTTCATATGGCACTTGGAGGTTGTCGAACATGTCGACGGACAGGATGTTGAGCCCTGCGCCGCTGTCAATGAGGGTCTTGGTAACCTGCACATTACTGATGACTGGGGAACACAACATCGGGAGGGCACCGGCGGTGGCAGCGCGAAACTGATCTGCCGAGTTGAAAGTGATGGCGCATTGGGACCACTTGAGCGGACGCGTGGCCTCGAGCTTGGGGAGCGCCGCGTTCACCTTGCGAGCAAATTGTTTGAAGATGCACAGAGAGGCTGGGGCCTGGGCGCCGCCCAAGATGCAGGCGATTGCGCGTGGCTCCTGGAAGCCCCCAACCCCCTCATCCTGATGGTGGTCGTCGTTCCTCCTTGGTGGAGGCAGTGGGGGAAGACCGGTGTTGCCTTGGGGGCGATCCTCGCGAGGTTGATCCCTCCAGGCGCCCTCGCGAGGCTGGTCCTGCCAGCGGTCCTCGCGAGGCCTGTCACGCCATTCGCGGCACGGGCCACGTTCGTCCCAGCATCCGCCTCCACGTCCTCCTCCGCGGCCGTAGCCCCGGTCGCTGCGCTTGGGGTGTCGACCGAAGCATCCTTCCCGTATGGCTCTGAGCTCTTGACAGTCGCTGGTGTTGTGGGTGTTCAGGTTGTGGAAGGCGCAGAACGATCGGCTGTTCTTGGAAGACTCGGGCTGATCTCTGCCCCGCTTGGTGTCGGGCTCCGCTGCGAGCACAACTGCCTCCTTGCGCTTCACGTCCTTGGCCTTGGCTTACTTCTCCTCTGCGCCCGCGGCTGGCAGCTCAAAGAGAGAGAGGCGCCCCTCCTCAGCTCTTGCGGACTTGGTCGCCAGGTTGAACAGCTCCTGAGAGGTGCATAGCTCCTCATGGATGGCGAGCTCTTCCTTCATCTTGACTTCACGGACGCCGTCTGAGAAGGCGGAGATAATGGCCTCATCCGTGACCTTGGGGATCTTCAGGCGGGTGTTGTTGAAGCGCTGGATGTACTACGGAGGTCTCTCCCATTTGTTGCTTGATCACGGCGTGGGTCACCGGGCGGTGGCGATCCGAGTGCCACGGAAGTTGTTGACAAAGCGGTCGTGCATCTCGTCCCGGAGGAGATCGAGTCGTCTGCAGGTTCGAGGGCGAGGCGAGCTCCATCCTTGAGCCATGGGAAACCAGTTTGCCATGACTTTTCATCACCGTTGGCTGCTTCAATGCTCAGCTCGTGAAACAGCAGGAACTCCACGAGTCGGCGGTGCCGTCGTGGCGAGAGGTAGATCCGGCGAACTTGCTGGCCAGCGGCGCTATGCAGCTCGGGGGTGAAAGCGGCAGCTAGCCGTGGTTCTTGGGACCGGCAGGAGGTGGAGCTTGGTCTTGATGAGGTCAGCTTCTGCGCTTCTGGCGGTGTGCGATCTTAATGGCCGGCGGGGAGGAGCCAGTGCAGCTTCTGGCGGCCGAGGATTTCTTGGCAGCTTCTCTCTTGTGGCGTGGGCACGGTGCGATGGATCATCTTGCGGACCACGCCTTGGTGCCAACGCACCGTCCTGGGGCAAAGGTGGTGGAGGCATGCCATGAGCCTCGTGGCCCATGGCTGGTTCAGGGGGAGGTAGAGAGAGGGACGGTGCCGGGGAGCCCCCTGCGGCACAGACGAGCTCGGCGACACGGTCGAGCCACTCCTCATCGAGGTCGTCGACGGGGCGGTAGCACAGGAGTTCGTTTGCAGCGAGGAGCACGGCCCGCGCCTCCATGGGAGCGCGTCGCGCGTGAGATGAAGAACCGGCCGGGGTCAGCGATGGAGTTGCAGTGCGGCCATCCTGCCACACCGAAGGATGCAGCGAGGATGCCTGCTGCTCGTTCCCCGCCGGGCCAGTGGCAGCGTTAGCGGCGGGAGATGGTGAATGACGAGGTGGCCGCCGACGGGAGCCGTCTGAGTGACGCGGGCGGTGAGGGCAGCCCGATGCTCAGCCCGAGCATGGCGAGCGTCCGCCATGGAGACGACGGAGCGACGGAGCGACAAACTGATGTAAGGGAAGCTACGGCGCACCCCTACCTGGCGCGCCAAATGTCGGATGTGGGGTTCAGGCAAACCCTTAAGGTTCAAACACTGGGGTGCGCGCGAAGTCTTTCCCTTCTACCGATCTATGCCCTAGCTCGCTAAGATCTCGCGGACGAACTCGACGAACTCACAACACAGAGAGACACGAGGTTTATACTGGTTCGGGCCACCGTTGTGGTGTAATACCCTACTCCAGTGTGGTGGCGGTGGATTGCCTCTTGGGCTGATGAAGAACAGTACAAGGGAAGAACAGCCTCCTGAGGTTGAGGTGTTCTTGTGCTCGGTGAGCTAGTGGATCAGAAATCCCCCTACTGTGGTCATTAACTCTACTTATATAGGCCCTGGTCCTCTTCCCAAATATCGACCGGAAAGGGAGCCCACAATGGCAGGCAAATTTGAAGGGGGATAGCTAGTAGAAGCTATCCTGACAAAAATGGTCTTCGCCTGCGTAAAGCTCTGGTGGTGACGCCGTCTTGGGCTCCATGATGACCTCCGCCTTGCCGTCCTCCTGGTCTTGGTCTCGTTGCACCAATATAGCAACCTTTGCCTGACGCCTCGGTACACCTCGCCTGCGCTGGCCTCCTTAGCACCAAAGAGGAAACAAGGACGCTGCGCGCACTGGCGCCTGCCTGGCGCGATCGTCATGGCTCACGTCACGAGAGCCTCCTGAGGTTTTGCCCCGCCTTGATATCTCCGCTCCTCGTGAGCCTGCAGCTAGGCCACTCCGAGGAGGTCTTGCGTCCTCCGCCTCGCGAGCTTGGACCCTCGCGAGGTCTTGGATGCCTTGTTGATGAAGATGGGTTATCTGACTGCTAGCTTAGCCGTCTTTGTGGGCATGACGAGCAAGTCTGGGACCCCGTTCCCAGAACACCCACAGTCCTGGGGTCTCCTCGGGTCATGCCCAAGCGCCGCGCCCATCAAACAGGTCTCCGGACCTAGTCGTGCCGCGCCTCCCGAGGCCTCGGCGAGGCAGGTATGGAAATTGTTTGCGCGTCAAGGGGACTCCACGAGCATCGCGACTCGGGAACCTAACTGGTCACGTAGCCCCTCACTCCTTGTCCGTCTGGTCTCGGTCATTAGCAGCGGTTGAGGTATCTTGTGAGGCCGAGCTCTGCCGACACAGAACACAAAGTGGATAGGAAGAAAATCGCAAAATCTCATAGCAAATATTACAAAACATATTGTCCTCACAATATCGAATGCAAGTTTAACGCCTCCACGAGGCCTGATTCATATTATAGGAACGAAACAGGAAAGTAGCCGCGGGTCACCCCTGGACACCGCCATCACCTGCAGAAGGTGCTCCTCCTTGGGTAACGACGTCTTCACCTGCAGCCGCTGGATCGGCGGCATCACCGGACAAGGGTGCGGAGGCAAAGCCGCGGAACTTCTTTAGCAGGGCCTCCACCTGACCTTGCACAGCTGCGGAGGCGGTTGCGCAGTGATCATCAGCCACAGGCTCCAGCAGCTCGTCAAGACAAGCGCCAGGGTTGCGAAGGTGCAGATGACTGAAGACACGAGTCAATGCAGCTAAAGATAGGACGCGAGCTTCTGCCTCTGCCATGGGACCGATACCATCCACGACTTCCTCAAGCGCCTTCACCAAGAGAGGAAGCAGCAGGGCGGGGCCGTCCTCATCTGTGGTCAGCGGCCTCTCCAAGCCATGCTTTCGTGGCGTCTTGATCTTTGCGAGACCTCTTCTCGAGATTAGTAAAGGCCATGCGGTCTTCGGCCAGGAACCGCGCCTTGGCATCAAGATCGGCCTGCCTCGCCTTCACCTTCCGCTCCAGCTCTTCCAGTCGGCTGCGCTCGGCGGCCTGCGTCTTCCCCAACTCCTCCAGATCAGTGTCACGGTTCCTGACGGCGTCCTCCCGGGCCTTCATCTCCTCCTTATTCACCAGGCGGCCACGTGCCTCTTCGGCGTGCTTTTCGCATAGGCTCTTCAGCTCGTCCTCCAGCTCTTCTCAGCGGTCGTGGGCGGCCTTGGCGTCTTTCAGTGTCGTCTCGTGATCGGCTGCAGCATTGGCGGCACTCTGCTTGTCCTTCTCGGAAGACGCTGCAGCCTGGCTCAGCGTCGCGCGAACCGCCGAGTTGGAGTGAAGCCAGCCGGAGGCCAACTCCAGGCGCCTGGCCACCAGACGCGGGTCCGCGCTCAGGAGATCTGCCTACAGCTGGGTCATGTCCAAAAGAGCATGTTCGGGGCGGCAGCGAGGCGAAAGAACACAGGAGTGGAGGTGTAGCGATGGAGGAGCAGCGCCATCACTAGGGCACAGGAGGCTGCGGGTTTGAGGCGGTCGGGACCTCTTGACAAAGTCGAGACACCGGCACTTGGGGCGGAGGGGCCATGGGGCTGACTCCTCCCGGCGATGCTCTTCTTGGCCTCGCGAAGGCGACCGGGCTGGGGAGGTGCGAGTGCTGCTGCCTCCTTTCTCTGTGGAGGGAGGCGCGGCCGCCATATCCCCCTTCCTTTTCTTCGCCGAAGGTGTCGGCCTGATCAACCAAGGGTGAACATCCGGAAATAACAAGTACAGGCAGGGACAAGATGAAGCTCAAGGCACTTACCTATCCACCGTGACGTATTCCACCTTCCGCTTGGGGAGCTTGAAGCACGAAAGCACCGGGGCCTGAGAAGTGGGCTTGCGGGCCCCGACGGCAGAAGGTGGCACGACAGAAAGGCCGGAGCCGGCCCCGGGAGGCGTCAAGACGGAGGCAGCATCCTGAGGGATCAGTGACCTCGTTGGGACGACGGGCAGTTCTCCCTCCTCTTGGCGGGCCTCAACTTCGGTGTCGTGAGGAAGGGCGCGGAGGATTTCAGCTTTGCTCAAGGGGGAGTTTTCCCCCATCTCTTCGAGGGTCGCCTCCGAGTCCCCCTCCTCTTCTTTCCCCCCGTGGGACTCGTCGGAAGATAGCTCCACTGGCTTCGGCGCCGCCGGGGCTCCGGAGAGCGCAGGCGGCACCAGCCCGCGTGCGTCGAAGGTCGGCCTGGAAAGCACAAGTGGCTCCCAGTCCTTGCGGAGGAACAAAGGAGTGAAGGCGCTCGGCAGGTACTCCTGGTTATCCCCAACCAGGAGGCGTAGGACAACAGCCATTTCGTCGTCAGCATGGCCCCCGGCCTCAGGCGGATCTTGTCTTCTCCATCTCCAAGCTTCCATAACGGGCGCGATCGCGCTTGGAGCGGGGCGACGCGCAGCATCAAGAATTCCCTCAGGAGCATAGCCCTTGTGACCTTCGCCGCCTTCGGGTTGCGTGGCTTCAGGTCGGTCTGCATCTGCCCCAACACAGACGACGCCCGCTCATCAGCGAGTGTCACACCCTGATTTTCATGCCACAACACTTAAGCTAATATATCATGATAAAATGTGGTTTGACAAAAACTTTTGAGTGTTTTGGACCTTGCCTTGATTGGTTTTGTCTATTGTTTGCAAGTGCTCTAAAAATAAAATAAATCCTCCAACTCTTATATACTTCCTCTCCTTGCCCTAAACTTCTGCCCAATGATCATGCCATGTGTATAGTGCAATATAGTATTTTCTAACAAAAATAATTTGGCCCAAAAAGTATTTTCTAAAATTAGCTTTTCAAAAACCCCTAAATTGAGGTTTGCACTGCAAGTACTTGATTTGGGGTATGAAAAATATTTCAAAAAGTATATTTGAATCCTATTAGATGTAGGACTCCCATAAACCACAAAAATATAATTTTAAAAGCTATTTTCCTATTTTATTTAAAAGCTTTTTCTTAAGGCCAGAAATGTTCTTTAATAGGAAAAAATTATTTTATTGTTTCACAAATATTTGACAAAAATCAGGGAAACTCAGTGGACATATATTCTCCATATACAAGAGTTTCAACACATGGTCATGTTCAAAATATTGGACAAAACCTCCCAAAACCAATTCTGCCCATTTCAAGGATTTGAAATATTTCTACAGGAAATATTTTCACAAAAATCCAAGAAAAATCCAGCAAGTCACAAATGCATATTGTGATCACCTAGCAAAGCCTAATGTCAATTAAAGTCATTTTGGTTCACCAAAATGCCCCAAAACCCTCTCTGACCAGAATCAAATTTGAACAACTTTGTGCTGCCAACTTTCTCTCCTTGACCCCAACTTTGTTGAGCATGTTCACATGACCAAATTAGGCCACTACAGCAAGTGGTGCATCAAGGAGAAGTGATTTGCTCAACTAGATCTACACAAGTCTATTTCTGCTCATTTCTAGGGTTTACAAAAGTTGCATTGGCAACTTTGCCCAAATAAGCTCCAAATTGGTGGAAGGCCACATTTATATGTGTCATTTCAGCCTGTGGAGTCTCATGGCATTTGGAGTTCATTTGCTTAACCAAACAAGCATCAAACACCTTCTGCCACTTTACCAAAATTCCATTTTTGACCACTTCCACTAATCTCCATGACCTCCACTTTTTACCACAGCTCCTCCTAGACCCCTTTCACCTCCAGTAACAATGGCAAGTCCACAGCTCAATTATTGGATGGGTAAAGCCCCACTTTCTCTCTCTGGACAGCCTATTTCCCTCTCTCCCTCAACCTCTCTCCTCTCCTACTTGCTCTCTGGGGCATCCAATGCCACTCCTACATTGTTTACTCACACCCAAAACCCCCAGACACAAAAGGACATGCTCATGGCACATAAACAATGCCAGTGCCTGCAAAGCTCGCGCTCTGGAGCATGCTACAGTGCTCTCTCGCACTGTAGCTCGCCCATGCCAAGGGCATACGACAGCCTTGGGCGTCGGGGTGATGTCTCCCGAGGTGGCCTCGGCGTCCGGGACACGGCACGCTGCCAGCCCCCTCCGAAATCTCTCTTCCCTCCCCTCCATGAGCTCACTGGCCAGCGTCTGCCACGCTGCCCACGGTGCACCGCGGCTTTGCCATTTAAGCCACCCGACCCTCTCTCTCGCTTCGGTTCGAACCTCCTCTCCCCCAGCAACCTCTCGTACACTCCCTCTCTCCCCCTCGTGGTCTCCCGCTCCCTCCATGGCTGGGTTGCCGCCGCTGTGCCCCCGGACCAACCCGAGCCTCCACTGCTTCCCCGCTCCCACTGAACGCTCGAGAGGACACCCAGGGCACCAAGGAATCCTCCCCCCCCCCCCGCACCAGGCCCTCCTCCCCGTGCTTGCCCTGTCCCGCCCAGTCTCGCTTTGAGCACCGTCCGCCGTGGCCATGGCCCCGCTCACCTCCGCCCTCCCCTGGGCCTTGCTGGCCCGGGGGGACCGGATGCGGCTCGTCTCCCAGAGCGTGCCGGTGGCCGGATCCCCCAAAACGGTGGCCGACAGCGCTGGTAGTCGCCGTTGACGTCCCTCTACCTTGCCTCCTCTGCTTCGGGCGGGAGGTTGAGGACGACGCCGCGTCAGCTCGCCGGCCCCGCCTGTCAGCGGCAGCGGCGACTGAGCCGGCCCCACAGGTTGGGTTAAGTGGAGGCGGGGCCAAGGAAGCCGTCTCCATCACGGGAGGCGTGCTCAAGAATCGCCTTGACTTGGCCACTTCCATGAGCAGGCTGAGCCACTGGGCTAGCCCAGTGGCTATCCTTCGCCCGATGTGTGCTTTAGGTATAAACCTAAACCTTTTCTTTTTCTTTTTCAAGTGAGCTTCTAAAATCCATAGAATATTCATATTAACTCCAAATTTTATGATTCAAATTTCTAGTAGCTCATAAAATCATGATCTAAATCATGGTGCAACTTGCACATTTTTCCAGAAACTTTTTCTTCACAAACAATTATCAAATCTTGTTTTTCCATTTCTGTGATGAACTTTAGAAAATCACAGAGAGCTCAAAATTGATCCAAATGCCATGATTCAAATTCCTAGATATTTCTAAGTTCATAAATTAGTTTATGAACATTTTTCTTAATACTTTCTGTCCCACATAAAATAATGAGCCATTTCTTCATATTTGTCAACTTTGTAAATTCATAGGAAATCCATTTGAACTCCAAATCCAGTGAAACCAATTCCTAGATGCTTCTAAAATCATCCTTTGTTAAATGGGTTCCTTTGCTCATTTTTCAAAAATATGTTTCTGTACACTTCTTGCAAATCCATAAACCCCTTAATTCTGTCATATCAAAATGTTTAGATATATCCATTGATCCACTTCCAACGAAATCACCTTGGTCATTCCTCATATAACCAGAGGCATCCTAAAAAAGTCCAACTCACATATTTTTAGAGCACTTTTATTTTTGCCTGGTCGTGTTGCTTATTATGGTTGTTTTCGACGATAGTTGACGAAGTAGACGAAATGCTCGGAGTTGGACCAGAGATATTTGAAGACCTCGAAGACGTTGTTAAAACAGGCAAGCAGCCCTTTGACCATGTCTATGAAACACTTTTTATGCATGCCATATAGCACTTTTATTGCTTGCACCTGAGACACGAAATTGTGGTGACCACATGGGGTGGCTTGCCACCGTTACTTCCTCGTTGATACTTGCATTGTGCATGACCCTACCTTCTTATGAGGGTTATGCCGGTGGGAGTAGATAGGATGCTAAAGTAGTGCTACGCAAAAAGGGACGGGAATATGCATGGTGATGGAGACAAAGTATTTTCAAAGGACTTTTCGAAAACCCCATCGGGTGCCACTTATGCCCGAGGGAGATGATGACTTGGGTATCCACTTGATGACGAAGTGGTGTACCGAGGCAAGTGTGTGTGTTGTTTTCAAAACCGGATTGGTTTAAGTTGCGGCCGTTATTCCAACCTTACATGCGCAACCACTCTACCCTTATATGGGAAAGGGCATTATTGATTACCTAGGCCGATACTAGCTTGGAGCCCGCATTACTAGTGGCGGGGAGAGTTGGTGCTCTCTCTCGGGGCGAGGTCGTGCCGAGTAGGGCGGCCATGACTGTTTTCACGGGCACCGGTACACCGTTGTGTCCCCTCTCGGATATTCGATCTTGGCGAGTCTCGTATGATGTACATTGTGAGGATACGGAACAACGAGTGGACTTCTTGTTAGTGTCGTCTAGGGAAAGATAGTGATCGGTGCTTACCCAGGTACTTGAGGTACCGCATGGTCGTGGATGACACGGAAGTTCCCGGATCTTGTGGGTAAAGTGTGCAACCTCTACAGTGTGTAAACTATTGAATAGCCGTGTCCACGGTCAAGGACAGTTGGGTAACCGCTCTTGGGCTACGTCCACATGTTTACAAACCAGTGTGTGTGTTTGGATAAGTGGGAAGATCTACTTGGGTCAAGTCAAAGGACTTGACATGATTGAGTTGGGTTGGTGCCCACTCTATTTATGTTGATATCTATAACCTGTCCTCATGGTTACTTGAATTCTCCTGATGCATGTCTTACAAGTTGTTGAACATGTCATTGCCCTCAAAACTAGCTTTCTGCAAAAATTTACCTATATCATGCAATGTTGTATCTTGAACCAAAACATGGGTTGCTTGCGAGTACATTCAAAGTACTCATTGGCTTGCCACTGGTTATTTTATTGGCCAGGCATGAAAGAACAGGATATGATGAAGAATACTTGGTGTGAACATGCGAGATAGGGCGCTTCCAGGTCGAGAATGCCCAGTAGGGTTAAGGCAGATGGCATGGGTCCAAGTTGTTATTGAAGATTTCCGCTGCGATGATACACTCAAGACTTGACCATAATGGTCCTACTTGTGTAAAACGGTATGTATGGATGTAAGACTCTTGTTATTCAGCTTCTGTGTGTTCAGTGAGCATTGATCTCTGGGATCACTGTACACGTGCATTCGGTGATCTCGACTTATGAGTCGGGGTCCCCACAGCGAGCTTCGTGCAGGGCCACCCTTTGTTGAACTGGGGCGCCTCCGTTGGCAAGGCGAAACGCGAATGGGCGCGCTTGGCGTCCATCATGACCCATTTGGCTCGGATATTGTCGGCCCTCTTCCCGGTGCTCGAGATTGAGTTTGCCTTGCCGGATGCGATGAAATTGGCGCACCCAGAGATGTGTCCGTCCCTAACGTGAAGGAAGAAGAAGTGGCGTAGAAGCGCCACAGATGGCATCACACCCAGGTACGCCTCACAGTAGTAGGAGAAGATGGACAGGAGGAGGATAGAGTTGGGTGCAGGTGCAACGCCTGCAACCCGTACTGGTCAAGGACCTCATAAAAGAAATCGGAGAAGGGGGGAACCAACCCGACAGCAATGCTGCTCGAGAAGAAGGGGAAGAAGGTGCGTCCCTAAGGCTCCAGCACGTCGGAGGCAAGCCGGAGCTCCGTCTTGCCCCCTTCATTCCTCTCCCCCTCCGTCAGCAGGCGCGCGGAGGCAAGGCTCTTTTCTGTGACAGTGGGTGCTTCTAGAGCTGGCTCTTACCAAGCCGGTGCCGAGGAGGGCTTGGTCTTGCGCGGTGCAATGGGTCGCAGATGCGGAGCAAGATTGGAGCAGATCTGGATGTATCGGTTGCGAGGAGTGAGAAAGGGGATCTGGAGCAAGGCGAGGAAGAAGCAATGAAGGCAAGCGCTGCCTGCGCTAGCCTTTTGTCAGGTCGGGCAGTTGCCGAGGCAGCATGGGGAAGTGGAGACGCCCATGTCCAATCAATCGCCACGTGTCGACCAAGGCCGCAGGCTTTTGGGGCCCGCGGTGCTACGCGCTTGGCCCTTGGCTTCGCCATGAAGCCATGCCCGAGCGCACCTTGGGCCCAGGGGCTACTGTCGGTGTTCTGGGAACGGGGGTCCCCAGACTTGCCTTCCTGTGGCCCACGGCGTGGCTATGCTAGCGGGCCTGCACGGCCCATCTTCATCAACAAGGCATTCAAGAACCTCGCGAGGGCCAAGCCTCGCGAGGCGGACGAAGCAAGACCTCCTCAGGAGCGGCCTCTTCAGGCTGCCTCTCGAGGAGCGGAGATATCAAGGTGGGGCAAACCTCGCGAGGCTCTCGTGATGTGAGCCATGACAATCGACACCAGGCGGGCGCCAGCATGGACAGCGTCCTTGTTTCCTCTTTGGTGCTAAGGAGGCCAGCGCAAGCGTGGAGTACCGATGCATCAGGGAAAGGTTTCCATATCGGTGCAACAAGACCAAGACCAGCAGGACGGCAAGACGGAGGTCACCATGGAGCCCAAGACGACGTCACCACCAGAGCCTTTTGCAGGCGAAGACCACTTTTGTCAGGATAGCTTGTACTAGCTGTCCCTTTCAAATTTGCCCACCGTTGTTGGCTCCCTTCCCGCTCAATATTTGAGGAGCTAGAACTCGTTCAGGGCCATCTCACCCACACAAGTCCGCAGAGCACAAGAACACCTCAACCTCAGGAGGCTACTTTTCCTCTTGTACTGTTCTTCATCAGCCCAAGAGGCAATCCCCCACCACCACACTGGAGTAGGGTATTACACCACAACGGTGGCCCGAACCAGTATAAATCTTGTGTCTTTGTGTTGCTAGTTCGTCGAGTTCGTCCGCGAGATCTTAGTGAGCTAGGGCGTAGATCGGTAGGGGGGAAGAACTTCGCGCGCATCCCAGAGTTCGAACCTTTAGGGTTTTGCCGAACCCCACATCCAATAGGCGAGACCGATAGATAGAAATAACGATTTTCCCTATAGTAATGAGAAGTTTGGTTCTGGCGCGGTTCATGCATGGAGTACATATGAAAATTATGAAGTTGATGCAAAAGGTAAGACAATTACTGGTAGTACCATATACTACTACATGGATTTGACGGAAAGATAAAGATACATACGGATCCATCAATGACATCCTCACGCCCCAGTGCGTTGGGTCACCAACCGACGTGTGAAGAGCAGCGGCGTTGGCGGCGATCTCAACGTGCTTTTGAACAATGTCGTCCAAGCACTACTGCAGGATGCTGCTAACGCGACACTACGATCAGAGACCCTTCGAGAAACTGTGTGTGATGCCATAATCGCAAACGGTGTTGTATGAAAACCGTCAGAAATGTGTAAAACGTTTGTGATGACGGATGCATCAAACACGGTTCAGGTTTTAGTTGCGTGTGCGATGTAGGGCATATGGTTCAGTTCAATGAACTGTTTGCGATGAGGAGGAACAAAAGAAACAGGCAGCCAGATGGAGGCGTGTGCGATACACAGCATACGGTTCACTCAGATGAACTGTTTGTGATTAGGCAACACAAAAGAAACGATCAGCCAAATCAAAGGTGTGTGCGATATACGGCATGCGGTTCACTCGGATGAACTATTTGCGTTGAGACATGAGAACAGAAATGGTTCAACTTAACAAGATGTGTGTGATACGCGGCAAACAGGTCTGTAATAAAAAATGTGTCTGAAGACTAATAAGAACACAGACGGTTGCTGCTAATAAGACGTGTGTGTTTTGCGATGGGATTGCATACAGAACAACAACATATGTATAAACACACACTTATAAGGACATGCTTGCATAACCAAATTAAACATCCACTTACATAGCTGGCTACTACAACCATGGCATTTGCACACACTAAAGTAAACTATTACATGCATAATTACATAGCTGGCTACTACACACATGACATTTCCACACACACCAATAAAGTAAATATTACATGCATGATTAACTAGCATAAACAATCATCTTATCATCATCTACTTCTATGACGCTTGCTCTTCTTGTGGCTCGATCTGGGCTCGTCGATTTGGGTAACGAGGCACTTCCTCATGTCCACGATCCGCCTGTGCATCTCATAGCATGTGTACACGCTCTTGGCCGCAAATCTAAGGTGAGGTTCATCCATTTGCCGCATCCAGGCCTTGTGCCAGGATACGGGACTTGTTTTCTGGGCATCCTGCTTCATCTTTTCGTAGTAGGGGTCGATGATGGCCGAGGCGAGTTCGACCAGAGAGTCCTGCTTCATGCTGCCCCAGACCCTGTAGTGGTCATGGATTTTGACAAGGTTCTTGCAGGCCAAGCCCGTAACACTGAGCGCTTTTACATCGTCTTTGGTATCCACTGTGGCGAACTTGTAGTTGGTGCTGTTGACAAACCTGTTGAAACGGTCGCAAGGCTCTATGGCCATGCAGTAGTGGTAGATGAGGACATGATGGCGCACGCACAACTGGGTGACGGCAACCTTTTGATCTATGCCGGGATGACCGGCGGTGTACTGGAGGTCGATCCCGACCACCTTGTACTTGTCTCCAGCAAGCAACTGCTCAACACTGTTGATGTAGTCATCCACCACGGCCGGGTCGATGGTGTACACCACCGAGAGATCCGTCTCCCTCGCGTGGGTCTCCACTCTATGCTCGCCGAACTCCATTGGAGCGCCGGCGGACATCTCATCTCTATGTGTCGTCGTGGGTATGCTTGTTGTGTTGTGGGGCGTGATCGAAAGGTTGAAGATACTAAGGTTATAATGGCAGCGGGAGTTAAAGGGGAAGCCGGACGACCAGGAATATCGGCAGGCACTGATGGCAGTTCTAATTTGCAGCGCGTAACTCCATTGTGCTGCACGTAACTGCATAGCATGGCAACGCGCACGGTGCAACTGCATGCATATGGGGCCCCCGACGTGATCGTGCACACGCCCAACCGCTGGCAGAGCGCGCGCAAAGGGACGCGGGAAGACCGCTGCGCCGTCGCCTCACAGAAAAGCTGTCCACAAGCCGAGCGCGCCGACGGACGCGAGCAGAGCGCGCCAACGGACGCGACAGAGCGCGTCGCGGCGCCTAACAGTGAGCACAGCACGCTGCGACACCTAACGGCGAGCAGAGCTTGCCGAGGGACGCGAGCAGAGGACGACACAGTGATACGTGGCAAATAAGACGAACTGTGCGAGCGATGTCGGAAACATCAAGCACGAACCATATTAGAGTTGCGTGTGCGATACATGGCAGACAATTGATCCATCAGAGCTGTTTGTGATGGAATAAGCCGTGTGTGTTGCGGGCAAACGCCTGCTGGTGTATAACCTTAAATTTAACCAAAAAAGTGTTAGTGCATGTTACAAAAATTTTATAGTTGGAAACTATGTTCAAATACGACTCCAATGATATAATCTATGGCGACATGCATTCGTATTTATTTAGTTAAATCCTACTTATAAACCAGGACGGGGTATAGTAGGTAATTGAATCGCAAAAGTTTTTTTATTAACTGTATGTGTACGTGTCCTCTCGTCCTCCTCTCGCACGTCTTGTCACCCGCTGCATGAGACGGCTTACAATAAGCTTGCGCGCCCTGGCGGCAGGGGCATTCTTTTGGTCAAACGGTGGTGCCAATGAATCGTCGATGAGCCCGTTCCCACGCGAGCTTCCCGCCCGACTCAGTGAAATCCCCCAAAATCCCAATGCTTACCGGCCTGCTATAAAAACCCTCACAGCC
This sequence comes from Aegilops longissima, assembly GCA_021605205.1. NCBI lineage: Eukaryota > Viridiplantae > Streptophyta > Magnoliopsida > Poales > Poaceae > Aegilops > Aegilops longissima. Next base: position 356,213,811 of record CM038682.1, read on the forward strand.
GGCGAGTCCTGCGTCGCATTTTCCCCTCCCTCCCTGTAGCTTATCTCGTCCGCTTCTCCCACAATCGCCAATGGCAGCGGTCCGTCGTCGTTGCTCAGCCACTCCGCCGTCATCAGAGGACAGCTCTAGCTGGGAGGCTACATCGCGGCGGCGGCGCAGTCCCCGGCATAGTGTAGTGTGTGTGGCGTCCCTGTTGGGTGTGCGCGGAACACCCACCAGACGCTCCGCCGCCGCTGCCCATCGGCAGCTGTTGCCAGCCGCCGTTGCCGCCACACCACCGTCGAAAGCTAGGGCCATCTCCCGCTCCGTCGCTGCGGCCCGAAGACGGGAGGTGGCCGTCGTGGCCGCCACCCCACTGCCGGCCACCTTGGCCATCACCCGCTCCGCCACCATGGCCCGAAGGTGGGAGGTGGTGGTCGTGGCCGCCACCCCATCGTCGGCCACCGTGGACGCCATCCCACCATCGACCGCCGGGATCATCACCCGCTCCGCCACTGCCGCCCATGCGTCAGCGACCTTGCGCGCTACATCGAGTTCCTGCGGGAGGAGAAGGAGCGCCTCGTCGAGCATGCAAAGAGCCTTACCGCAACCGTGGCCGCAGCACACGCCGGCGCAGAGGCGAGGAATAAGGAGATCTACGAGCAGTCCGTCCGCTTCGAGAGGGATCATCTGGGGCGGCAGTGGGAGTTCGAGCTGGTGAGCTTCGCTGAACGTGCAAAAGCGGCAGGCACCGTATTGCATTTCTCCGGCTCGTCGGTAGGCTCTTCCTCCTCCTCTGCCTCTCACTAAGCGCGCTCGGCAGAGGAGAGGCTGCCATAAGTAGCACAAAGCCCCTCTGTGGTAGTAGTAGTAGTATCTAGGGGCTATTTTGTTCAGTTCATCTGACTATAGACGTGTGGTCGAACTGTACAACGTACTTAAAATTAGCTAGTATACATAGTTGCACTAGCTATTTCAATACGTGGTTGGCAACAATTGGGGAGAAGTTTGGTCGGTTCAGCTGTTGAGTTGAACTATTTGTATAAATTAAGAATGACTGCTTAATCTATGAATGAAATCTATGCTTAATTACCGAATTTTAGTTGCAAAAATTATATAGTGCTAATGATTTCTAGCTGCATATTTTGACAAATCGCAGTGTTACAAGGATTGACAAATGGCAACATACCCAATAAGACAGATGCAAATCTTACCAAATTGTTTGTACGTGGTTGCACACGGGTAATCCAGAACAACCATTTGCGTTGAAGGGATGCAGAAATCCTACGTTGCTCTCACTTTGCATACGGGTGTTCTATCTAAATCGTTTGCGATCAAGAGCTGCAGAAATCCTGTTCAGTCAAGGTCAAGTAGCGGTCCGCATGGCACCTCCTACAGCCATTAAAAGCAAGACACGTGGCGTCACGTGAATGGTTAATAGAATTCTGGATTTACTAGAATTTAAAAACCAGGCATCTCAATGTTTTGCAGGCAATCAACGGTGCCCTGGTGTTTGAAATTCATGTCCATTTCTTGCATGGGAACTAAGCATGCACCCAAGGACACAGATTTGACTTTTTAACCAACTTATATGGACTGGCGCATGTGCATGTAGTTCAAATTTGAATTATGCACATAAATGCATTGAAAACTCAGTTAATGCATAAAAATGTTCAAACGAACCCCGAAAAATCACAAAAATTCACACAACACTACGGTTGTTCTATGTTGACACGAGAAAAAAAATTGAAAGGAATAAGAGGCAATGGATATCGTTTTGTCCCCAAAGGTGGGACGTTCCCTACCAAAAACCATCATGCTTGTTGTGAGATGCTCCGGTTTGTGAGAAGCATATACCCAAACCAGCCCCAAATGGGACAAAATGTGTACCACGGCATGTTGATGTCGCTCCATGATAGCATGCCAAGTTTCATGAATTTCAGACGAGTTTTGGATTTACTAGAATTTAAAAACCAGGCATCTCAATGTTTTGCCGGCAATCAACGATGCCCTGGTGTTTGAAATTCATTCCCATTTCTTGCATGGGACCTAAGCATGCACCCAAGGACACAGATTTGATTTTTCAACCAATTTATATGCGCTGGAGCATGTGCATGTAGTTCAAATTTGAATTATGCACATAAATGCATGGAATAGTTAATGCATAAAAATGTCCAAACGAACCCCGAAAATTCACAAAAATTCACACAACACTCCTGTTGTTCTATGTTGACACGAGAAAAAAATTTGAAAGCAATAAGAGGCAATGGATATCGTTTCGTCCCCAAAGGTGGGACGTTCCCTACCGAAAACCATCATGCTTGTTGTGAGAAGCTCCGGTTTATGAGAAGCATATACCCAAACTTGCCCCAATGGGACAAAATTTGTACCACGGCATGTTAATGTCGCTCCATGATAGCATGCCAAGTTTCATGAATTTCAGACGAGATTTGGATTTACTAATATTTAAAATCCAGGCGTCTCAATGTTTTGCCGGCAATCAACGGTGCCCTGGTGTTTGAAATTCATTCCCGTTTCTTGCATGGGACTTAAGCATGCACCCAAGGACACAAATTTGATTTTTCAAGCAATTTATATGCACTGGAGCATGTGCATGTAGTTCAAATTTGAATTATGCACATAAATGCATTGAAAACTCAGTTAATGCATAAAAATGTCCAAACGAACCCCAAAAAATCACACAACACTCCTGTTGTTCTATGTTGACACGAGAAATTTTTTTGGAAGCAATAAGATGCAATGGATATCGTTTCGTCCCCAAAGGTGGGACGTTCCCTACCGAAAACCATCATGCTTGTTGTGAGAAGCATATACCCAAACCTGCCCCAAATGGGACAAAATTTGTACCACGACATGTTGATGCCGCTCCGTGATAGCATGCCAAGTTTCATGAATTTCAGACGAGTTTTGGATTTACTAGAATTAAAAAACCAGGCATCTCAATGTTTTGCCGGCAATCAACGGTGCCCTGGTGTTCGAAATTCATTCCCATTTCTTGCATGGGACCTAAGCATGCACCCTAGGACACATATTTGATTTTTCAACCAATTTATATGCACTTTGGAGCATGTGCATGTAGTTCAAATTTGAATTATGCACATAAATGCATTGAAAACTCAGTTAATGCATAAGCTCCGGTTTGTGAGAAGCATATACCCAAACCTGCCCCAAATGGGACAAAATTTGTACCACGACATGTTGATGCCGCCCATGATAGCATGCCAAGTTTCATGAATTTCAGACGAGTTTTGATTTACTAGAATTTAAAACCAGGCATCTCAATGTTTTGTCGCAATCAACGGTGCCCTCGGTGTTTGAAATTCATTCCCATTTCTTGCATGGGACCTAAGCATGCACCCAAGGACACATATTTGATTTTTCAACCAATTTATATGCACCGGAGCATGTGCATGTAGTTCAAATTTGAATTATGCACATAAATGCATTGAAAACTCAGTTAATGCATAAAATGTCCAAACGAACCCCAAAAATCACACAACACTCCTGTTGTTCTATGTTGACACGAGAAAAAATTTGAAAGCAATAAGAGGCAATGGATATCGCTTCGTCCCCAAAGGTGGGACGCTCCCTCACCAAAAACCATCATGCTTGTTGTGAGAAGCATATACCCAAACTCAGTTAATGCATAAAATGTCCAAACGAACCCCAAAAAATCACAAAAATTCACACAACACTCCTGTTGTTCTATGTTGACACGAGAAATTTTTTAATAAGAGGCAATGGATATCGTTTCGTCCCCAAAGGTGGGACGTTCCCTACCGAAAACCATCATGCTTGTTGTGAGAAGCTCCGCTTTTTGAGAAGCATATACCCAAACCTGCCCCAAATGGGACAAAAAATTTACCACGACATGTTGATGCCGCTCCATGATAGCATGCCAAGTTTCATGAATTTCACACGAGTTTTGGATTTACTAGAATTTAAAAACCAGTCATGTCAATGTTTTGCCGGCAATCAACGGTGCCCTGGTGTTTGAAATTCATTCCCATTTCTTGCATGGGACCTAAGCATGCACCCAAGGACACAGATTGTTTCTCAACCAATTTATATTCACTGGAGCATTTGCATGTAGTTCAAATTTGAATTATGCGCATAAATGCATTGAAAACCCAGTTAATGCATAAAAGTGTCCAAACGAACCCCGAAAAATCACAAAAATTCACACAACACTCCTGTATCTATGCTGACACAAGAAAAAAATGAAAGCAATAAGAGGCAATGGATATCGTTTCGTCCCCAAAGGTGGGATGTTCCCTACCGAGAACCATCATGCTTGTTGTGAGAAGCTCCGGTTTGTGAGAACCATATACCCAAACCTGCCCCAAATGGGACAAAAAATTTACCACGGCATGTTGATGCCGCTACATGATATCATGCCAAGTTTCATGAATTTCAGACGAGTTTTGAATTTACTAGAATTTAAAAACCAGGTATCTCAATGTTTGCGGCCGAGTTATGGTGACAGGGTGTTTGAAATTCATTCTCGTTTCTTGCATGGGACCTAAGCGTGAAACCAAGAACACATATTTGATTTTTCAATAAGTTTATATGCACTGGAGCATGTGCATGTAGTTCAAATTTGAATTATGCACATAAAATGCTTGGGAAACCTAGTTGATTTATAAAAATGTACAAACGAACCCTGAATAATTCCAATTTTTTTGACGACACACCTATAGTTGCATGTTCACTTCAGATAAAAGTTCTAACAATTCAAACACCATCCTTTGTAGCTGTGACCCCATTACGTAATTCAAATGATCAAGGAGATAAATCAAGTAGATCGCACACAGTTTATTATCACCAACCATGTGAGATGCAGTACAAAATATCTTGGAGCACCGTCGGTGTATAGTACGCCCATGCCTTACGAGAGAAGGTGCATCTGCTACAGTCCACAGCCGGTGTGTCAAGCACACTAACTAGCTCACTCTCCAAATATCATTTCACTATTCATTCATCGCCGGTGAATGATGGGGACATGGACCCACTTCATGAGGGCAACTTCGGTGGCCCTCTCCGGCGAGAGCGCGACCGCAGCTGCCAGGCACGTGCTAGCTTCGTGAAGGCGACCCCAGTTTGCGTTCGGGAGGCCAAGGCAGCCCAAACGGCCGTTGTTGCTTCTCAGGCGGCGACAGCAGCATCTGCCTTGGGGATAGCAACAGGCGAGAGAGGCACAACAGCTGTCAGTTCCGCAGCGGCGGCCTTAGCCCTGCTGGAGGCCGCCCACTACCATGTCGAGGCCATCCACACCCAGGTCGTGGCGGGCACCTCACAAATCGAATGAAGCTTCTCCGACAATGGCCGACAACCCACGGCCGAAGAGCTGGCAATCGCCGAGAGAGTTCGAGCAGCCGTCCGTTCCTGCACGGCATACCTTGCCACGACGGAGCCCACGAGAGCCCACATGGCGTCCACCCACGCCTAGCTCGTGGCGGCCTTTTCCAAAGATATAGCGGACGTGGATGGCGAGATGCTTGCCGAGTATGCTGCAATTGATGCCATGTAGCCCCTTTCCCAGGAGACCGTTGGGCGCGAGTTGGACATGGAGGCAGTGGCGGGGATCTACGAGCACCAGCCGTAGTAGTACTCTTTGTTTTGTTTAATTAAGAGCGTCGATCTTTAATTTGTTAGAGTAATGTTTAGGTCAGCTAGCTCCGTTTAGTTGCTGAACTTGCTCGATTAAGAAGTTAGTCTCCTTTGTGTACCCAAATTATTTAATGACGTGGATGACCACTGTAACCCGGGAAATTTGAACCAAAATTTTTGACGTTCAAACTCAACACACACGGGTTAAGCTATTTGAATCGTTTGTGATGTTCACATATCGTACACAGTTCTGAATAAGGGACCGTGTCTGATGACACTTTGCGCGCCAGTTTTTTGGCTGAAGCGATTCCAAATTTTTGGGTTCCGCGGAAATATCTACCTCCCCGCCCTCCCCCTTACAAAAAGCCACATTTCCCCTCTTTCCACCTTCCTTTCCAAGTTGAAACCTTCACTCCTTGCTTGCAGCGCCGCCGCCTCCTCGCCGGCGACCCTCCTTCACGCTCCTCGGCCTCGCCTATCCAGGCAGGTAATCCACAACCGACCCCCATCCTCCTCCTCCTTCCACATCCCACATGCCCCTACCGCCAGCGCGAGAGCAACACCTTCCACCCAAATCACCGACCCCTCCACCAAATAAACACCGGCCTAAGCCATGGTGCACGCAGTATAGCCAGGACCTCAAGGAGCATTTGGCAGCGGAGAAGCAAATCGCGGTCGCACGCACGGATGAGGTCGCGGTGTCTGCCATTCGTGCCGACCCCCAGATCTTGAAGGAGCACCTTGCCATTTGCTAGCTACGTCGGTTAAGCATGCTCGGTTTACCCGTTGCGTGTGCTTCTCATGCCTTTCCTTCAAAAATTCTAGTGAATTGTGCTATCTAATTTTACCATGCAATCTATTGCTCTAGTGTATATGTTCTATATGTCATGTAGTGTGGTGCACACTTATTAACTGTTTTGTTAATTAGTTGTCGTCTTCAGTTAACTATTTGGTTCAATTCTGCAAATGTGATGTTCAATTCTTCAGGCTACAATTTTGTATTGTCTTCCATGTGAGAAATAAATCGAATTTATCTTTACAAAATTGTGGGTCCATTCTGTTATTGTATACCATGTGAGGAATAAACTGAATTTGGCTGTAGTAAATACATGAGAAACAAATACAATTGCTACAATTGGCTGTAGTTAACTGTTTGGTTAACTCTCTGATCTTCTATTAGGAGTATGTTATATTGTGCAATGTGGTGCTCAGTTAAAGTTTGGTTCATTTGTTGTGGTGTTTAGTTAACTGCTTGCTTCAATGTTATATTGTGCAATGTGGTGCTCAGTTAATGTTTGGTTCATTTGTTGGGGTGTTTAGTTAACTGCTTGGTTCAATTCTACAACGCGATGTCCAATTGTCGTGGGTAGAATTTTGTATTGTTGTGCATGTGAGGAATAAATTGAATTTGGCTACACTTAATACATGAGAAACATATACAAGTGTTATATTTCCTAGTTCTTAATCATGCTTGGTTTGGGTAAATGGGTTTTCCCTGTGGCTTGAATTAATCTAATGAATCTGCAATGTGATTATTTTTCATCAACATATTTTACTGATAGCATGCGAAACCTTACTTAACCTGATGACTAACTACCTTATATGTGTTGCAGGGAAACAATGGGAAGCATTGAGGTTTACAATCGAGGTTAGCGCGTGCATGGTCCGTTGTCTAATAGCACATTATTGTGCAACTGCAGGAACCATTCTAATATTTAGGTTTTTAACAATTTGGTCTTGCACATGTAGGTCCTGCTGTCAGAGGTTTTGACCCACTGTTGGACCCTTTTTGCATATGGGAAAATGAGTTGTCCATGAATATCAGTCAAGTCAAGAAAATCAGAAAGTTTGTTAGGATAAAGAAATTAGCGACAAAAAACAACAAGATCTTTGTCTGCACAATGAAGAAGACATCAGTTCACTAAAGGATGGTACTAACTATTATACCTTGCCTTTTTTAATTCCTTTGCCCCATTTCCAATATAGAGAAGATATTTATGCACATCCTTGTTTTCGGGCCTTTCCAAAGCAGTTCACTGATGATTACCTCTCAAACCACCTGTATGGTCAGGAGGCGAGGAAGGTATTCATACAACACCCACGGTTCAATATTGAAGTGTTCCTGAAGAGGATGAAGGATGGACGGTCAATCATCCACAAGCACTGGCCTAAAGTTACAAAGACCTTCAACACCAATGAAGGCTCAATATTCGCCTTCTGCTTCAGCAGTTTTCCAGATGAGATACATCTGTCTATGTACCATCTATGATGCTGATTTCGAAAGGTTATAGATGTTGCATGTGAAACTTGGTCCTGGTGTAGTTGTGTAATGGGGTAGCTGAGTGCTGAAGCTATATTATGTTGTACTCTGATGTATTTCAATTATGAAAATGAAATATATTGTGTGCTTAATATGAACTGTCAATTAGATTAATAAATGGATTATGAATAATTGGATAATTAGCCTGCTAGTGGCGAATTAGCCTGCTAATTGGGTTTTGCTATTGCAAACGGTTGTCGAAAAAATACCGAGGGCGATGACCGCAGGCAACGCACTTAGTTTCTAGGAATAAACCGTGTTGGATCAATGAACAATCACACACGAATTTCTCTTGAAATCTGTTTGCGTTAGGCCACCTTGCGCAAGCGTTTACCACATGAAAACTATGTGTGATGGACAACCTTTGCCACACAGTTTCTTCCATGGACCGTGTGTGATATATTCAATAACGCAAGCGATTTAACGGGAAAAAATTTCTGTGATGTACCTGTGAAAACAGAAACGTTTTCCTTCGAGCGACTGTGTGGGATGTACATACAAACAGAAACGTTTAGCGAGGACTGACTGTGTGGGATGTACTTCCGACCGGAAACAATTTTTCGTTGTATAATTGTATTTTTTAGCTCTACTATACGTATTTCCATATTTGAGCACTCGCCGGTCTCACACGACCTCATTTTGCCGAACGTGTGTGCCAGGAGGGCATATCCCCGACGGTTTCTGGGTCGTGTGGGAAGGACCCCCCTATCGCCCACTGAGGGAGTCCTGGATTAGGTCTCCGTGCAGTCGGACTATATCCTTTGGCCGGACTGTTGGACTATGAAGATACAAGATTGAAGACTTCATCCCGTGTCCGGATGGGACTCTCCTTGGCGTGGAAGGCAAGCTTGGTGATACGGATATGTAGATGTCCTCCCTTGTAACCGACTCTGTTTAACCCTATCCCCCTCCGGTGTCTATATAAACCGGAGGGTTTAGTCCGTAGAACAACAATCATACCATAGGCTAGCTTCTAGGGTTTAGCCTCTATGATCTCGTGGTAGATCAACTCTTGTAATACTCATATCATCAAGATCAATCAAGCAGGAAGTAGGGTATTACCTCCATCGAGAGGGCCCGAACCTAGGTAAACATTGTGTCCCCCGCCTCCTGTTACCATCCGCCTTAGACGCACAGTTCGGGACCCCCTACCCGAGATCCGCCGGTTTTGACACCGACATTGGTGCTTTCATTGAGAGTTCCACTGTGCTATCACCAGAAGGCTTGATGGCTCCTTCGATCATCGGTAATGATGCAGTCCAGAGTGAGGTTTTTCTCCCCGAACAAATCTTCGTATTCGGCGGCTTCGCACTGCGGGCCAACTCACTTGGCCATCTGGAGCAGATCGAGAGCTACGCCCTTGGCCACCTGGTCAGGTTCAGAAACTTGAACTACACTACCGATATCCGCGGAGATTTGATCTTTGACGGATTTGAGCCCGTGTCAGGTGTGCCACACGATCACGACGAGCATGATTTAGCTCTGCCGTCGGACAGTGTTTGGGAGATCACACCGGCAACTACTCTGGCCTTCAATCCGGAGAAAATCGCGCCATCCGAGGACGGGTGGATAGACCACGCCATGGAGGTCACACTCTCAGCGGTGATAGAGCCGGATACTGACTTCACCCCTTACGAGAGCCGTGTTGCCGAACCACTGGATTCGTCTTCGGCCACGGACTCTGAGCCGCCTGCGTCTGTGCCTATCGAATCCAATTGGGCGCCAATCATGGAGTTTACCTCTGCGGATATCTTTCAGCACTCGCCTTTTGGTGACGTGCTAAATTCATTAAGGTCTCTCTCCTTATCGGAAGAACCTTGGCCGATATCCGACTAGAATGGGATGCGGACGGCGAAGAAATTTGCTGCCTACCCACCACCCACTTAGTAGCCACTGTCAACGATTTAACCGATATGCTCGACTTCGACTCCGAAGACATCGACGGTATGGACGACGATGTAGGAGACGAACAAGAACCACCGCCCACAGGGCGCTGGATTGCCACCTCATCATATGATATATATATGGTGGATACCCCCAAAGAAGGCAATGGCGATAAGACAGCGGAAGATGACCCCTCCAAGCAACCCAAGCGCCGACGTCAGCGGCGCCGCTCTAAGTCCCGCCATAGCAAAAGCAATGATACTGGCACAAGAGACAATAACACTTCGGATAGTGCCGAAGACAATGACAATCCCCTCCAGCCAGATTCAGAGCAGGAGGATGAGCAAGCTAGCCCTCTAGTACAGGCCGCAGATGGAGAAACGAAGGATGACAATTACATGCCTCTCTCCGAAGACGAGGTGAGCCTCGGCAACGAAGAATTTATCATGCCTGAGGATCCCATTGAGCAGGAGCGCTTCAAGCGCCGGCTTATAGCCATGGCAAATAGCCTGAAGAAAAAGCAACAGCAGCTTCGAGCTGATCAAGATTTGCTAGCAGACAGATGGACCGAAGTCCTCAAGGCCGAGGAATACGAACTCGAACGCCCCTCCAAGAGTTACACAAAGCGCAGGTCGCTACTCGAGGAGGAAGCATTGAAACCTACTTCACCAGTGTACGACGCGGCTGACCGGCCACCCCGTGGCCGAGATAAAGAGGCGTTCCAGCCTGAAGTTCAGCCTGCACCCCGCCGCCACTCAAACATAAATACCAAGGCACGGGGCAACACGCGGGACCTGCGAGACGTATTAGAAAGCAGGGCAAAACATGCAAGATCGATATACGTGTCACGGGGGCGCGCACCAACGCAGGACGATGACCATCACGCCGGACACAATAAAAGTAAATCCGGCCAGGCCGAATACAGCAGACAAGACTCATATGAACTGCGTCGTGATATAGCCCGGCACAGAGGCACCACACACCCCCTATGCTTCACTGATGAAGTTATGGATCACGAATTCCCGGAGGGTTTTAAACCAGTAAATATCGAATCGTACGATGGTACAACAGATCCCGCAGTATGGATTGAGGATTTCCTCCTCCATATCCACATGGCTCGCGGTGATGATCTACATGCCATCAAGTACCTCCCACTAAAACTTAAAGGACCAGCTCGGCATTGGCTGAATGCTTGCCAGCAGACTCCGTCGGCAGTTGGGAGGATTTGGAAGACACATTCCTTGACAACTTCCAAGGCACTCTTTTGTACCACAGGGTACTGATAGTTGTGGATCTTTTGGTGGAAAGATATATGTAAACTGCTGGATCATTTCAGGAGCACAACTTGGGTTCAGATCAACTCTGGGACTTCAGCTCTGTTTTGGTCTGATAAGTGGAAGATTGATGAAACTGTGATCACCTTGCAAACCAGATTTCCAAGGCTCTTTTCATATGTCAAGGATCCTTGGATTACAGTCTCTGAGGATTTCCAATCACAGAACTTAACACAGTTGTTTCACTTACGTTTATCTGCACAGGCTTATCAGGAGTGTATGACTGTGCAAAATTTGATGGCCAATTGTAGTAGGGAAGTGGAAGCAAATGACATTTGGTTCTGGCAAGGATATAGCCAGCCTTTTAAGCCCAAGCTGTTCTACTCCTTCTTGCACTCCCACATGTCTTTCAACCCTCTCCTTTTGTGGATTTGGAGATCTTCCTGCCCAATGAAAATCAAGGTGTTTGCTTGGATGTTAATCATGGATAGACTAAATACCAAATACATGGTTGAAAGAAGGCACTGGCATTTGGAGGATGGGGTGAATTGTGTTCTCTGTCCCTTGGTGACACGTGAGACCAGAAACCATTTATTCTTTGAATGTAATTTCGATGTCGAAATATGGAATTACCTTCAAATTTCATGGCCACTGGAGAGGATATGTCCACAATTGTCATGCAAGCAAAGCAAGATTTTGGTAAACCTTTCTTTACTGAGGTTGTCTTTGTTGCCTGCTGGAATATTTGGATAATGAGAAATGCTAGAGTTTTCAGGCATGAGAGACAAAGCTTTAATAGATGGAGAAGTGCCTTCATCCATGATATTTCACTCATGCAGCATAGAGTCAAGCAAAGATACAAGGAGGAGCTGATTCGATGGATTTTTTTCTTGCCTCCTTGAGGTTCTTTTATCTAGTCTCTTAGTGTAGTTTTTATTTCTCTTTTTGTTTAGACTAGACTACCTATTGTAATCCATGTACTTTCATGTACTCTTTTTTAATAAATTATTAATGCTGTGGGGGGTTTTCCCTATAGTCACCAGTCAAAAAAAACTTCCAAGGCACTTATGTGCGACCACCGGATGCTGATGACTTGAGCCATATAACTCAGCAGCCAGGGGAAACGGCCAGGAAATTCTGGACATGGTTCCTAACCAAGAAAAACCAAATTGTCGACTGTCAGCATGCTGAGGCCTTAGCGGCATTCAAGCATAACATCCGTGACGAGTGGCTCACCTGGCACCTCAGCCAGGAGAAGCCGAAATCTATGGAAGCCCTCACGACACTCATGACCCGCTTTTGCGTGGGTGAGGATAGCTGGCTGGCTCGCAGCAACAACACATCAAGGAGTCCGGGCACTACAGATACTAAAGATGCTAACGGCAGACCATGTCGTAACAGACACAAGCGCCGCAACAACGGCGATAACACTGAAGATACGGCAGTCAATGCCGGATTCAGAGGTTCTAGATCCGGTCAGCGGAATAAGCCATTCAAAAGAAGTACTCCGGGCCCGTCCAGTTTGGATCGTATACTTGATCGCTCGTGTCAAATCCACGGCACCCCCGACAAACCAGCAAATCACACCAACAGAGAATGCTGGGTGTTCAAACAGGCCGGCAAGTTGAATGCCGAGAACAAGGACAAGGGGCTGCATAGCGATGACGAGGAGGAGCCCCAGCCGCCGAACACGGGAGGATAGAAGAGGTTTCCCCCACAAGTGAAGACAGTTAACATGATATACGCAACCCACATTCCCAAGAGGGAACGGAAGCGTGCACTAAGGGACGTCTATGCGATGGAGCCTGTCGCCCCAAATTTCAACCCATGGTCCTCTTGTCCGATCACCTTCGATCGCAGGGACCACCCCACTAGTATCCGCCATGGTGGATCTCCCGCATAGGTCCTAGACCCCATCATTAACGGATTTCACCTCACTCGAGTCCTCATGGATGGAAGCAGCAGCTTGAACCTGCTCTATCAGGATACAGTGCGCAAAATGGGCATAGATCCCTCGAGGATCAAACCCACTAAAACCACCTTTAAGGGTGTCATCCCAGGTGTAGAGTCCCATTGCACGGGCTCAATCACACTGGAAGTGGTCTTCGGATCTCCGGACAACTTCCGAAGCGAGGAGTTAATCTTTGATATCGTCCCGTTCTGCAGTGGCTATCACGCATTGCTCGAGCGAACCGCATTTGCAAAATTCAGTGCGGTACCGCATTACGCATACCTCAAGCACAAGATGCCAGGACCTAGGGGGGTCATAACAGTCAATGGAAACACAGAGCGCTCGCTCCGCACGGAGGAGCACACTACAGCCCTCGCAGCAGAAGCACAAAACAGCCTTTTAAGGCAAACCGCCAACTCGGCGATACAGCCCCCGGACACCGTCAAGCGAGTCCGGAGTAACCTGCAGCAGGATCGCCTGGCATGTTCAAAGCTCGCCTAGCAATTCGGCCCCCATCCTAGTCCCAGTCAAGCGACGAAATTCGTGCCACGCGTACATAACTACGCACTGAAAATACCATGGGCATAGGCGGGGGCACGATCAGGACACGCTCCACAATGCGGCTCAACCGCCCTAGGGGCTGCCTACCATCATCATTTTTTCTCTTTCAGGACCTTACTCTCTGGAAGCCCTTTTCCGGTAGTATGATTGTCGGAAAGATAATACAACATCCAAGGAGGCAGGAAGCTACGTCGTACAATGGAATCCCCAGGTGGTCTCAGATAACGAGCGAAATACCTGCTTTAAATACCAGTCTGCAGCTTGCCCTTGGATAGGACATGTCAAATAGTCCTTTTTTTTGCTTATTGCACTACTTGTATCAGTACGCTTCGACGTATTCATTAAATAACAATGCATAGCATTAGTCTATTATTGCATTATCTATCCTTTTTCTTATATATACATTTACGACAATTTGCACCCATACACTGCACGCTAATACGCCTGAAATTTTCGCATACCCATAATACGGCGTGAGAAGTCCGAACACTTTCGACAGTGCGGCACCCCAAACTTATAGCATTATATGCATCAGCTCTGAATCATGTCTTGGGTCAATAGTTGGGTTTGCCCAGCTCCCATGTTTTGGTACCTGACGTTCCACAATATCGGCTAAGGTAGCACTAGGAGAACTACTGCGATTGGGCCCCGGTTCTTCCGGACGAGCACCTCAGTAAAGAAAGCCAAAACTGACTATCATGATAAGGCGAGAGCTGGTCGCTGTTCGAGAGGTCTCAAGTCCTTAAAGACTTTTTCCGCTTCGAGCGAGGAGTCGGCCTTGCCCGACTTAGGCGTATATAGCGCCCCAAATTCGGCCTTCCGAATATTACGGGCTTTGCCAAAATTTAAAATTATAGACTTCTATGGCTAAGTGAGAGTGATAAAGCCTTATAGTCCGATTGCCTCGTTCGTTGTGTTGAACACCTCCCTCAAAGGACCCAAAATTGGGATAAAGAGTGCTCAGGTTTATCCCGAACACCCCAGTACTAGTTACACGGGGGCAGAAGCCGATGACTGGCCAACTCTCAGATTTTATAAATGGCCGCACAGAAGGTAATATTTTAAATTCAAAAAGCGTTGCATAGCACAAATGAACTAATTTTCACATTATAGGATCACATGATCACGTTCATTCAAAAATTACATCTTTAGCACATTCCTCCGCCACAAGGCCGGCACCCTTCAGGACACTGTCATAATACATTTCGGGGTGGCGATGCTCCTTGCCCTGCGGTGGCCCCTCCTTCACCAGCTTCTCGGCGTCCACCTTCGCCCAGTGCACTTTCGCACGGGCAAAGGCCCTGCGTGCACTGAGGGAGTCCTGGACTAGGGGGTGTCCGGATAGCCGAACTATCATCTTTGGCCGGACTCCTGGACTATGAAGATACAAAATTGAAGACTTCGTCCCATGTCCGGATGGGACTTTCCTTGGCGTGGAAGGCAAGCTTGGCGATACGGATATGTAGATCTCCTACCGTTGTAACTGACTCTGTGTAACCCTAACCCTATCCGATGTCTATATAAACTGGAGGGTTTTAGTCCGTGGGGACGAACAACAATCATACCATAGGCTAGCTTCTAGGGTTTAGCCTCCTTGATCTCGTGGTAGATCTACTCTTGTACTACCCATATCATCAATATTAATCAAGCAGGAGTAGGGTATTACCTCCATCGAGAGGGCCCGAACCTGGGTAAAAACATCGTGTCCCTTGTCTCCTGTTACCATCCGCCTAGACGCACAGTTCGGGACCCCCTACCCGAGATCCGCCGGTTTTGACACCGACATTGGTGCTTTCATTGAGAGTTCCTCTTTGTCGTCACCGATAGGCCTGATGGCTCCTTAAATCATCAGCAACGACGCGGTCCAGGGTGAGACCTTTCTCCCCGGACAGATCTTCGTATTCGGCGGCTTTGCACTGCGGGCCAATTCGCTAGGCCATCTGGAGCAGATCGAAAGCTACGCCCCTGGTCATCAGGTCAGGTTTGGAAGTTTAAACTACACGGCCGACATCCGCGGAGACTTGATCTTCGATGGATTCGAGCCGCAGCCAAGCGCGCCGCACTACCTCGATGGGCATGATCTAACTCTGCCGCCGAAAAGGTGTCTCGGAGGTCGCATTAGTGTCGCTCGAACATTGATTCGGAGCTGATCTCGCCAATCGAGGATGGTTGGTTGGACACCACCTCGGGGGCTGAAATCTCTACGGTGATTGAGCCGAACACAATCCCTGTCCTTTGCGAAGACCGTGACTCCAAGGTGCCGGACTCCTCTCCGGACTCCGAACCCTCCGCGCCCCTGCCAATCGAATCCGATTGGGCGTCGGTCATGGAGTTCACTGCCGCGGACATCTTTCAGCACTCGCCCTTTGGCGACATCCTGAATTCACTAAAGTCTCTCTCTTTATCCGGAGAGCCCTGGCCGAAGTACGGTCAGGAAGGTTGGGATGCGGACGACGAAGAAATCCAACGCCCACCCACCACCCACTTTGTAGCCACTGTCGAAAGCTTACACGACGTGCTCGATTTCGACTCCGAACACATCGATGGTATGGACGACGATGTAGGAGACAACCATGAACCAGCACCTATAGGATGCTGGACAACCACCTCATCCCATGATGTATACATGGTGGATACACCTAAAGGAAGTGACGACGAGGAACAACGGGACGCTACGAAGGATAAATCCCTCGAAAAGCAGTCAAAACGGCAACGTAAACGCCGCACCAATTCCCGCCTCAACAAAGACCCAGCCATAGAGTAGGGCGAACCGGTGGACGACGAACATTCTATCGAGCAACCATCCGAACGGGACAACTTGGACAAACAACCCGTCCCCGGCGAAGATAACAGTCCGGACGACCTCACGCCGGACAAATTGTTGGAACAGAATAACTTCCACAAAAGGCTCGTCGCCACTGCGCGTAGCCTGAAAAAGCAGAAGCGGAAGCTCAAAACAGCGGAAGATGCACTCAGAATCAGATGGAGCAAAGTATTCAACACCGCAGACAAATACGGCGACAGTCGCCGAACAAAGAGCTATCCAAAGAGAAAACTACTGCCCGAATTCGATGAGGAGGCCTTAGAGCCCCCACAATCAAAAAGTAAGAAGGCCACCCGGTCGGATGGACGACCCCACGGCAAAAAGAGAGCGGCAAATGGCGCCGCACACAAGCCGGTACGCGATCCGCATAAGGATTCACACCAAAAGGATGGCCCAGTTAGGTCCATCTATGGGCCGAGAAAGCAAGCTCTTCAAAGCAACGCAACACACCAAATATTCGAACATCACGGCACACCCAAATACAGGGGCGCCGCACATCCCCTATGTTTCACCGATGAGGTGCTCGATCATGAATTTCCAGCGGGATTCGAACCCGTAAACATAGAGGCATACGACGGAACAACAGACCCTGGAGTCTGGATTGAGGATTACATCCTCCACATACACATGGCTAGAGGAGATGATCTCCACGCCATAAAATACTTACCCCTCAAACTCAAAGGGCCAGCTTGGCATTGGCTTAAAAGCCTTCCCAAAAATACCATTGGAAGCTGGGAAGAGCTCGAGGATGCATTTGGGCAAATTTTCAGGGGACCTATGTCCGCCCTCACGGATGCGATTTATCTAAGTCACATAACTCAACAGCCCGGAGAGTCAGCCCGGAAATTCTGGAACAGGTTCCTTACTAAAAAGAACCAAATAGTCGAGTCCGGACGCCGAAGCCTTAGCAGCCTTCAAACACAACGTCCGTGACGAATGGCTCGCTAGACACCTCGGCCAAGAAAAGCCAAGAACAATGGTCGCATTAACAAGCCTCATGACCCGCTTTTGCGCGGGAGAGGATAGCTGGCTAGCAAGATGCAGCACCAGCGACCCAAGTACATCCGAAGTCAGGGATGGAAATGGGAAACCACGGCGCAACAAGGACCAGCGCCGGATTAAGGGGAACGGTCCAAAGAGCGCGGCAGTCAACGCCGGATTCAAAAGCTCACGACAGAACAATAAAAAACTGCCCCTTAAGGACAATAGCGATGAGCTATCCAATTAAACAAAATCTTGGACAAGATATGTCAAATCCACAGTAATCCCGGGAAGCCTGCAAACCATACCCACAGAGATTGTTGGGTCTTCAAGCAGTCTCGCAGACTCAACGCCGAACACAAGGGGCTCGACACACCAAGTGAGGATGATGACGAACCCCACAAGCAGAGCACCGGAAAACAAAAGAATTTCCCACAAGAGGTTAAAATAGTAAACTCACTTCACGTGATAAAAGGGAAAAACAGAGTGGCGCCCATTAAGATGCACGCCGCACATACTACCCTGGCGGAGTACCAACACCGGGTTGTCAAAACCAATCACCTTCGACCATCGGGACTACTCCGAAAGTATCCGAACGCAGGATGGACTGCCTTGATATTGGATCCTATA
Source organism: Aegilops longissima (assembly GCA_021605205.1). NCBI lineage: Eukaryota > Viridiplantae > Streptophyta > Magnoliopsida > Poales > Poaceae > Aegilops > Aegilops longissima. Next base: position 356,231,846 of record CM038682.1, read on the forward strand.
ATCAACGGATTCCAATTTACACAAGTCCTCATGGATGGCGGCGAGTGACATAAACCTGATATATCGTGACACAATCCATGAGGATGGGGATAGACCCAACCAAAATTCGCCATAGCAACACCTCCTTTAAAGGGGTAATGCCAGCCCATATGCCCATTGTACGGGCTCCTTACGCTAGAAGTTGTGTTCGTTCATCCGACAACTTCCGTCATGAAAAGTTAGTCTTCCATGTCGCCCCATTTAAAAGGAGCCATCAAGCGCTATTGGGACGCGAAGCTTTCGCCCGCTTTAACGCAATACCGCATTATGCATCTCTTACACTTAAAATGCCCGGTCCACGCGGCATCATCTCATTAAAAGGGATTATTAAGTGTTACTCGAGCACGGGAGAATGCGAGGCTGCTTTGACAGCCCCACATCAACCCGGCTCCGCTAACCAAAGCACCTGAATAGGTCATTCGAACCCCGGACACGGCTAGATGAGTCCGGCGCCAACTAGCAGCATGCCCCCATACAAGGGGCTGCACGCATGTACAACAAGAGCCAATAAAGCTCAAATTTATTCACTTTTCGAATCGTACTCTGTTTATTTAATATAAAGTACATTTTTCGCACGAACTTTTTCTTTTCAACTAAGTTCCTCTCTTTTACAGATGAACAACGTGCTACACCCGTCCAGGATACGGCACAACGGAGACACAGGCGCAGACGTGCAGTAGGGACCCGTTGCAAGGATTCTTTTCAGATTAAGACCATGCGTAAACCTTTTTTACTGTCTCTTGTTGATATACATCCCCCAGTTTCTTACTATAACCGAGGAGGAGGCTGGCGTTTTGGCATCGGCCGCACCAGAATTTTTATGCGTGCACTCGACACGGGGCTTAGGGCATTACTCGCCTGCTTTTATAAAGACCGAATACCTTAGGGAGTGTTCGGCGTCTCGAGTTAGGCCTTATATGCATCAGCTCTGAATCATGTCTTTGGTCAAATGTTGGGTTTTCCCGGCTCCTGTGTTTTGCTGCCTTACGTTCCATTCTATCGGCTAACGCAGCACCAGGAGAACTACTGCGATTGTGCCCCGGTTCGGCCGGGCGAGCACCTCAGTAGAGAAAGCCGAAAACTGACTGTCATGATATAGCGAGAGACTGGTCAACCACTCGATGACTCACCGAATGTTTAGAATTCCTCCGCATTAACGAAGGACCATTTTTCGGTCAGCACATACGCACTCGAATTCGGAGAGTGCGGTGCCCCGAGGGCTATATAGTAGCCCCACCCTCGAACTCCTATGGCTAAGTGAAAGTGATAAAGCATTATAGTCCGGTTGCCTCGTTTGCTACGCTACCACCTCCTTAATAGGACCAAGAGCTTGGATTATGTGAAAAGCGCCTTCTTTGCAAACACCCGCACTATGTGCGTGGGGGCTGAAGCCAAGGACTGCCATCTTTCAAAGTTATATATACATATACATCAACGGTGCATACGAGGAGTAGTTTACTACTTGATCGCACAAGTATAAAAAGCTCTTATATTAAATTGAAACATTGTTTTCACAAATCATACATGCCATTAAAGCATAACATCCTTCGAAAGCATCTGCGTCTCTATTAAACGAGCCTGCGCAGACTTCCTCAAAATAGTGCTCGGCGGTACTAAACTTCATCCGAATCTTGGGATGCAATTTCGGTGGCCTTCATCTCCGCCAGTATGTCTTGACATGGGCAAGAGCCATCCACGCTCCCTCTATGCATGCCGACCGCTTCATTGCGTCAATACGCGGTACCGCACCAAGGAACTGCTGCACTAAGCTAAAATAACTCTTCGGCTGGGGTCCGCCTGGCCACAAATGAGTCATGACATGCTTCATGGCAAGTCCGGATAATCGATTCAGCTCGGCCCATTCAGCCAACCGATCGGTCAACGGAAGAGGACGCTCCGGACTATGGAATTGCGACCAATATAGCTCTTCCCTTCTGTGCCCCTTCTGGCCTCGGAAGTGCTCAATCGCGTCTGCAGCGCTCGCCGCTAAGTCCAGATAAGCATCCTCCGAACTCCACAACTTGTCCAATGGAGCATACTTCGGATCCGTATATTTCCTCCGCAACAGAAAAGGCTTTCCAGCAGCAACATCCACAGCCTGACGCAGCTCCTCCTTTGCAGCTCTCATTGCGGAGCGGGCATCCTTGGTTTTGGCGATGGCCTTTTTCAGGTCCTCTTGCTCCGCTTGACGTTCTTTTTCAAGAACCCCGCAGCGGTCAGTAGCATTCTTCAACTTTATGACCATATCGGCCATTTCCTCTTTGCTTCGGCAGCGAGCAGCCCGTTCGGCTTTTAGCTCTTCGGCCGCCCTTAAAGCGGCCGCATTACTATTTCTGGCTTGCTCTTTCGCTCGGGCGAGTTCCGCCCGCAGCTCCTCCATAGCAGTGGCACCAACTGCATTAAGCATACAAGTAGTAAGGCACGGGCGTCAAGCTACCTTACCAGGTGTCCGCGGAGAAGTCACATACCTTGTGACTCGTCAAACCGTTTATTGACCAGCGCGATGTCCGCATCCGCCTCATCAAGTTGCCGCTTTAGTTCAGCAAATTCATCAGTCCGGCTGGCCACCGGACGCCCCGCCACCTATTCAGGAGCGGTGCAATGTTATAACTGAGATTATGATCCTCGGCACGCTGTCAATTTTGACAACATACCGAGTCTCAGGGGCTACTATCTATACAGGGCGCATTCTATATGCATAACTGTCAGAAGGTACATCATTTTTACGTACCTCAAACCCCGTCAGTAAACTTCTGGCGGCTTCATGCAATCCGCTCTCAGCGGATGCAATTCTTTCAATCACCATACCTATTAGAGCACGGTGATCTTCTGAGATAGCCGCTCGCTCGAGCAGATCCTTCAGCTCCTCCGACCGCACGCCAGTTGGCGCCGGACCTTCCGGCCCCGCCGGACTCGGGGAAACCCTCCACGACGACACCTCAGGGGCGTCCGCCTCACATGAAAGTGCGACAGGTGGAGGCGTTTCGCTTTCCATCATCTCCGGAAGAAGATACCCCGAAGACGAGCTCTGCTGAGAAGGGCTGAGATCCGAACTACAAGGTACAATTTCGTTTATCTTCAGAAATAAATGCAAGGATGTTCCTTATTTACAAGACCCCTTCTTTTTACTTACGGCTCGTTGGAGGCTGATCCTTGGAGAAATAGTGCGGCTGGGTTACTTCCCGGCGCGGACTCTCGACGAAGATTCCTTCCCCTCTTTGAGGCCTTGACCTCCGGATCTTCCGAAGCGGTCCTCTTCTCTCCTTGGAGGGTGGGACCTTTGATCCCTCCTTCCTCGAAAGTCTCCTTCGTGGAGGCAGTTGCTTCCCCGCTCCCCCCTTCGCCTTCTTTAAAAGGCGTGGCCTTCAACATCTTGGTCAGCATGGAATTCGGCGTGGTCTCTGGGAGGGGAGCCGGACACCTTATCAACTTTGCCTTGGCTATCCACTCCTGTTCAAGAAATGGCTCCTTTAAAGGGCATATATATGATAAATGAATAAACAGCCTGTCCGGTTACAGGACTACTTACTTGAGTATCTGGGCGATTGCAGCTTAGTCCTGCGTCCTCAGTCAGGTCCGGACACTTCTCTTGTGATCCGAAGAACAATTTATACATCTCCACGGGTGTCGTACCCATGAAATGTTGGAGAGCTCGTGGTCCCTCCGGATTGAATTCCCACAGAGCGGAGGGGCGACGCTTGAGGCGCGTAAGCGCAGAATCAACATAACCTCGCCACTGCGCGACCAGATTGATCTCTCTTTCTTGGAGGTCTCGAATACGGCATCGCAACAGAGGAACGTCCTTGGGCGGCCCCAGTCGAGCCCCTTGTTAACCCATGACGCCACCAGCTGTGGTGGACTGAGCGGAAGGCGGAAGCGCCACCATTTGGTGCCCCTGGGAGCGTGATATAAAACCACTCCCGTTGCCACAAACCAAGCTCCTCTTGAAAAGAGCCCTCGGGCCACGGAGCATCAGCACACTTGCTTATGACCGCCCCTCCGCACTCTGCTTGTTGCCCCTCGATCATCTTCGGCTCCACCTTGAAGGTCTTGAGCCACAATCCAAAGTGAGGGTAATATGGAGGAAGGCCTCACATACGACAATGAATGACGAGATATGGAGGATGGACTCCGGATTCAAGTCATGGAAATCCAGCCCATAATAAAACATGAGCCCCCGCACAAAGGGATCCGTCGGGAAGCCTAAACCCCGAAGGAAGTGTGACACGAACACCACACTCTCGCCGGGCTCGGGAGTGGGAATGACCTGCCCTGGAGCAGGCAGCCTATGCGAAATCTCGCCGGTTAGATATTTGGTGTCTCGCAGCTTTAGCACATCTTCTTCTGTGACGGAAGAAGACATCCATCGGCCGTGCTGGTCAGAGCCGGACATCGTCGAAGGTCCGAAGCGCCTAAATCTGAAGCTTTGGGTGTTAGAAGTCGAAGCACGAGGCGAACTCGATGGAGGGTGTAAAAAAGAAGAGGGCCTCGGTCTCATTATAAAGAGGTTGAATACCAAGAGCCCTCCCCGTGGTCGATTAGGACTCGCCTTCGATAGAGGAGGCGTGCCAATGGGCACGGTTGGGTTACCCACGTCCGTATTGATGAGAATCCAGGAATAAGGGGGCATGATCTATGCTTTGTTAAGACGTGCCAGGGAAACCACCTCGCTAAAGGCGCTAAGGCGGAACAGTAAAAAACGATTCATGTAAAGGCCTGGCCGTGGTGTGATGTCACGCCGCGGAATACGTCAGCAGATCTGTGCAAAAATTATTCTCTCTACGGTGGTATGTGGAACTTGTTTTGCAGAGCCGGACACTATCTTGGTGTTCAAAACCTTCTATGAAGTATTCGGAAGAGGAACCCTCCTTGCAATGCCGAAGACAATATCGCGTCGGACTCGCCGTCATTGAAGCCTGGTTCGAGGACCTCTTGAGGAGTCTGGACTAGGGGTTTCCTGATAGCGAACTATCATCTTTGGCGGACTCCTAGACTATGAAGATACAAGATTGAAGACTTCGTCCCGTGTCCGGATGGGACTTTCCTTGGCGTGGAAGGCAAGCTTGGCGATACGGATATGTAGATCTCCTACCATTGTAACCGACTCTATGTAACCCTAACCCTATCCGGTGTCTATATAAACCGGAGGGTTTTAGTCCGTAGGACGAACAACAATCATACCATAGGCTAGCTTCTAGGGTTTAGCCTCCTTGATCTCGTGGTAGATCTACTCTTGTACTACCCATATCATCAATATTAATCAAGCAGGAGTAGGGTATTACCTCCATCGAGAGGGCCCGAACCTGGGTAAAAACATCATTTCCCTTGTCTCCTGTTACCATCCGCCTAGACGCACAGTTCGGGACCCCCTACCCGAGATCCGCCGGTTTTGACACCGCCATGCACCTTCAATGTAGACGGACCGCTTGATGACTTCAAACCGGGGGCAAGCATTCACAAGCCGCCTCACGAGGCTGAAGTAGCTGCCAGGCAGGGGCTCGCCAGGCCACATCCGAACTATGAGATCCTTCATGGCCTGTTCGGCAGCCTTGTGAAACTCGACCAGTTGCTTCAGCTGGTCGCTCTAAGGCATGGGGTGTTCGGTCCCAGTATACTGAGACCAGAACAACTTCTCCATCAAGCTCCCCTCCTCGGCCCGGTAGAACTCCGCGGCATCCGACACACTGTGGGGCAGATCTGCGAACGCTCCTGGAGAGCTCCAAACTCGGGTAAGTAAAAAGAAATTTTCTTTCACATGCTTGCTTTGCATAATGAATGCCTTACCTGCCGCTATCTTCTTAACTGCCTCAATTTCCTGGAGGGCCTTTCGGGCTTCGGCCTTGGCATGTTTTGCACTTCGAGGGCCTTCGCAAGCTCGGACTCTCGTGCCTTAGAGTCAAGCTCCAAGGACTCGTGCTTCTTAACGAGAGCCTGGAGCTCTTGCTACACCTCGCCTACTCGGGCCTCTTGTTTTTCGCGCTCGATGCGCTCCTTGGCTGCTTTGTTTTCGGCCTCGGACAGCGCCTTCTTCAGGGTCGCCACTTCGGTCGTGGCCCCTGGCACATTCATGATGATCCTTTTATTTTGCAACCAAATCTCTTTTTAATATATATAGACAAGGCATTGCTTACCTTTGCTCTCCTCGAGCTGCCTCTTGGCAAGGCCGAGCTCTTCCTCGGGCCGCTCAACGTCCTGCTTCAGTGCAGCGACCTCCGCAGTACGTGCGGCAGCAGCCAGCAGTGAAGCCTGCATATTCACATGGACATATTATGATTAGACTCCTGTGATTATTATTTGATACTCTATTCGGCTTTTCTTCGCGAACGTCAAACAGAGCATCAGGGGCTATTGTCCATGCGGTAATATTTTCCTATATTTTGACTACTTACCTGAAAGCCTGTTAGGAGGCTGGCACAAGCTTCAGTTAGTTCGTTTTTGGCGGACTGAACCTTCTCGATCACCGCATTCATGATAGTGCGGTGCTCTTCGTCGATGGAAGTGCCGCGAAGCGCTTCCAGCAAGTTGTCCGGTGCCTCCGGATGGACAGAGGCCACCGACACGGGCGGCTTGCCCCTCTTAATAGGGGGTCGCCTGCCGGAGTCCGGAACCACTGGAGGTTCCGGCGCAGTGTTCGGCTGGGGGCCGAACGTGGAGCCTGTGGTAGTCTTGCTCCCTTTGCGCCCAGGCTCCGGAAGGTCGCCTTGAGGCGCCTCCGGGAATACCTCCCCTCGGCTCGGTGTCCTTTGAGACAACACTTCGACGTTGTCCGTAGGGCGAGGGGTGGAGGCAGTCGGAAGTGAATCGCTATTCATATGCGACGGGTCCTAAGAACCATCCGACGAAGATACTTCGATGCGGGCTCAGGACGGACTGCATAATCATGTTCGGCGTGATGAGAAGCAGTGCAATAAAACATACTATGAATTACAATGGAATCCGGATACTTACGACTTTGCCAGGGGCTTGTCCTTGGGCAACCACTCGTCGTCGCTGTGGGCGGCCGTCGTGGAGCAGTCCGGAAGGAGGGCCCTTCCCTTCTTGGATCCCTCGGCCTCCCTGGTCGGGGCGGCCTTCCTTTTCTTGTCTCCCCGATTGCGGGGAACTTTCCTCTTCCTCCTCCTCGCCTTCGTGGGAGGAGTGCGCCTCGGAGTTATCGGACGATGAGTCCGATATAACCCTACACCGGAGACCCTTTCGGGTTCCCGCCGCCTTCTTCTTGGCCTTCTTCTCCGGCACCTCATAAGGTGCCGGAGCCAGCATCTCCGTTAGGAGAGCATCTGCTGGATCTTCGGGCAGGGGGGCTGGACAGTCAATCTGCTCCGCTGTCTCGACCCAGTCCTGGAAAATGGCGTGCGGGCTTAGATCCTGCGCACAATCAAACGGGGGAAAATGAACATCTTACAAGATATAAAAGACTTACCGGATTCGCAAGGCGCTTTGCGCTAAGACCGCGGTTCTCGGTAAGGGGAGGGGGTACCTCGGCGCCCTTGAACAACACCCTCCAGACGTCCTTGTGCGTCGTGTGGAAGAGCTCTCGTAGCGTCTGGTGCTCGGCCGGATCGAACTCCCATAAATTGAACACCCGTCGTAGACACGGAAGGAACCGGCGGAAGAGCATGACCTGCACCACATTGACAAGCTTGATTTTCTTGCTTATCATGTTCCTGATGCATTTCTGGAGTCCGCTCAGCTCCACCGATGGACCACGGGACAGGCCCTTCTCTTTCCAGGAGGTGAGCCGCATGGGGATTCCGGATCGGAATTCGGGGGCCGCCACCCAGTTGGTGTCGCGCGGCTCGGTGATGTAGAACCATCCCAATTGCCACCCCTTTATGGTCTCCACATAGGATCCCTCGAGTCGTGTGACGTAGGGAATTTTGCCCACCATGGCGCCTCCGCACTCCGCTTGCTGGCCACCCACCACCTTCGGTTTAACATTGAAGGTCTTCAGCCACAGGCCGAAGTGGGGCTGGATGCGGAGGAAGGCCTCGCACACGACGATGAACGCCGATATGTTGTGGACGAAGTTAGGGGCAAGATCATGGAAGTCCAGCCCGTAGTAGAACATGAGGCCGCGGACAAACGGGTGGAGGGGAAATCCCAGTCCGCGGACAAAGTGGATGAGGAAAACTACCCTCTCATGAGATTCTGGAGTAGGGACTATCTGCCCCGCGTTGGGCAGCCGGTGCGCAATATTCGCGGCCAAGTATCCGGCTCCCCGTAGCTTTGTGATGTCCTCCTCCGTGATGGAGGATTTCATCCACTTGCCTCCCGCTCCGGACATGCTTGGAGTGGTTTGAGGAGAAAAACGCGAACTTCGGCGCTGGAGCTCGAGTGCGCAAGAACGGACGAGCTAGGAGGAAGAAGGCGTAGGAGAAAAAAGGTGAATCCTTGTCCCTTTATAAGGGTGGAAGAGGCAATGCGCCTCCCCACTCACCTGGTAAAATCGCTTATTCCCCAAGTGTCGTAATTGATGGCGCGGTTGGGTTACCCATACCCGTATTGATGAGAATCCCGTGATAAGGGGACACGGTCTCTGCTTCAACAAGACGTGCCAAGGAAACCGCCTCGCAATATGCGCCGAGGCTGGTTGAGAAAAATGGTTCGAATAATGACCGGGCCATGGTGTGATGTCATGCTATCGAATGTGTCAGCAGATTAGATTTGTGGAAATATTATTCTCTCTACGGTGGCATGTGGAATTTGTTTTGCAGAACCGGACACTATCCTTGTTCAAAATATTCTATGGAGTATTCGGAGGAAGAACCCGCCTTGCAATGCCGAAGACGATCTGCACGCCGGACTATATCCTTTGGCCGGACTGTTGGACTATGAAGATACAAGATTGAACACTTTGTCCCGTGTCCGGATGGGATTCTCCTTGGCGTGGAAGGCAAGCTTGGCGATACGGATATGTAGATTTCCTCCCTTGTAACCGACTCTGTGTAACCCTAGCCCCCTCCGGTGTCTATATAAACCGGAGGTTTAGTCCGTAGAACAACAATCATACCATAGGCTAGCTTCTAGGGTTTAGCCTCTACGATCTCGTGGTAGATCAACTCCTGTAATACTCATATCATCAAGATCAATCAAGCAGGAAGTAGGGTATTACCTCCATCGAGAGGGCCCAAACCTGGGTAAACACTGTGTCCCCCGCCTCCTGTTACCATCCGCCTTAGACGCACAGTTCGGGACCCCCTACCCGAGATCCGCCGGTTTTGACACCGACACCCACATTCACTTGGAGACGGTCCCAAATGTCGTCGTGGAAAGGGTTTTAAACCGTTTGTTTAGGAGCTCGATGTACTAGTGAAGGTTTTCGTGCGGGTCAAGAAGGCCAACGACGTATCGTCCTCCTCTGGCACGTAGTTGGCCTTGTGGACGATTTGCGCGTAGACATGCGTGATTATGTCGATGGTGTCTTGCTACGCCAGGCGCTGCGCGGCGAGCGCGACCTCGAGGTGGACATTCTCCGGCGCGATGGCAGGCATTCGCAGGGCCACCAGTGCGTCGAAGAGGTTGTCACCATAGAGGCCGTTGAGGGTGGCGGGCATCGTTGAGCCTGCGCGCATGGGTTGGAGGCGTACGTCAAGGTTGACCGCGAGCTTCTTGATGACGGTGGACAAATGAGAGAACTATGATGTTTACTAGTGAAAGGATCGATATGGTTGACTAGAGGGGGGGGGGGTGAATAGGCAACTAACAATTTTTAAGCTTTACTTTAACAAATTAAACCTTGCGACAAAATAGGTTGTCTAGATATGCAACTAAGTGGACAACCTATATGATGCAATGACAACTAGCACACAAGCAAGCAATAGATGCAACACAAGTAAGCTTGCAAAAGTAAAGGCACGAAATAACCAAGAGTGGAGTCGGTGAAGACGAGGATGTGTTACCGAAGTTCCTTCCTTTTAAAGGGAAGTACGTCTCCGTTAGAGCGGTGTGGAGGCACAATGCTCCCCAAGAAGCCACTAGGGCCGCCGTAATCTCCTCACGCCCTCACACAATGCGAGATGCCGTGATTCCACTATTGGTGCCCTTGAAGGCGGCGACCGAACCTTTACAAACAAGGTTGGGGCAATCTCCACAACACGTGGAGGCTCCCAACACCACCACAAAGCTTCATCACAATGGAGTATGGTTTCGAGGTGACCTCAACCGTCTAGGGTGCTCAAACACCCAAGAGTAACAAGATCCGCTAGGGATAAGTGGGGGGAATCGAATATCACTTGGTGGAAGTGTAGATCGGGCCCTTGTCACCCAATCCCGAGAAAATCAACAAGTTTGATTGGCTAGGGAGAGAGATCGGGCCAAAATGGAGCTTAGAAATGGAAGAGGTAGTCAACTAGAGGTAGGAGACGCCCCTTTTATAGTCATGGAAGAGATCCAACCGTTATCCACAAGTTCAGCCTGCGACATGCGATACTACCGGTCCAGGAGCGCGTTACTACTGCAAGGCCACGCGGTACTACCGCAAGGCCACGCGGTACTACCATGGAGGGCCACGGTACTTCCGCGGCAGCAGCAGAGGCCGGGACTAGCTTTGATCGAGAGCAGTACTACGCTTGCGGCGGTACTCTCGCTCCCCTTGCGTACTACCGCAAGGCAGGAAAGTCAAAGCCTCGAAGAGCGCGGATGAAATAAAATACATCCGTGCCTACTTCGCTGAAAATGAAACGATTGCAAAAACCGACGCGGTACTACACAAGACGAGGCGCTGGTACTACCGTTGAGGAGCGGATGTAAAATTACATCCGCTCCTACCGCCGCGTCAAGCAGCGGTACAGGTATGAGGGCCCGCGGTACTCGACTCCAAGGGAGCGGTACTATCAGTGGCCACCAGCGTACTACCACAGATGACGTCTTGATACTACCGTGTGGGCGCGGATGTTAAAATTACATCCGCCTCTACTACCGCATCGAGCAGCACTAGGCCCGGGGCTACGGTACTAAGGCTCCAGAGGAGCGGTACTACCGTGACCCCCAGCGGTACTACCGCAGGTGCTTGCGGTACTACCGCTCCATAGAGCAGTACTACCGCAAGTACCACGGTAGCCGTCAGATCACGCACAACTAGGATAACGGAGAGATTCTCCAAAGTGCAACGAGAAGGAAAGACATGTGTACGTGTTGATTCCACCCGAACCTTTCCGACGCGGACCCCCTCTGAATAGTACGGCTCTCCTACGACTCAAATCCACCAAAGAGGAACGTAGAACAACGCTGTCTCCAATAGTCTTCGAGGGGCACCGAATCGTCTCGTGCCTAGTGATGAAGCGTGTGAGAAACTCAAGGCACACGATTAGTCCGCAAAAGCATTGTCATCAATCACCAAAACACCTAAGGGATAAATATGCCCTTACAATCTCCCCCTTTTTGGTGGATTGATGACAATACGGGATTTGCACATAGATGAGATAATATTGAGCAAAGGCAAACCCCTCCTCTCTAGAATATAGGCGGGCTCCCCCTAGATGTGTGCAACCTGGATGGATGCTTTGGACTGCATAGCACACAAACTAGGATCACCACTCCCCCTATATTTTAGAGACAAAGGCACGATAACTAACATCTAAGCAGATCATAGCACAAAGGTAGCACAATATATCACAAGCTCGCTAAGATAGATAGAGTGCATATGTCTTACACCATATGAAGAAAAAGCAACTGAAACGAGGTTCAAACGAGAACGAGAAAGCAGCAAACACACCGAATAATGAACGACACACACACGACTCAAGAATCTACACTCTCTCCCCTTTGGCATCGAGGCGCCAAAAAGGCGAGAGGACACCTACACACAAGAGGTGGCTCAAGCAGCTGGGAACTCATCCCAACCCTCTCCGTCGGACTCCTCGGCAGCAGGGATGGTCTCCTCGACGTCCTCCTCAGAATCAGTCCACCTGTAGCCTTGCTTCTCCATCCACTTAGCCTCTGGAGTGATGTGATCCTCAGAACCACCAGACACGTCCTCGTTATACAGCTGCAAGATCTTCTTGTCCCGGCGGCGACTCTCCTTAGAAGCCACGTGAGTCATGTACTGTCCCTTGGCTTGCATGCAGAAAAGAGTCTTCATCTTGTCCTTCAGCTTCTTGGCCCACGAAGGCATAGAGGAACTCTGGGAAGACCTAGCAGCACGGACCTCAGCAACATCCTCGGCGCCAGCATCCTCCTCATCAACAACAGCCCTAGCAGCAGACGCCTCAGCACGAGTAGTAGTGTTGGCCCAGTTGGGCTTGACATGCGAGCAGAGATGGATTCATGGTGAATCCATGCGAGCAAGAACTCCTCACCAGGAACATCTTCTCCCAAGTCTTGAGATCAGCAGAAGCAGATAGGGCCCATAGATGGGCACCTTGCGTTGAACACATGAAACCGAAGCTCACACCACATGATGTGTGAGACATCAAGTGGCTGAGTCTCGAGACAAACGAGCCTCCTCGCAAATGAGCATCATATCCACCATATAGGCAGGAACCTTGTCCTTGTCACCAATGAGAGGGAACAAGGAGTTGCGGAAGATGCGATACATGATATCCGAAAAGAGTTGAGCACCAACCCGTCTTGCCATTGACGGCGCCTTCTCAACATAGTATGGTGCAAGCTTGTCCTTGTTGGCGATTACAGAATTAGCATGGGGCGAACACCCACAGGAGTGTCGAGCCCATCATCGTGAACCCGAGCAAATCCATGAACACCTTCCGGTAGCAATCAGCTTCGGCCATTGGTCATCCAGTCATCCTCCGCTCCTCATCGAGTGAAAGTATACCGAGGCAAAGAACCCATGATAAGCTCGGGGTCATAATCAAAGTGAAAGGATATCACATGCTCAATACCAAACTGCTCCACCAAGTCCAGAGCCTCCAAAGTACTCACGGAACTTGTCCTTCACAAGTGATGCATATCAATCCATTTCACATCCACGTAGGTATTCTCGCTTGTTTTGATGACATCCAAATAGGTGAGAGTCATTGCTTGTTCCAAAACAGCTCACAACCTCTGACAGAAGAACGAGGGGTCACATACGGGGCAGTTGCCTGAGACGGACGTACTCAGATAGGGGTATCTCGTCCATGCCCTTAGCGGGCTCCTTGTTCTTGCTAGCTGATGTCTTGACATGGCGCTTGGGGGCAGAGGAGCCCTCTGGTGCTTCACCTGGGTTGCGCAGACGCTTGGAGCCGATGTCACGACTGGGATTGGAACGGCGAGAACCACCACCTGAGACACAAACGCAAAGCACCAACGAAACGCAAAAAGGATCAATGCGAAGACCACGACAAAGCACAAGAAACACATAGAAAGTATACGTGAAAGTTGCCATGAGATAGATGTGAGCCACGGTAGTACTGCCAGAGCCTGCGGTACTAAAATTTTAGTACCGCTCCAGGTCACGGTAGTACCGTGAGAGGCGCGGTAGTACCGTGGTTGGAGCGGTAGTAAAGTGTTAGTGCCGCAGTGAGCGCGGTAGTACCGCGCCAGACGGGTGGTAGTACCGGACAAGCGTTAGTACCGTGCCAGACGGGCGGTAGTACCGCATCGCGTCAGATCCAAACGTCAGTTCGAATCTGAAAAGAACCGCGAAACCATGGCGGTGCTATGTTGATCAAATCTAGCACAGGACAAAAACACAAGTATAATTCCTACGCAAAGCTACTCTCCTTCATCCTACTCTTGCATAGAAAGAGCCTAAGAATCTCTAGAACACACAAGTCTCCCCCAAAAACCTAGAGGCAAAGAACTCAACAAAACGAGAAGAGGTTGGGGAAAGACCTGGGTCCATAGCAAGAGCACGTGGTGGGGAAAGATCCCACCGGACGGAATCACGGGAGGGCAGCCGGAGGAGGAGATCCGGCGACGAATGCCGTCTCCGATCTTGAGCGTGAGAGAGAGAGACGACGTGGGGAGGGGAACTGCGAATGGGTATGGGGGAGTTAGAACTCCCCCTGCCCGTCCTTATCCCCACGTGCCCTTGTGGCACGGTAGTACCGCATATCATCGGGGTAGTACCGCTCGGGCGGAAGTACCGCACCGTAGTGGTAGTACCGCTCACCCAGACGGCAGTAAAAAAATTACTGCCACGTGGGGGCAGTAGTACCGTGCTCCCAACACGCGGTAGTACCGTGGCTGGCTGCGGTAGTACCATAGCTAGCCGCGGTAGTACCGTGAGCTCAAAACACAGCAGGTTTCAACACCAGAAGAAGGTATTTGCAAAGGAAACTTTTCACACAAAGGATACCACAGGAACACGCACAAACCAAAGGCATAAAGACAATAAGAAACCACCATGCGACACAACCTCTCAAAAGAAGAGGGCGGTGGCCGGAGCCACCTATGTTTGAGTTAGATGGTATGGCACCGCGAAGAATTATCCTTGGGCCCATGACCAAAACTCGTCTTTGAAGCACAAGTACCATAAAAATGGCTAATGTGAAAGAGTTGATCTATTTATGCATAATGGGGGAGGGAGAGTTCATTGAGAGAACAACACTCCCCCTATGTCCATGCCTACACCTAAACTAGACAACAAGTTGAGTGTGGTGAGGGGTGCAAGGGTTCAAGTCACATTGCTCGAATCAATGATATTTAGCTCATGCCTTAACTCGTGAAATCTTGCTTCATCCAAGGGCTTCGTGAAGATATCTACAAGGTTATTGTGAGTGTTGACATACTTGAGCTCGATCTCCCCTCACCTAATGTGATCCCAGATGAAGTGATACCGAATCTCAATATGCTTCGTCTTGAAGTGTTGCACCGGGTTGAGAGAAATCTTGATGGCACTTTCATTATCACACCAAAGAGGCACTTTGTCACAAGTGACACCGTACTCCTTTAAAGTTTGCCTCGTCCATAAGAGTTGTGCACAACTACTACCGGACGCCACATACTTCGCTTCGGTGGACGAGAGAGACACACAACTTTGCTTCTTAGAAGACCAACTCACCAAAGAGCAACCAAGAAATTGGCACCCTCCGGAGGTGGACTTCCTATCCACTTTGTCTCCCGCCCAATCGGAATCCGTATATCCTTTAAGCTTGAAGTTTGCCCCTCTTGGATACCATAAGCCAAAGTTTGGGGTATGAGCCAAATATCGAAAGATTAAACTTGACCGCCACATAGTGACTTTCCTTGGTGCGGCTTGAAACCGTGCACATTCCCACACTCAACATGATATCCGGTCTAGATGCACAAAGGTAAAGCAAGGAGCCAATCATGGGCGATATACCTTCGATCCACCGCTTTACCATTGGGATCAATGTCAAGTTGGCACTTGGTAGGCATTGGAGTAGAAGCCGGCTTGACATCACTTAGCTTGAATCTTTTTAGCATGTCTTGAGTATATTTGGCTTGGTTGACGAAGGTTCCTTCTCTTCTTTGTTTGATATCAAAACCAAGGAAGAACTTCAACTCTCCCATCGAAGACATCTTGAACTTGGAGGTCATGAGAGCGGCAAATTCCTCATTGAAAGCTTTGTTAGGGGAACCAAAGATAATATCATCAACATATAGTTGGCATACAAACAACTCCCCTTTGACCTTCTTAGTAAAAAGAGTGGGATCGATTTGCCCCACCTCAAATCCACAATCTTGTAACAACTCGGTAAGGTGGTCATACCACGCACGTGGGGCTTGTTTAAGGCCATAGAGTGCCTTATCGAGTTGATACACATGATCTGAGAAGTAGGGGTCCTCGAACCCGAGGGGTTGCTTGACATAGACCAACTCATTAATAGGACCATTAAGAAAAGCACTTTTCACATCCATTTGTTGCAACTTAAAGTTGTGATGGGAAGCATAAGCAATCAACAAACGAATGGATTCAAGGCGAGCAACAGGAGCAAAGGTTTCACCGTAGTCAATACCCTCGACTTGGGAGTAGCCTTGTGCTACCAATCTTGCCTTGTTGCGAATGATGCTCCCATGAGCATCTTGCTTGTTCTTGAAAATCCACTTGGTTCCAATGACGTTGTGGTTCCCCGAAGGCCTTGGCACCAATCTCCACACCTTGTTGTACTCGAAGTTGTTGAGTTCTTCATGCATGGTATTGAGCCAATCCGAGTCTTCGAGCGCCTCATAGACCTTTTGGGGTTCAACACAAGAGACAAACGCGTGATGTTCACAATAGTTTGCCAATTGTCTACGAGTGCTTACCCCCTTTCTTAGGCTTCCAACCACATTCTCCATGAGATGGCCTTTGGTGGTGAGTTTGGAAGCAATCTTTGCGGCACGACGCTCTAATTCCTCCTCGGATGTGGAAGGAGGAGGGTTAACTTGATAATCTTGAGCGCCGTCTTGAGCTTGATCTTGATCTTGAGCTTCTTCATGATCTTGAACTTGCTCGAGGGGAGGAACTTGACCTTGGGCATCATTTGGAGGTTCACCACCATCTTGAGATTGATCTTGCCCTTGGTCCTGTTCACGAGGTTGAGGGCCTTCACTTTGTTCTTCGGAAGCGTGTAGGTCTTGAGTAGGTGATGGCTCCACATGAGTGGAGCATTGTTCTTCTCCTTCAGCCACAAGGGGTTCCTCAATGGGTAGAATATGACCAATACCCATTCTTCTTATGGCTTGGGGAGGAATTTCATCACCTACATCACAAGTACCACTTTGCTCCACTTGGGAGCCGTTATTTTCGTCAAACTCCACGTTACACATCTCCTCAATGAGTCCGGTGGACTTGTTGGGAACACGGTAAACATGAGAGTTTGTAGCGTAACCAACAAATATGCCCTCATAAGCTCTAGCCTCAAATTTAGACAAACGAACACCTTTCTTGAGAATGAAACACTTACACCCGAACACCCGGAAGTACTTGAGATTGGGCTTGTTTCCGGTGAGTATCTCATAAGGAGTCTTGTTCAACCCTTTGCGGAGATGGAGCCGATTGGATGCATGACATGCGGCGTTGATGGCTTCGGCCCAAAAGTTGTATGGAGACTTGAACTCCGCCATCATGGTCCTTGCCGCATCCATCAACGTCCGGTTCTTACTCTCCGCAACACCATTTTGTTGAGTGGTATATGGTGCAGAATATTGATGCTTGATGCCCTCATCAGTAAGAAACTCATCCAAGGTGTAGTTCTTGAACTCGGTGCTGTTGTCACTTCTTATTGTCAAGATCTTTTCATTATGTTGACGTTGAGCTTCATTTGCAAAATCGATGACGGTTTGTTGAGTCTCACTCTTCCTCTTGAAGAAGTATACCCAAGTGTATCTTGAATAATCATCCACAATCATCAAGCAATACTTTCTACCCCCAAGACTATCAAAGGATGGAGGCCCAAAGAGGTCCATGTGCAGGAGCTCCAAGGGTCTCTTCGAGTAGATGATAGTCGTGGGAGGGTGAGCCGTCTCATGAAGCTTTTCTTCGATACAAGCACTGCAAGCACGATCTTTGGCAAAACTAACATTTGTTAGTCCACGGACATGGTCCCCCTTGAGAAGACTTTGCAAAGATCTCATATTGACGTGGGCTAAACGGCGATGCCAAAGCCATCCCACGTCAACTTTAGCCATTAGGCATGTCGCAGTCTTAGTGGGTCGCTCCAAAAAGTTTATCACATAGAGACCGTTCTCGACATGCCCAACAAAGGCTACTTTAAGAGTCTTGCTCCACAAGAGGGCCACAATATCAATGTCAAAGAAAGTGGCAAAGCCCATGAGTGCAAGTTGACGAATGGAAAGTAAATTGTATGCAAGGGACTCAACAAGCATGACTTTCTCGATCGTTAGATCATGGGAAATGACAACCTTGCCAAGACCCAATACCTTAGAATGTGAGGCATCACCCCACTCGACATTGGTGGGCATAGATGGAATCTTTTGCACGTCCACCACCAAGTCCTTGCTTCCGGTCATATGATTTGTTGCTCCACTATCGAGCAACCATGATCCCCCACCAGAAGCAAACACCTACAAGAGATCAATGCTTGGTTTTAGGTACACATTTACTAATGGGTCCTTTGATGTTAGTAACAAGGGTCTTAGGAACCCAAATAGACTATTCAATGTACTCATAAGAAGAACCGACAAATTTAGCATAAACATGCCCATCGCTAGCACGACACAACAAGAAGAGGGGTTAAAGTCACCGGCTTTATTGGGAGAGATGGCTTTGCCCCTTTTGGCATCACCACTCTTCGCATTGTTATTCTTCTCCTTAAGAGCACCATCTCCCTCTTTCACAAAAGTTTGCTTAAGCGGGGGAGGTCGTTTGGTCTTGTTATTCTTCTTCTCTTCCTTCTTCTTGTTCTTGGACTTGGGTGAGAACCCAACTCCCTCCTTGCCCACAACTTCCTTTTGATTGCTCAAAAGGTCATTTAAGTTCTTCTCACCTTGTATGCATGACACAAGACCTTTCTCCAGTTGTCCCTTCTACTTGGCATTCTCCTCCACAAGATGCACATGCTCACAACACGGGTTAGTAGCATTCGCATTATCAATTAAGACCATGTGAGGAAATGTGGCCTTTTCCTTGGTTAGCTTAACTTGGAGTTGAGCATGAGACTCCTTGAGGTTTGCATGAGAACCTTTCAAGACCTTATGGGCCTTGTCAAGTACATCAAACTCCTCCTTGATTCTAGCATGATCAACCCCAAGGTTAGCCTTCTCGGAAGTTAGTACACGAGACACAACAAGAGCATGATCAAGATCTTTCTTTAATTTGGCATGGTCATCGTTGTGTGACTCCTCAAGAGCCAAACGATGTCCACGCTCTTCCTCAAGAGCATTAGAGAGATCCGATATCTCATCGGCATAGTCACGACTGTGACCTTCCATCGTAGAGATGGTTTCTCAGTGAGCCTCGATCATGTCATTGGCTTCACCAAGTTGTTCCAAGAGAGCAATGAAGTGCTTCTTGGATTTGCCCTTGAGCTTACTCATGAAGGACTCAAATTCATTTACCTCCTCATTAGACCCCTTACCATCATCAAAGCCAACTATCGAAGAAGGATTAGGAATAATGGTGGTTTTGATGTTGGGGGTTACCTTGTTGGTGGCTTTAGCCATGAGACACTTGGCGGTGATGTTCTCGTTGGGTGAATCGAAGAGAGACACCCGGGGAGTGGTGGCAATGGCAATGGATGCCATGGCCATTGCTTCACTATCTTCATCATCATCGTCATCCTCACAGTATTCTTCTTGAACCACCAATCCGCGAGTAGGAGTCTTCTTGGTGAAGTTTTTCTTGTTTGGGAAGGACTTAGCCTTGTCTTTTTGGATGAACTTGCCACCATTGTCTTCCCGCTTCTCGTAAGGGAAATCCGCAACGAAATGGCTCACATTGCCACAGTTGAAACAAGTTCTAACTCGTTGCTTGACCTTGAGGCCACTTGAGCTGTTCTTGTTGAAGTTGGGTCTTGTATTCTTCTTGCTCCAAAATTGTCTTGAGGTAAGAGCCATGTGCTCATGATCATATTTCGTGTCTTCGGGGTTGCTCTCCTCATCTCCTTCTTCTTCCTCTTCTTCCACACTAACCTTGGCCTTCAATGCAAGGTTGGGCTTCTTTGCCCTTTGAGAATGGAGTACCGCATTGTCGGCGGTCTTGTCCAAGATGCTCATTGCAATGAACTCATCCAACACTTCACTTGAGGTCATGGAGTGGAAGTCCGGTCTTTGACGAATGATGGAGGACATGGCCTTGTTGTAGGGCATCATGGCCTTGAGGAACTTGCG
This sequence comes from Aegilops longissima, assembly GCA_021605205.1. Lineage (NCBI taxonomy): Eukaryota > Viridiplantae > Streptophyta > Magnoliopsida > Poales > Poaceae > Aegilops > Aegilops longissima. The sequence continues at coordinate 356,251,562 of CM038682.1, forward strand.
CTTGATCCAATTGTCATCCGTGTCCTTGCTCCCATGATCTCGTAGTGAGACCGTGAGTTTGGTCACTCGTCGAAAGAGCTCACGGGGTTCTTCATCTTCTTTCATTGCAAACTCATCGGCTTCATCTTGTACCACTTCATAGTTGGAGCGTTGAATGCTAGCACTTCCTCGATAGAGAGACACAACGCATTGCCACGCGTCTTTGGCCATGGCATGAGGTCGAAGGTGAGGGAGATCTTCGGGAAGGATTGCATCTTGGATGATGAAGAGAGCACTCTCATTGAATTGATTATCCACGGCTTCTCGAGGGGTGAAGTTGTTTGGGTCATGTGGATAGAAACCTTCTTCAATGATTCTCCAAAGGTTAGTATTCACATGTTTTAAATGGCGCTTGAAACGATACACCCAAGAATCAAAATCCTCATTTTTCACAATCTTAGGAGGAGGACCGGCATGATTTAAATGAGTAGAGGGAATCGGTCCTCCATAAATTGGAGGTTCCACATGGGCAAAGAAGCCGGTGCCATTTCTACCACTAGTAGAAGGACTCTTTTCACTGTTAGCTTCCCCCTTGTCGGAGGTAGCATCCGTCACCTTGTTAGTGGGATCACCCACTTTCATCGGCGAGGTGGACAGTTTAAGCCCTTCAAGAAATTTAGTAAGCATGCTTTCAACCTTGGTCGTCATGGAGTCTTTCAATGTGTCTAGAGCCACATTGAATTCCTCACGAGAGACCGAGGTTCCCCATCGACCGTGAGCGAGATAGGATTCACACCGGAGTGCTCCTCCGCACCGTCTGTGGTGTCAACCATACTCTTCGGACGGTAAAGTCCTTAATAAAGAGATGAGGCTTTGATACCAATTGAAAGGATCGATATGGTTGACTAGAGGGGGGGGGGTGAATAGGCAACTAACAATTTTTAAGCTTTACTTTAACAAATTAAACCTTGCGACAAAATAGGTTGTCTAGATATGCAACTAAGTGGACAACCTATATGATGCAATGACAACTAGCACACAAGCAAGCAATAGATGCAACACAAGTAAGCTTGCAAAAGTAAAGGCACGAAATAACCAAGAGTGGAGTCGGTGAAGATGAGGATGTGTTACCGAAGTTCCTTCCTTTTAAAGGGAAGTACGTCTCCGTTAGAGCGGTGTGGAGGCACAATGCTCCCCAAGAAGCCACTAGGGCCACCGTAATCTCCTCACGCCCTCACACAATGCGAGATGCCATGATTCCACTATTGGTGCCCTTGAAGGCGGCGACCGAACCTTTACAAACAAGGTTGGGGCAATCTCCACAACACTTGGAGGCTCCCAACACCACCACAAAGCTTCACCACAATGGAGTATGGCTTCGAGGTGACCTCAACCGTCTAGGGTGCTCAAACACCCAAGAGTAACAAGATCCGCTAGGATAAGAGGGGGGAATCGAATATCTCTTGGTGGAAGTGTAGATCGGGCCCTTGTCACCCAATCCCGAGCAAATCAACAAGTTTTATTGGCTAGGGAGAGAGATCGGGCCAAAATGGAGCTTGGAGCAACAATGGAGCTTAGAAATGGAAGAGGTAGTCAACTAGAGGAAGGAGACGCCCCTTTTATAGTCATGGAAGAGATCCAACCGTTATCCACAAGTTCAGCCTACGACTTGCGGTACTACCACTCCAGGAGCACGGTACTACCGCAAGGCCACGCGGTACTACCGTGGAGGGCCACGGTACTTCCGCGGAAGCAGCAGAGGCCGGGACTAGCCTGACTGAGAGCAGTACTACCACTTGCGCGGTACTACCGCTCCCCCTTGCGGTACTACCGCAAGGCAGGAAAGTCAAAGCCTACGAAGAGCGCGGATGAAATAAAATACATCCGTGTCTACTTCCGCTGAAAATGAAATAGTGCAAAAACCCGACGCGGTACTACCGCGCACAAGGCGCGGTACTACCGTTGAGGCACGGATGTAAAATTACATCCGCTCCTACTGCCGCGTCGCAGCGGTACAAGGTATGAGGGCCACGGTACTACGACTCCAAGGGAGCGGTACTACTGTGGCCACCCGTGGTACTACCGCGCATGACGTGCGGTACTACCGTGTGGGCGCGGATGTAAAAAATTGCATCCGCCCCTACTACCGTACCGGAGCAGCACTAGGCATGGGGGCTACGGTACTAAGGCTCCAGAGGAGCGGTACTACCGTGACCCCCAGCGGTACTACCGCAGGTGCTTGCGGTACTACCGCTCCATAGAGCTTTACTACCGCAAGTACCGCAGTAGCCGTCAGATCACGCACAACTAGGATAATGGAGAGACGCTCCAAAGTGCAACGGAAAGGAAAGACATGTGTACGTGTTGATTCCACCCGAACCTTTCCGACGCGGACCCCCTCTTAATAGTACGGCTCTCCTACGACTCAAATCCACCAAAGAGAAACTTAGAACAACGCCGTCTCCAATAGTCTTCGAGGGGCACCGAATCGTCTCGTGCCTAGTGATGAAGCGTCTGATAAACTCAAGGCACACGATTAGTCCGCAAAAGCATTGTCATCAATCACCAAAACACCTAAGGGATAAATATGCCCTTACAACTAGTTTATTGGTCCCCTTTGCATTTTGCGCCAAGTTTTGACCTTTGATTTAACTAATAAAATGTTAATGCATGTAACCAAAAATGTTGTGTAAGTCACCTTACGAAAACCAAATAATCCCAAAACACTTAGGCATGATACATTAACTCCCTCCTCGTTTCTTATTTCGTGACATATCAACCAATGAGAGATGTGGGCCGTGCATGCTTTCAATGACTTGATTCTACCAAACATGACATGCAGTGGTTAGTTCATTGCTTGTAATCCTATTAATAGCAAAAAGACATTAAGTTCTCTCGCTTTCCCCTTCGTCTTGGTCATGGTGCAAAACCTAAGAGCATGCTTAATAGTATAGCCAGCTGCTGGCTATATGATGTTGCCATGTCATATAGAGCCATGACTTGTAGCCACTCATACAATAAGGTTAGCTATAAGGCTGGCTATAAGAGTACTACTTTTTCTCATCTTCTCTCTCTCTCTCTTCATATTTATTGTATATCAGCCTAGGAATCTGCATATAGCTAGTCTCTTGCATCAGAGCCAACTCCTCTTTTTCACTTGCTCTAAGATGACTTATACACCTAGACGGAGGGAGTAGTCTCAAGTCATTGGATGCATACGCACCCCATGTCTCGTACTGGGTGATTTCTTTTTTGTGGCAAAAAAATAGGGAACGAGGTGGGTAGTTAATGCACCACACCTAAAAGTTTTGGGAGTACTATTTGGTTTTCGTAACGTGACTAATGCACCAGTATAGAGGGAGTACAATAGTAGTCTTTGATTGCAATTTTTGTTGGTAGCTTACAAAGCTGAGCGCTCGGTGAGTACAATAGTAGTATGATTGATGAGACTTCAGATTTGAGCCATCTACCGGAAGGAATAGAACAATACACCATGTATTTATTTATAGAGGGAGTAGTACATTTTTTGTGACATGCATTACTAGATATTGCTAGTCAAATACTAAATCCAGATGGATGTGGTAGTACTACTAAATCCAGATGGTGCTCCTAGTACTAGTAGTAGTACTACCAATGTAGTAGTACTGTACTACCCGTTGGTCAAATTATTACGTGCTGCTCCTCACAGTGAAGTGACAAGACCCTGCGCCGGAGATGACACTTGAGTATAGGCTCCGTGTTCGGCATACCATAGTCAGCCTCACCATCTACAGTCACTATCATCATGGCTGTAGAGCTAGCCTGCTTACAACTAGCCGCGTTCGACATAATTTCCCATGCGTAGATGCTCGTGCATTGCACGAAACACCAAGATTGGGGGTGGACGGCGCCGGCAGCGGCCATCGTGCCAGATTTTTCCATGGCCTTCTAGATGTGGTGGGGAGGAGATAAGGCTGATTGTGAGAGACAAGGAGTTCTTTGTAAATAGGGAACAAGTGCGGGCATCTTTTTGCAAAACTAGAGAAGTTTGGTTTGTATGCGTCATATCTAGATCCGACGGCTATTGGTGAAAGATGGCAGGCACAACATCATCACCAACTCGGGACCTCTTTGATTCGCAGGATTTTGAAAACGTGGGAATAGGACAAGGCAATATTACAAGTTTCAAACTGATATTACAAATGTTAGGAGTAATGCTGCACCTACGAAGAGGGAATTACTAGGACGTAAGAACTTTCGTTACTTTAGGTGGATGCAGCATTATTGTACAAACAAAAATCCACCGACCTAACAAGTCACTAATGGGCAAATAAATTTTCGAGTCTCTGGCCACTTGATGTTTCAAAAACAAATTCAGCTTCTGCGGAGACTTTGTCATTTAGGCTTAGACGCTTGCGGTGATCAGCACGCCATTCGTTGTTGCGCCAGAGAACGCCAAACCTCATTACCTTGAGCACACTTGCCTCCAGAACAAAGAACCTGGCCAATTTAATCTCAGATGTGCTGCCTCGGTAGTCGAACAAATCAACTTATGTAAGATGGAGATCAAGGCATTCGATGAAATTGTTATAGTGCAACACATTTTTCACTTTTGGGTATTTTTATATGCAAAATAAGAGAACATATTAGAGCAGGTGGTTGTATAAGATTGTCGTGTCATCAAGAGGTACCAATATCATTCGCTCATACGATAGGGTTGGCGGGCTAGTGATACGTCTCCGTCGTATCTACTTTTCCAAACACTTTTACCCTTGTTTTGGACTCTAACTTGTAAGATTTGAATGGAACTAACCCGGACTGATGCTGTTTTCAGCAGAATTGCCATGATGTTGTTTTATGTGCAGAAAACATAAGTTCTCGGAATGACCTGAAACTTCACGGGATGTCTTATAAAAAATAATAAAAAATCCTCGCCAAAGATGAAGACCAGGGGCCCACACCCTGTCCACGAGGGTGGGGGCGCGCCCTAGGGCGCGCCCCCTACATCGTGGGCCCCCTGGACACCTTCCGATGCCAACTCCAACTCTATATATTTGCTTTCGGGGAGAAAAAAATAGAGGAGAAGAAATCATCACGTTTTACGATACGGAGCCGCCGCCAAGCCCTAAAACCTCTCGGGAGGGCTGATCTGAGTCCGTTCGGGCACCGGAGAGGGGATTAAATCGCCGTCGTCATCATCAACCATCCTCCATCACCAATTTCATGATGCTCACCGCCGTGCGTGAGTAATTCGATCGTAGGCTTGCTGGGCGGTGATGGGTTGGATGAGATTTATCATGTAATCGAGTTAGTTTTGTTAGGGTTTGATCCCTAGTATCCACTATGTTACGAGATTGATGTTGCTATGACTTTGCTATGCTTAATGCTTGTCACTAGGGCCCGAGTGCCATGATTTCAGATCTGAACCTATTATGTTTTCATGAATATATGTGAGTTCTTGATCCTATCTTGCAAGTCTATATTCACCTACTATGTGTTATGATCCGGCAACCCCGAAGTGACAATAATCGGGACCACTCCCGGTGATGACCATAGTTTCAGGAGTTCATGCATTCACCATGTGCTAATGCTTTGTTCCGGTTCTCTATTAAAAGGAGGCCTTAATATCCCTTAGTTTCCATTAGGACCCCGCAGCCATGGGAGGGTAGGACAAAAGATGTCATGCAAGTTCTTTTCGATAAGCACGTATGACTATATTCGGAATACATGCCTACATTACATTGATGAATTGGAGCTAGTTCTGTGTCACCCTATGTTATGACTGTTATATGATGAACCACATCCGGCATAATTATCCATCACTGATCCAGTGCCTACGAGTTTTCCACATACTGGTTTCCGCTTATTTACTTTCCCGTTGCTACTGTTACAATCACTACAAAACACCAAAAATATTACCTTTGCTTTCTTTACTTTTGTTACCGTTGCCACCAATATCATATTACTGTTCTACTAAACACTTTGCTACAGATACTAAGTTTCCAGGTGTGGTTGAATTGACAACTCAGCTGCTAATACATGAGAATATTCTTTGGCCCCCTTGTGTCGAATCAATAAATTTGGGCTGAATACTCTACCCTCGAAAACTGTTGCGATCCCCTATACTTGTGGGTTATCAAGACCTTTTTCTGGCGCCGTTGCCGGGGAGCATAGCTCTATTCTTTGAGTTACTTGGTATTTATATCTGCTAGACACTATGAAGAACTTGAAAGACGCTAAGACAACAATTTATCCCTGAACTACGAGGGGAGGTAAGGAACTGCCATCTAGCTCTACACTTGATTCACCTTCTATTCGTTCTGATATGTCGCATGTTATTGATGATGCCACTTCTGCTATGCATGATACTTATGATGAAACTACTTCTATGCCTGATACTAGTGTGCCCCTTAGTGAATTTCTTGATGAACAAATTGCTAGGGCTAGAGATAAAGAGATTATTGAATATGCTAATATTGATGAAAATGATGATGAGGATAGGCCTATTATTCCTGAAGGTTATATTTTTAATAGAGAGGCTTCTGCTGCTATTTTAGCCTGCAACGATAATGATGAGCTTAGAAGGCTAATAACTAAATGGAACAAAGAATAACTTAGAGATAAAATGAGGCCTGATCCTGCTTTTGCTACTTCACCTATATGTGTTCCTGATAAGGACTATGAATTTTCTGTTGATCCTGATATAATTACTTTGGTTGAATCTGATCCTTTCCATGGCTATGAATCTGAAACTCTTGTGGCACATCTTACTAAGTTAAATGATATAGCCACCCTGTTTACTAATGATGAGAGATCACGCTACTTTTGTATACTTAAAATATTTCCGTTATCATTAAGGGGTGATGCTAAGATATGGTTTAATTCTCTTGATCCTGGTTGTGTGCGTAGTCCCCAGGATATGATTTATTACTTCTGTGCTAAATATTTCCTTGCTCATAAGAAACAAGCTGCTTTAAAGGAAATATACAACTTTGTGCAAATTAAAGAAGAGAGTCTCCCACAAGCTTGGGGGAGGCTTCTCAAGTTACTTAATGCTTTGCTGATCATCCTCTTAAGAAACATGAAATACTTGATATCTTTTATAATGGACTAACCGATGCTTCGGAGATTACGGATAGTTGTGCTGGTTCTCTTTTCAAGGAAAGAACACTGGATGAAGCTGAAATTATATTGAATAATATGTTGACAAATGAAAATAATTGGGCACCTCTGAGCCAGCTCTGCTCCGATTCTTGAGCCTATTCATAAACCAACTCCGAAGAAGAGAGGTGTTCTATTTCTCGATCCGAAGATATGCAAGAGGCAAAGAAATCTATGAAAGAAAAAGGTATTAAAGCTGAAGATGTTAAGAATTTACCTCCTATTGAAGAAATACATGGTCTTAATTTACCGCCTGTTGAAGAAACTTATGATCTTAATCCCTTATTTATTGAAGAACCTCCTGATCCCGATATCCCGACATAGGTAGTAAAGGTAAATTCTCTCTATAGATATGATAAAGTTGAAGTCCCTCCTACTAAAATTGCTAGTCAGTGCTTGGACGAGTTTGATAACTTTATGTTTAAGCAAGACGACTTCAACACTTATTTTGGTAGACTATTAAAACAAAATGCTTATATGATTAGACGCTTGGGTGATTATATGGCTAATATTAAAGGTGAACTTAAACTTGTTAGCAAACATGCTTCTATGGTTACCACTCAAGTAGAACAAGTACTTAAAGCTCAAAAAGAAGTGCTTGATGAAATGAATAGTAAGAAAAATGATTATGTTGTTAGAGTGGCTACTAGAACTGGTAGAATGACTCAGGAACCTTTGTATCCTAAAGGCCACCCTAAGAGAATTGAGCAAGATTCTCAGAGAAATAATATTGATGCACCTAGTTCTTCTAAAAAGAAGAACAGGAAAAATGATAGAACTGTGCAAACTTCTAGTGAACCTATTGTTGAACCACCTGATAATCCAAATGATATATCTATTTCTGATGCTGAAACACAATCTGGTAATGAACATGAACCTAGTGAAAATGTTAATGATGATGTTCATGATGATGCTCAACCTAGTAATGATAATGATGTAGAAGTTGAACCTGCTATTGATCTTGATAACCCACAATCAAAGAATCAACGTTATGATAAGAGAGACTTTGTTGCTAGGAAACATGGTAAAGAAAGAGAACCTTGGGTTCAGAAACCCATGCCTTTTCCTCCCAAACCATCCAAGAAAAAGGATGATGAGGATTTTGAGCGCTTTCTTTGAAATGATTAGACCTATCTTTTTGCGTGTCACGATTGGTGATGTGCTCAAAACAAATCCTTATGCTAAATATATGAAGGATATCATTACTAATAAAAGAAAGATACCGGAAGCTGAAATTTCCCCCATGCTTGCTAATTACACTTTTAAGGGTGGAATACCGAAGAAACTTGGAGATCCAGGAGTACCTACTATACCATGCTCCATTAAAAGAAATTATATCAAAACTGCTTTATGTGATCTTGGAGCCGGTGTTAGTGTTATGCCTCTCTCTTTATACCATAGACTTGACTTGAATAAGTTGACACCTACTGAAAAATCTTTGCAAATGGCTGATAGATCAACGGCTATACCTGTCGATATTTGTGAGGATGTGCCTGTTCTGGTTGCAAACATTACTATTTTGACAGACTTTGTTATTCTTGATATTCCCGAGGATGATAGTATTTCTATTATTCTTGGAAGACCTTTCCTTAACACTGCAGGGGATATTATTGATTGCAACAAAGGCAATGTCATTTTTCATGTTAATGGTAATGAGCATACGGTACACTTTCCGAGGAAACAACCCCAAGTCCACAGTATCAACTCTATTGGAAAAATTCCATCGATTATATTTGGAGGTTATGAATTTCCTCTTCCTACTGTCAAAAAGAAATATGATATACTTATTATAGGGGATGTGCGTACCCCTGTTGAGGTAACTTAGTGTTATTCGAAATTTCTCCGGCTTCATGATTATCGGAATGAGTTTGTTAACAAGACTTGATCAACCTTGTTAGTGGATTCTTTTTTATGAGCATGAGATGGATGAAACTAGAAGCACAACCTTCTGTACCCTCTCCATACTTTCTGTTATTTAGTAGAAATAAAGTAAAAATAGTTTTTTTCAGTCTGTTTCCTGATTTATCCGTGCAATATAAAAATATCCCAAAAATAAAAGTCCTCAGAATGACATGCCAATTTAATATGATTTTTTCGGGAATATTTGAGGATTTACTGTGCAAAAATTACCACGGGGGGAGCTGCCACCTGGTCACGAGGGTGGAGGGCGCGCCCCCCTGCCTCGTGGGCCCACGGTGGCCCTCCTCCACTTATCCCAGCACCCATGTTCTTCCTCTTCCTCACACAAACCCGAAAAACCAACTCAAGCACGAGTTCCAGCCACTTTTGCTGTGATTTTCGATCTCCTTGCTCAAATCACCTCTCGCAAAACTGCTTGGGGAGATTGTTCCTTGGTATGTGACTCCTCCATTGGTCCAATTAGTTTTTTTTCTAGTGCTTTATTCTTTGCAAATTTGTGTTGCATAGGTGACCATGTTCTTGAGCTTGCATGTCAAATTTATATGGTTCCAAGTAGTTCTAATGCTTGATATAGGCTCTAGGCACTTGTAGGAGTAGTTGCTATCCGTTTTATTGAAGTTGGTTCACTTTTTTTTGAAGTTACTAAATAATCTAGAAATTTTTCAGAGAAAAGCAATATGCTTAGGAAGATGTTCCAAGGTGGTTCTTCTAAGAAGCAAGGACCCAGGCTTGCTATGCGTGATGCTGATGAGGAACCACCAAGAGACTCTCTAGTGCGGCCTTGCGAATGGCCGTCGGAAAATTTTATGGACCATGCGGGAATTAAAGAAGAATTTAAAGCATATTTGCGCAATGCCGGTCTTGAGGATTTGGGGCTACCAAATTCCCCCAGTATCATGATCTCACAAGTTCATTTGTGAGGAGGTTTGAGTATTCATCTTCGCGTAATTCTCCTTCAGTCATGTTTGATCTTTATGACAAATCTTATACCATGGACTTAGAGGATTTCACTTTTGCTTGCAAACTTTCATCATGGGGTAGTGTTAGGGATCCCCCTAAATCTGAATTTAGAAACTTTCTTGCTAGTATAACTGTAGGGGAATCTAGAGATATAACGCAAGCTACCATTGGGAGCATTCACTTTCCTGCTATACATTATTTTGCTCTCTTCATCGGTAGATGCATAAATGCTATGGATGAAACATGTCACATGTGTGTCCCTGACCTTAGATTCTCAGGAGTGCTGTGTTAGGAGACCAATGTTATCATATGGGAGCCATTGTAGCTCGTAGGTTGCATCATAATAGATATAATGGAGATCTCTTTGGAGGAATTTATGCAACCCGCTTAGCTAATTTTCTTGAGATAGACATTCGTGAGGATGATACGAAGTTGCCTCCTGCATATTTAGATTATAACTCTATGGCTTCGCACCAGTTAGTCGAGAGTCCTGAATCACCTCTGTTATATCGACTAATCTTTGATAAACGGCGTGTTGTCCTTATTACTCTTCCTGCTCCTGCCTTCTTTAATTACCAGGAAAACGGAAGATATACTATTACCAGAGAGGAGGCAGATGAGTACAAGAGGAGAGCGGAGGCAGCCCAACTCCACGTTGCAGCTCAGCAGGCGATAACCGCTGCATCACAGTATGATCCCAGCTATTCTTCGTCGCAGTACGACCCCAGCTACACCTACGGGTATCCGCCAGGCTACCCCTGGCAATAGACCAACTTAGGCCAAAAGCCTAAGCTTGGGGGAGTATGTATTTCTCACCGACATTACATTTATGTTCACACACACTCATCGCTAGATGTCGGTGCTCATACTCTTTCACTGTAATATCCATGCTAGTTTATTTTCTTTTTCCTGCTTTCTTCTTATGTGTTTGTTAAACCTTAACAAAAAACAAAAAAATTAGTAGTAGTTTACTTTTCTGTGGTAGGAGTAGTAATTAAAAAGAAAACCCAAAAATATTTCCCGTTCTTCTTTTGCTTGTTGGGAGCTCTCCCATGTAAATAGTTTTATTTCTTTTCTTTTCTTTGGGGGTCAGTAGGAGAAGACCATGATTAAATTGTTGAAGTGTCTCTTATATGCATTATTGTTGAATTAACCCAAAGCCCATATTGCCTTGTCTTCTCCTGTTTATTGAATGCTCGCAGATTCCAGCTTAGTCCAATGCACGTGCACTCTTATTATTATTCACACCGTTCGGTCGTGCAAGTGAAAGGCAATTATGATGATATATGATGGACTGACTGAGATGAGAAAAGCTGGTATGAACTCGACCTCTTTTTTTTTGTAAATATGATGAGTCCATCGTTCTTGATTCAGCTGATTATGAATAAACATGTTTGCAATGACAATTACAGATCATAGTTGCTTATGCCATGCTTGATTAGCTATGAGTTATAATGGTTTACCTTGCGTGCCAACATGCTATTGAAACGGTTATGATGTGGTATGATGGGGTGGTATCCTCCTTTGAATGATTTAAGTGACTTGACTTGGCACATGTTCACACATGTAGTTGAAACAAATCAACATAGCCTTCACGATATTTATGTTCATGGTGGATTATATCCTACTCATGCTTGCAACCAATGTTTATTAATTTTAATGCATGCACATGACTGTTGTCGCTCTCTAGTTGGTCGCTTCCCAGTCTTTTGCTAGCCTTCACTTGTACTAAGAGGGAATACTGCTTGTGCATCCAATACCTTAAACCCCAAAGTTATTCTAGATGAGTCCACTATACCTTTCTATACGCGGTATCTACCTGCCGTTCCAAGTAAATTTGTATGTGCCAAACTCTAAACCTTCAAATAAGCATTCTGTTTTGTATGCTCGAATAGCTCATGTATCAACCAAGGCTGCCCTTATCTTCCATGTTAGGCGGGTTATTCTCAAGAGGAGTGGACTCCGCTCCTCATTCACGAGAAAATGGTTGGTCACCGGGATGCCCAGTCCCATGCTTTATGCAAACTAAATCAAAATTAATTGCAAACAAAACTCCCCCTAGGACCTGATGTATGTTGGAGGCACTCGTTGTTTCGAGCAAGCCATGGATTGATGCTTGTTGGTGGAGGGGGAGTATAAACTTTGCCATTCTGTTTGGGAACCGCCTATAATGTGTGTGACATGGAAGATATCGCCATCTCTTAGTTGTTATGTTGACAATGAAAGTATACCGCTCAAAATACAATTTATCTCTATTTCAAAACCGATCTCTGGCACCTCTACAAATCCCTACTTCCCTCTGTGAAGGGCCTATCCATTTACTTTTATGTTGAGTCATCACCCTCTTATTAAAAAGCACTAGCTGGAGAGCACAACTGTCATTTGCATTCATCATTGTTAATTTATATTGGGTGTGACCATGATTGGATCTCTTTTACCATGAATTACAATTTCTAGTCAGTCCTTGATCTTTAAAGGTGCTCTGCATTTATGTTTTGCGGTCTCAGAAAGGGCTAGTGAGATACCATCTTGTTATATCATATTATGATTGTTTTGAGAAAGTGTTGTCATCCAAGATTTATTATTATGGCTTGCTAGTTGATTATGCTATTGATATGAGTAATTATGAGACCTGAGAATTATTGCAAATGTGGTTAGTTATGATCTTTGCTGAAAACTTGATGCTGGCTTGACATATTTACAACAACAAGAGCAAACAGAGTTTGTAAAATTTTTTCTTTCTCTTTCAGTTTGTCAACTGAATTGCTTGAGGACAAGCAAGGGTTTAAGCTTGGGGGAGTTGATAAGTCTCCGTCGTATCTACTTTTCCAAACACTTTTGCCCTTGTTTTGGACTCTAACTTGTATGATTTGAATGGAACTAACCCGGAGTGACGCTGTTTTCAGCAGAATTGCCACGATGTTGTTTTATGTGCAGAAAACAAAAGTTCTCGGAATGACCTGAAACTCCATGGGATGTCTTACAAAAAATAATAAAAAATCCTCGCCAAAGATGAAGACCAGGGGCCCACACCTCCCACGAGGGTGGGCCCCCCCCAAAGGCGCGCCCTACCTCGTGGGCCCCTGGACACATTCGACACCAACTCCAACTATATATATTTGCTTTGAGGAGAAAAAAATAGAGGAGAAGAAATCATCGCGTTTTACGATCTGAGCCGCAAAAGCCCTAAAACCTCCGGGAGGGCTGATCTGAGTCCGTTCGGGGCTCGGGAGAGGGATTCGTCGCCGTCATCATCATCAACCATCCTCCATCACCAATTTCATGACGCTCACCGCCGTGCGTGAGTAATTCCGTCGTAGGCTTGCTGGACGGTGATGGGTTGGATGAGATTTATCATGTAATTGAGTTAGTTTTGTTAGGGTTTGATCCCTAGTATCCACCATGTTCTGAGATTGATGTTGCTATGACTTTGCTATGCTTAATGCTTATCATTAGGGCCCGAGTGCCATGATTTCAGATCTGAACCTATTATGTTTTCATGAATATATGTGAGTTCTTGATCCTATATTGCAAGTCTATAGTCACCTACTACGTGTTATGATCCGGCAACCCTGAAGTGACAATAATCGGGACTACTCCCGGTGATGACCATAGTTTCAGGAGTTCATGTATTCACTATGTGCTAATGCTTTTTTCCGGTTCTCTATTAAAAGGAGGCCTTAATATCCCTTAGTTTCCATTAGGACCCCGCTGCCATGGGAGGGTAGGACAAAAGATGTCATGCAAGTTCTTTTCCATAAGCACGTATGACTATATTCGGAATACATGCCTACATTACATTGATGAATTGGAGCTAGTTCCGTGTCACCCTATGTTATGACTGTTATATGATGAACCACATCCGGCATAATTATCCATCACTGATCCGGTGCCTAGAGTTTTCCACATACTGGTTTCCGCTTATTTACTTTCCCATTGCTACTGTTACAATCACTACAAAACACCAAAAATATTACCTTTGCTTTCTTTACTTTTGTTACGGTTGCCACCACTATCATATTATTGTGCTACTAAACACTTTGTTGTAGATACTAAGTTTCCAGGTGTGGTTGAATTGACAACTCAGCTACTAATACTTGAGAATATTCTTTGGCTCCCCTTGTGTCGAATCAATAAATTTGGGCTGAATACTCTACCGTCGAAAACTGTTGCGATCCCCTATACTTGTGGGTTATCAGCTAGTGATATTTTTTCACTCTCTCTCTCTCTCTTTCTCTTTCCTCTCATTTACCTAGGAGCGCGTGAAGAGCTTGGACATTTGTTGCCTTCCACTATGTGGACGATGCCATATTTGTCAAAAGTATGCCACATAATACACATCGATGTCAAATCAAGATTTTTCCACCGCTCTCGCGATGTGAGAGAGTTGGCACCACTGTGCACACAGACCCACATGTATAAACAAATCAATCAAACCAACTACACCAGCCTCTCACTCTCCCAAACAAGTGTTTTTTTATTACCTCAGTCCTCTCTCTCTCCCACGCAAGTGTTTTTTCATTGTGTGAGTTAATTTGGCACCGGAGCAAAGTAGGTGATCCAGATTGGGGCACCAGGTGAGCAATGGAGGGGCATCGATGCCAAATGCATCACAAGTGCATTTGGCACGTGTTTTGGCCTACATAGTGGAGGGCCGTTATAGCCCACTTTTGTACTACCTCGTATTTAGTGTAAAATTTTGACCATATATTTACCTAAGTAAATGCCAATGCATGTCACCAAAAATTATACCATTTGAAATTATGTTCAAATACGAATTCAACGATATAATTTTTATTGACATGCATTAACATTTTGTCAGCTAAATCTATGGTCAAATTTTGATACTACGAAATAGGAAGAGTAAACCAGGACGGAGGTAGTACTTGCTCTTAGGGTAACCATAGAGTTACTAGTCTAAGTTAATCTCCACTATGACTAGCCTAGGCTACTATAGTAGTACAACAAAAAAATGATGCAGGTGATCACTTAAGAAAAAATACTAAAAATATTTCTTTCGGTGCAGTGCGTAGATGCGGTTTTGAACACTACACTTGTCATCGTAATTTGGGAAAATTACAGAAAAAATTGAGCTATTTTGTGATTACCGTTTACTAATAGGAAAGAAGTTTCACCTCGATGAGTAGCTTCTTCGTGCACGGAAAGCATGTAAGGTATCCAACAACTTGATCCAGATTGGGCCGATAGAATTTATTGCCAAGATCTTCACTCTGTGCATAGACTGGGTTAAGCTTGTGGGAATCATTTTCTGGAAGACGGTCGTAAATACATCAAGAAGAAATTTAAAAATGTGAATTTCAAGAAGACACAGAAGAAGATGAGTGTTGTACCTAAACGATTACTGTAGCGACCAGACCTCAAGCGATCGATCTACGTGCTCGGTGTCATCCTGGATCGATAATCTGACACCACACAGTACTTGAAGGATTTATAACAGAGTAGCAATCACACACTTATTACATCAAATGTCTCAAAAGAGAACTTAGCAAAATAAATATGGCTTAAGGCCATCTAATAACGATAACAGCGGAAGGCTTGGAAGATAAGCGAGTCCATCAACTCCAACGGCATCACTGAGTATAGAACCACGACCTAAAAGCACCTTACTCGTAAATGCGAAAAAGTCGCAACATGAAACATTGCAGCCAGCAAACGGGTCAGACATGGAATATCTTTGGCAATGTAACACATAGAGAGTAATGAAAGAATAAGCCTATACTACATGCATATATGGCTGGTGGAAAGCTCTATGGTTACGGTTTTGCGAAAAGCCAATTTTTCCCTACTGCAAAGGAATAAATTTATTTAACTATCATGGTGGTTGTTAAACATTGAGAATGGTTGACAGCATCCTCAATCCCAATTAAAGTAATCAGCATTAAAACCCAACAGTATTAATTAAAGTAACATGATGAGATTCACTTGATAATCCAAGTACTAGATACTCAAGATGTCCATAACCGGGGACACGACTAATCATGATTAGTTTGTAGACTCTGCAGAGGTTTGTGCACTTTTCCCACAAGACTCGATCTCCTCCGTTTGATTTCTCGCACTACATGGTGTTTGACAAACGGATGACCGAGACATAGTCTTTCAGAAGCGCTAGCACCTTACGAATGGGTAGACCGTACCAACCTACAACCCCTACATCAGCTAGTCTACCACTGTAAGAGTTCGCACGACTTAATCAACTATGCTAGAGCCCATAGTAGCAAGTGGCTGCACACAGAAGTTTCTAGCATGAATAATCTTATGATCCCTTTGAGCCTGGGTGGCGGTCCATAAAAAAACAGGCAATCCTGGTCTACCCAGGTGCCTAGACAGGCAATCCTGGAATAACCAGGTACCTCAATCCACCCAGATGTGTGTTTAAGTTGCCACCTTTGATAAACCATTTATTAACAATCTCACATCTGTCACGGATATTCACTCAAACCCAATCCACGTCTACGAGCATAGCATGGCATAATAAGCAAATGTAGAAGTAACTCCCAAGGGTTTGATAATAAATTAGGTAATAGGTACTACCTCAAACTACTTCCCAAAACCCACAATTTAATTAGATCCTAATCATGCAATGTTTGAGGGTTGATCTAATGCATAAAAACTGGGTATGAAAAATATATGATCAAAGTGTTACTTGCCTTGCTGATGATCCGTGAAACCTAGAGACTCGAAGTAACAGGCGGCGCACTCCGGGTATTCTATCGCAGACAAACAAACAAGCATACAATAAGTACTCATGTAATGCACAGGTAAATCTCAAATAGGAGATCTAACCAGAAAGTTCAACTTAAGAACTCCGGTTTGCAAAAAGAATCAAATCAAACGAAGCAACGAAACCCAAACTGCGAAAGAAAACAACTTCGTTTTACTAATCTGGACCTAAGTCAAATTTTACAGAGGCAAAAACTTGTTTAAGTTGGTTAAGCGGATAGAGGTTTGAAAGCGAAACTCCAGCGCTTGAATCGCTGATTACGATAAGCGGCGACAAGTTATACTAAAACAAAAATCGGATCAGAAATCATGATCAGAAATAATCGCGAAAATCCGAGAAAAAGAAAAATGACGTACAGCTTCACGAACGAACGTTCGTTAACTGGATCTAAACGACGAACACGTTCATTAAAACGAACGAACGAGCGAACGCTCGCTATTTAACCTAACCGGGAAAAAACCGATCTAATAAAAAAACGAAAACTAAAAAAATTGGCGAAAAACCGACGAAAAACCGAACGGTTTTTCGAGAAAAACCGGCGATGCGGAAAACGAGGCAACCTCGGGCAGCGGGCGGCTCCGGCGAAGGCGGCTTTAGCGGCGGCGGCGGCGGTCTTGGTTGTGGCGGCGCGGCGGTGGCGGTCTTGGTATTGCGGCGGTAAGGGCGTGGCAATGGCGGGCAAGCAAGTCGGTATGTGGGATCGGTGGTCGGCTAGTGTTAGGGTTTAGGGCGTGGGTGAGCTGGCGCGGCGGGGTGGGCTAGGCGGCTCGGTGACTATTTAAAGGATGCCCAGGCGGAGTCCCTTCAGTGCTGACCCGAAGTCGGTTCGCGTTTTTTTTAATTAATTCCGCGCAGAAAAACAAACGAAAGAACTACTAAACGGACTCCAAAAATCCCGAAATAAATTTCCCCCGACTTCTAAAATCAAGCCGGACAAGATAAATATTTATTTGGGGCCTAAATGCAATTTTGAAAAACGCACATTTTTCCTAAATTCAAATAAAATGGCGAAAAACTCCAAAATAAAATCTTATTTTATTTTATTATTAAATCCTCAATATTTCTTTATTTTGGGAAAGTCATTTTATTCCCTCTCTCATATTTTTGTAATAGAAATAATTGAAGATAAAATAAATAAAATCAAATGATCCTATTTTCAAAATTCGAGAAAACTCAAATATGAAAATAACAAAATCTCCAACTCTCTCCATGGGTCCTTGAGTTGTATGAAATTTCTAGGATCGAGCCAAAATGCAACAAAATATGACATGCAATGATGATCTAATGTATAACATTCCAAATTGAAAATTTGGGATGTTACAAACCTACCCCCCTTAAGATGAATCTCGCCCTCGAGATTCGGGTTGGCTAGAAAATAGGTGAGGGTGGGCTTTAAGCAAATCTTCCTCTCGCTCCCAGGTGGCTTCATCCTCGGTGTGGTGGCTCCACTGAACTTTGCAAAACTTGATGACCTTGCTGCGGGTGACTCGGCTGGCATATTCCAGAATTTTGACTGGCTTCTCCTCATAGGTCAAATCATTACTCAACTGAATCGCTTCAAGTGGCACAGTATCTCTCAGTGGTATATCCGCCATCTCTGCGTGACACTTCTTCAACTGAGAAACGTGGAACACATCGTGAACACCTGACAATCCCTCGGGCAGTTCCAACTTATACGCAACTTCTCCCATGCACTCCAAAACTTTGTATGGTCCCACAAAACGTGGCGCTAACTTTCCCTTAACTCCAAAATGCTTAATTCCTTGTAGTGGAGATACTCGAAGATAAACTCGGTCTCCGACTTCGTAAACTGTCTCCTTGCGTTTAGAATCTGCATAGCTCTTCTGCCGCGACTGGGCTACCTTGAGCCTATCGCGAATCAACTTCACTTTCCATTCAGACTCCTTAATCAAATCCGGTCCAAACAACTAGCGGTCTCCAACTTCATGCCACAACAACGGGGTCCTGCACCTCCTTCCGTACAAGGCTTCGAAAGGGGCCATTTTCAAACTGGATTGATAACTGTTGTTGTAAGAGAATTCCGCATATGGCAAATTGTCATCCCAACTAGATCCATAATCTAGTGCACAAGCTCGCAACATATCCTCCAAAATCTGGTTGACTCTCTCGGTTTGTCCATCTGTCTGCGGATGGAAAGCTGTGCTAAACTCTAGCCTGGTACCCAAAGTTTCATGCAACTGATTCCAGAACTTTGAGGTGAATTGGGTTCCTCTATCAGATACGATACTCCTCGGAACTCCATGTAAACATACAATCCTGGTCATGTATATCTTTGCCAACTTAGCACTAGCGTAAGTGGTCTTTACCGGGATGAAATGAGCTACCTTCGTCAACCGATCAACTATAACCCAAATCGAGTCATAGCCTGAACGAGTCCTGGGTAATCCCGTGATAAAATCCATGCCTAGTTTATCCCACTTCCATTCGGGTATCGGCAATGGTTGTAACAATCCTGCTGGCTTCTGATGCTCTGCCTTCACTCTCTGACATACGTCACAAACTGCTACATATTCCGCAATATCTTTCTTCATTCCGGTCCACCAGAAAGTATCCTTCAAATCCAAATACATCTTGGTATTTCCTGGGTGAATCGAATATGGTGAATCATGTGCCTCTTGCAAAATCAACTTCCTGATCTCCGGGTCATTGGGCACATAAACCCGGTCTTCAAACCATAGGGTGTCATGCTCATCCTCACGAAATCCTTTAGCTTTTCCTTCACTCGTTTTCTCCTTTATAGAGGCAATCTCTTTGTCAGTCTTCTGAGCTTCTCTGATTCTATCCATCAAGGTTGACTGAATCTCCAATGCTGCTACATAGCCTCTCGGAACTATTTCCAAACACAGCTCACGAAGATCCTCGGCTAACTCCTTTGGCATTTCTCCCGTCATTAGTGTATTGACATGGCTCTTACGGCTCAATGCGTCAGCTACTACATTAGCCTTTCCGGGATGGTAATGCAGTCTCATATCATAATCCTTGATGAGCTCCAACCATCTCCTTTGTCTGAGGTTTAACTCCTTCTGCGTGAAAATGTACTTCAAACTCTTGTGATCCGTGTACACCTCACAATGATTTCCAATGAGGAAATGTCTCCATGTTTTCAATGCATGCACTCGGTTGCTAACTCCAAATCATGCGTGGCATAATTCAATTCGTGAGGTTTACATTGTCGTGAAGCATCTGAAACAACTCTTCCCTCCTGCATGAGCACTGCTCCAAGTCCTCGACATGAAGCGTGCAATACACCTCATAATCTTTAGTGCAGTGCAGCAAAATCAACCTTTGGTGAGGTAACCAAGCGTTTCTTCAACTCCACGGAAACTAGCCTCACACTCCTCGGTCCATATAAACTTGGTATCCTTCTTGACAACTCCGTCATAGGCTTTGCAATCTTTGAGAAGTTCTCAACAAATCTTGATAGTATCCTGCGAGTCCAAGGAAACTCGGATCTCTCAACTGTTGTTGGTGCTTCCCAATTGGTCACAGTGATGACCTTTGTGGGGTCAACCGCTATCCCTTCTCCGGATATAACGTGTCCGAGGAACCCCACTTCCTTCAACCAAAACTCACATTTGCTGAACTTGGCATATAACTGATGTTCTCTGAGCTTCTCGGTACCAAGCGCAAATGTTCCTTATGTTCCTCTTCATTCTTGAGTAAACCAGAATATCATCAATGAACACCACGACAAACTTATCCAAAAACTCCATAAACACCTTGTTCATCATGTTCATAAAATAGGCAGGTGCGTTAGTCAGACCAAATGACATAACGGTATACTCATACAGCCCGTACCTGGTGGTAAAAGCCGTCTTAGGTATATCCTGCTCTCGAATCTTCAACTGATGGTATCCCGATCGCAAATCGATCTTGGAAAATACCTTAGCTCCTTGCAATTGGTCAAACAAGTCGTTGATCATCGGCAACGGGTACTTGTTCTTAATGGTCACTTCATTCAATCCTCGGTAATCAACAACCATTCTTAATGATCCATCCTTCTTCACCACTAGAAGTACTGGCGATCCCCAAGGCGAAGAACTTGGGCGAATGAAACCTTTATCCAGTAACTCCTTAATCTGCTTCTTAATTTCTTCCAAATCTTGCGCGGGCATCCTATACGGTCTCTTAGATATCGGCCCAGTGCCTGGCAATAGCTCAATCAGAAACTCAATGTCTCTGTCTGGTGGCATGCCTGGCAACTCTTCTAGAAACACGTCCGGGTAATCCTTCACCACTGGTACTTCCTCCTGCACAACTCCTGATAAGGAATTTACATGTGCCTTCCTTATCTCATGTCGTGATACATACCTAATCCTCCTTCCTTCTGCGGTAGTAAGCAAAATCGTCTTACTGGCGCAATCAATGTTCCCTCCATACTTTGATAACCAATCCATGCCTAATATCACATCCAATCCTTGCGATTCCAAAACTATTAGGTCCGAGGGAAATACGTAGTTCCCAATCCTTAATAGCAATCGATCACACCATTTACTCGCCATATATTCTGCTCCGGGTGAGGTTACTAACATGGGTGACCTAAGGGCTTGGGTTGGCAATTTATACTTATCCACAAATCCCCTTGATATGTATGAATGCGATGCACCAAGATCAAAAGAACAAGCTGCGATAAATGTCTTAACCAAAAACTTACCTATTCGCATCTGGCTGAGCTTCAACCTCCTCCACGATAGCGTGGTTCACATCCCCTGTTGAAAGGGTTCGGCTTCTTTCGAGCTTCCATTGCCATTTCCATTTTGGGCTTGGGACATTCATTTGCATAATGCCCGATTCTACGCCACTTAAAACAAGTGATTTGGCTCAGGTCTCTCTTGGTAGGGTTGTGGGTTGGTGCAGTTTTGTCCATTGCTTCCTCCATTCCCGTTTCCATTCTTGGTGCCATTATGATTGTGCAAGCTACCACCTCCGTGGGTATGCTGGAATTGTCCTCCCGGCTTCGGGGTAAAGCGTAGCTTCTGCTGAGCTCCAGAATTGCACTTCCCTTGTCCATACTTCCTCTTGCGATTGTCAATCTGCTGCTGCTTCCCTTCAATCATAAGCGCACGATCTACCAACTCCTGGTAGTTGTTGAAAGTGGCTACCATCAACTGCATGCTCAGCTCATCACTCAGTCCTTCTAGAAACTTCTCCTTCTTAGCTCCATCTGTAGCAACGTCATCTGGGGCATAACATGCTAACTTACTAAAATCCTCCACATACTGGCCTACAGTGCGTCCTCCTTGGCGTAAGTTGTGAAACTCACGCTTCTTCATGGCCATAGCTCCTGCTGAAACGTGGGCAGTACGGAAAGCTTGGTGAAACTGATCCCACGTGACTGTGTCAATAGGGTGTGTGGCTGTGTAATTTTCCCACCATGATGTTGCGGGTCCATCAAGCGATGTGCGGCAAAAGCACTCTTTCCATCGATGCATCCTGCGTGGTCAGCTCCTTCCAACCTTGCGGAGCCGGTCATACTGCAACAATCGGCTCGGTGCTCTTGGAAAACACCGGTAGATTCAGCCTCAAGCGAGTCAAATGGTCAGCGGTGGTGGTGGTGGTGGGTTGTTGTTGTTGTTGTTGTTGTTGTTGTTGTTGTTGTTGTTGTTGTTGTTGTTGTTGTTGTTGTTGTTGTTGTTGTTGTTGTTGCCTTGGTTACGTACCAATGTTTGAATCAAGGCATTACGCTCTTGAATCAATGAGTGATCTCCGTGGGAAAACAAATCCGGTCGCGTCTGGAGGCATCGAGGGTTTAGAAAAGAAAAGAAAATTGAATAGAATGAGGTCTAGGGGGAAAACACTACCCATATGCACATGAGACAAAAGCACACAATTTCACTCCAATCAATTCAAACAAGGGCAACCAACGGTCTATCTATCGCAAAAGTGCGTGGACTATACTATGTACATGGTGGAACACTACTACTGTTATGGTGGTCTACTAGAAAAACTGCTCCGATGAAGACTCCATGATATCTGCTCCAGCTTCATCAACATAGTCATCATCACGATCGTCGGGATCCAGTCGGTGTAAATGCGATGATGATATAGTTATCCGGGCAAGTGGATTCGTCATCTTCTCTTTTGGGTGCTGAACCTCCCATGAATACTTCAATCTTCTCCTTAAGGTCACCGTTCTGTCTCACTAGAGCGACGATCTCCTCCATATAATCTTCACGTGTAGCCTTGAGCTCTTCTTCTAGCTCCTTGATCTTGGTCATAGCCTTTTGTAGATCCTCCATACCTGCGCTTTGTCTGGTTCTCTGGCGTCGGATGTGCTGGTTTAATTCCTGGATATAAGCTGCGATTGATCTATCCCTCCTGGTGCTGATCATCTCCCATTGCTCATCTCGGCGCCCACAAATCTGGTAGATATTATTCTTGAGATCATTGTGGTAAACTTCTCCAATTCGTCCCATGGCGATGTGGGCTGCCATGCTCTTTCCTAGGCTCCAAGTTGGTGCATCAAAGGAAAACTCTATGGGCTCGGTGACTGGTGCAAATGTCCTTCCTGGAATGTGAACTTGAATCATCCAGCGCTCCTCTTCGGGTAAAGTGGCGTTGAAGGTCCCGGTGAAGCTTGGTACTCCTATGTTCAGGTATCTAGTGACTTCCTTCAAGTGGCATCCAAAGGGTGTATCTTCATCCGGTTGTGTGAACTTGTTCCTTGCTTCCATCATCCTAAAAGAATAGAAAAGATGAGGAGTCGGAAAATGAGGAGAAAGAGTAGTGATCTAGGGCTTTAGCTTAGTGGCCGTGTCCTACAGTCAGCGTGTGCTCTGATACCATCTTTGTAGCAACCAGGACCTCAAGCAGTCGATCTACGTGCTCGGTGTCATCCACGGATCGATAATCTTGACACCACACAGTACTTGAAGGATTTATAATAGAGTAGCAATCACACACTTATTACATCAAATGTCTCAAAAGAGAACTTAGCAAAATAAATATGGCTTAAGGCCATCTAATAACGATAACAGCGGAAGGCTGGAAGATAAGCGAGTCCATCAACTCCAACGACATCACTGAGTATAGAACCACGACCTAAAAGCACCTTACTCGTCGTTTGAAAAGTCTGCAACATGAAACATTGCAGCCCGAAAATGGGTCAACACATGGAATATGCTGGCAATGTAACACATAGAGAGTAATGAAAGAATAAGCCTATACTACATGCATATATGGCTGGTGGAAAGCTCTATGGTTATGGTTTTGCGAAAAGCCAATTTTTTCATACTGCAAAGGAATAAATTCATTTAACTATCATGGTGGTTGTTAAACATTGAGAATGGTTGACAGCATCCTCAATCCCAATTAAAGTAATCATCATTAAAACCCAACAGTATTAATTAAAGTAACATGATGAGATTCACTTGATAATCCAAGTACTAGATACTCAAGATGTCCATAACCGGGGACACGGCTAATCATGATTAGTTTGTACACTCTGCAGAGGTTTGTGCACTTTTCCCACAAGACTCGATCTCCTCCGTTTGATTTCTCGCACTACACGGTGTTTGAGAAACGGATGACCGAGACATAGTCTTTGAAGCGCTAGCACCTTACGAATGGGTAGGCTGTACCAACCTACAACCCTAAATCAGCTAGTCTACCCTTTGTAAGAGTTCATACGACTTAATCAACTATGCTAGAGCCCATAGTAGCATGTGGCTGCACACGGAAGTTTCTAGCATGAATAATCTTATGATCCCTTTGAGCACGGGTGGCGGTCCATAAAAAAAGCAGGCAATCTGGTCTACCAGTGCCTAGAGCGAGCAATCTGGAATAACCGGTACCTCAATCCACCAGGATGTGCGTTTAAGTTGCCACCTTAGATAAACCATTTATTAACAATCTCACATCTGTCATGGATATTCACTCAAACCCAATCCACGTCTACGAGCATAGCATGGCATAATAAGCAAACGTAGAAGTAACTCCCAAGGGTTTGATAATAAATTAGGTAATAGGTACTACCTCAAACTACTTCCCAAAACCCACAATTTAATTAGATCCTAATCATGCAATGTTTGAGGATTGATCTAATGCATAAAAACTGTGTATGAAAAATATATGATCAAAGTGTTACTTGCCTTGCTGATGATCCGTGAAACCTAGAGACTCGAAGTAACAGGCGGCGCACTCCGGGTATTCTATCGCAGACAAACAAACAAGCATACAATAAGTACTCATGTAATGCACAGGCAAAACTCAAATAGGAGATCTAACCAGAAATTTCAACTTAAGAACTCCGGTTTGCAAAAACAATCAAATCAAACGAAGCAACGAAACCCAAACTGCGAAAGAAAACAACTTCGTTTTACTAATCTGGACCTAAGTCAAATTTTACGAAGCAAAAACTTGTTTAAGTTGGTTAAGCGGATAGAGGTTTGAAAGCGAAACTCCGAGCGCTTGAATCGCTGATTCCGATAAGCAATGAAAAGTTATACTAAAACGAAAATCGGATCGAAATCGTGATCGAAATAATCGCGGAAAATCCGAGAAAAGAAAAAGCGACGAACAGCTTAACGAACAAGCGTTCGTTAACTGGATCTAAGCGACGAACACGTTCGTTAAAGCGAGCGAGCAATGACGCTAAGCTATTTAACCGAACCGGGAAAAACCGATCTAATAAAAAGCGGAAACTAAAAAACGGCAAAGAATCGGCGGAAAAACGAGCGGTTTTAAAGAAAACAATGACGGAAAATGAGGCAACCTCGGTAATGGTTGGCGACGGCGGCGGCGGCGACTCCGTGGTAGCGGCGCTAAGCGGCAATGGCGAAGTAGTCGGCTAGGGTTAGGGTTTGGTAGCGGGTGAAATTTGGGCGGCGGTGGTGGTGGTCAAGGCTGCTCGGTGGCGACTATTTAAAGGCTGCCCAGTGAGTCCCGCTTCGAGTGCGGCCGAAATCGGTTCGCGTTTTTAAATTAATTCATGAGAAAACCAAACGAAAGAAATACTAAACGGACTCCAAAAATCCTGAAATAAATTTTCCCCGACTTCTAAAATCAAGCCGGACAAGATGAACATTTATTTGGGTCCTAAATGCAATTTTGAAAAACACACATTTTTCCTAAATTCAAATAAAATGGCGAAAAACTCCAAAATAAAATCTTATTTGATTTTATTATTAAATCCTCAATATTTCTTTATTTTGGGAAAGTCATTTTATTCCCTGTCTCATATTTTTGTAATAGAAATACTTGAAGATAAAATAAATAAAATCAAATGATCCTATTTTCAAAATTCGGGAAAACTCAAATATGAAAATAACGAAATCTCCAACTCTCTCCATGGGTCCTTGAGTTGTATGAAATTTCTAGGATCGAGCCAAAATGCAACAAAGTATGACATGCAATGATGATCTAATGTATAACATTCCAAATTGAAAATTTGGGATGTTACAATCTGAGATCAATAAAGAGTTAGGAGAATTTGGCGACCCAGTACACCAACGCCATTTGTCAATTTGACACGTCAATGACCCTGATTTTTGTTGGACCTTGGATCGAGATACAAGCAATCTCTCAAGGAAAGGCGCATTCAATGACCATAACATGGAACAAGCCGGGTGATCTCTTCCCAATTGTTGTCTTGTTGTGGGGCCGACAAGACACATAAATCCATCGAGAGATTAAATCGAGGCGATGTGGAGGCTAATGAACCCATGGATCTGCTGAAGACGAAGGTACTCAAGCGCAGTACAGATGCAGAGCAGGTGCTCCATAGCCTGCTTCAAGATGCCAACATCGAAGAGGTTGAGCTGCTTGAGTTGAGGGAGAAGAAGGGCGGGCGCGGCATTAATCTAGGGAAGATAGCGGGAGCGCGAAGGCGGCGCGCACGGCATTGGCGTGATGCGGGCGTGGAAGGCGGCGAAGGCGACATCGTCCAGCTTCAAAGCTAAGCTCCTCGAGCTGATCTTGGCGCGGGGACAAGAACCGGTCGTCGAACTTGGTTTGGACCTTGCGGTTGATCTTGAACATGCGGATGTCAAAGGCGTCTAGCTAGGCGAGTGCGATGAAAGGATCTTGAATCTGCGGCCATGCATTTGCAATCCCGTCCTGAGGCAGCTATCGGCGGTGAGGTTGAGGGGCCTTGGCGCCAGAGGGGCGCCACGCCCAGAGGCGAGGCGATCCGCCGCGGCAGATTTGGTGGGGAGGAGGCCGATGATGACGAGCAGCATGTCGTCGGGAGGCTCTTGATGAAGTCGAGCTCGCGGATGCGGTTTTAGCTCGAGCCGCCTCCGCTTGTTGGCTGCCTCGCCGTCCATCTCAACCGGCGGCGACGCGGTGTACGCGTGTGCGGTGTGTGTTGTGTGTTGGCTGCTGAGTGTCTTGAGTCGTCCTTCATGCATGCCGTCAGCGCGATTGTGGTGTCTTGTGAGTGTATCCTTCACGCGGAAGAAGTGTGTCCTCAATGCGCCCTCAATTTACTAGCATGCGGGGTGCTACCCCGAGTGGTTTCAACTTTGTTTACTTCACCGCGTGTCAGATGGGCCTCTAGTTTACTTATTTTCACGCCTTTGCCACATGGACCAGGCCTACGAAGATAGAGAACACGAGCTGACAAGGCAGCATGTGGACTGGTTGACCGGTTAACTGAACAATATACGGAGCTATATGCTGACACAGTGAGCGTATAATCCGTCGGTATAGAGAGTTCGAGTGAGAGGGGAGGCCTGTTGGTGTCAAAATCGGCGGATCTCGGGTAGGGGGTCCCGAACTGTGCATCTAAGGCGGATGGTAACAGGAGGCGGGGGACACAATGTTTACCCAGGTTCGGGCCCTCTCGATGGAGGTAATACCCTACTTCCTGCTTGATTGATCTTGATGATATGAGTATTACAAGAGTTGATCTACCACAAGATCGTAGAGGCTAAACCCTAGAAGCTAGCCTATGATTATGATTGTTGTTGTCCTACGGACTAAACCCTCCGGTTTATATAGACACCGGAGGGGGCTAGGGGTACACAGAGTCGGTTACAAGGGAGGAGATCCACATATCCCAATTGCCAAGCTTGCCTTCCACGCAAAAGAGAGTCCCACCCGGACACGAGATGAAGTATTCAATCTTGTATCTTCATAGTCCAACAGTCCGGCCAAAGTATATAGTCTGGCTGTCCGAGGACCCCCTAATCCAAGACTCCCTCAGTAGCCCCTGAACCAGGCTTCAATGACGATGATTCCGGCACGCAGATTGTCTTCAGCATTGCAAGGCGGATTCCTCCTCCGAATACTCCATAGAAGATTTTAAACACAAGGATCGTGTCCGGCTCTGCAAAACAAATTCCACATACTACCGTAGAGAGTATATTATTCCAGAAATCTAATCTGCTGACAACTTTTCATAACATGACATCCTGTCGTGGTTTTGTCATTACGAACCGTTTTTCCCAGCCTGCCACTTCACGTGTTGCGAGGCGGTTTTATTGGCACGTCTTGTCGAAGCAGAGATCGTGTTCCCCCTATCACGGGATTCTCATCAATATGGGTGGGGGTAATTGTCGGTGTGGAACGACACCTATGGGATCACAAGAATCCCTACTACGGTTGCCGGGGCGCGGGGTTGCGAGAAGAGCAGGATCAGTAGCCAGCACAAGAATCATTTACCCAGGTTTAGGCCGTGAGGATGCGTAAAACCCTAGTCCTGCTTTGGTGGGTGTATTTCAAAGAGTTCTTGAGCTCTCAAACTAGCTGTGATGAGTGCGTGGTTCGAAAGAGCCGAATCCTTCTCCAGTATGCCATGGGCCTCCTTTTATAGTCGGAAGGGGCTGCCACATTGGCACACAGGAGGTGGAAAGGCGTATAGTGCCCTGAGCTTATCGCTCGTATTACAGGACAAGACGCATTTAGTGTGTAGCTTAGGTGTCCGCTTGCTTTATTGGGGGCAGGGGTGAGGCCCGTCCTGTCCGTCGCCGCTCCTCCTCGCTTCGACACGCGCCTTGGCCAGCGATGCGTGCGACGCCATGTAGGCAGGCAGGCAGCTGAGGTGGCGCGGTGGTGGAGCCTTCACGAAGATCTGCATGCCGCCACGCATGCGCTCTATGAGTTGGCCTGGGGGCTGCATGTTGCCATGCAGGTGCCCACCCAGCTGGTTGGGCTGGCAGCTGCATGTGAACGATGGTGGAAGCTTGGTTGGCATGGGCCTGGCGGTGGCCCTGCTGGCGTCTTTGGTGAGGGCCTTGCCGGGTGGCTCGGCAAGGGTCTTGCCGGGGCGCGCTGTCGTCCCTGGCAAGGGCCTTGCCGGGGGTCTGGTGGCCTTCCTCGGCAAGGATCTTGCCGAGGATCGTCGTCTTCTAATCCTCATCCGATCTTAAATATGTCTTCACAAAGATCTGCATGCCACCACAGAGGTGTCTTCCCGAGCCCTGGCCCCACGTGGATGACGGCGTTGCGGACCGTGGGCTCAAGCGTGGCTCGCTCTGTTGGTGTGGGGCGAGTTGCCCCGGCAAGGGTCTTGCCAGGGCTGCTGAGGCTGCCCCGGCAAGGGTCTTGCCGGGGGAGCCTGCTTCGTCCCTCTGCTCCTTGTGGTTTTGGCCTTGGCGTTGCTCTGGTTATCTTTGGCTTCGGTCTTACCTTCGCTCACCTTCCCTGTTCCGTGATACGTCTCCAACGTATCTATAATTTTTTATTGCTCCATGCTATATTATCTACTGTTTTGGGCAATGTTGGGATTTATTATCCACTTTTATATTATTTTTGGGACTAACGTATTAACGGAGGCCCAGCCAGATTCTTGTTTTTTGCCTATTTCGGTGTTTGAAGAAAAGGAATATCGAGGCGAGTCGAAGCGGAGCGAAATCAAGCTGGAGAAGTTGTTTTTGGAAGGAAAGCTACGGATGGACTTGGACCCCACGTCGGGGAGCAAAGGAGGTGCCCACGAGGGTGGGCGCCCCCCTTGGTCTGACCACCTCGTGGGGCCCCGAAACTCCAAGCGTACTTCCTGCACCCATATATACCTCGCACCTAAAACTTCCAGAACAGAGATTAGATCGGGAGTTCCGCCGCAAGCCTTTGTAGCCACCAAAGTCAATCGGGACCTGTTCCAAGCACCTGCCGGAGGGAACCCTCACCGTGGCCATCTTCATCATCCGGCGCTCTCCATGACGAGGAGGAGTAGTTCACCCTCGGGGCTGAGGGTATGTACCGATAGCTATGTGTTTGATCTCTCTCTCTCTCTCTCTCTCTCTCTCTCTCTCTCGTGTTCTTGATTTGGCACGATCTTGATGTATCATGAGCTTTGCTATTATAGTTGGATCTAATGTTTCTTCTCCCCTCTACTCTCTTGTAATGGATTGAGTTTTCCTTTGAAGTTATCTTATCGGATTGAGTCTTTAAAGATTTGAGAACACTTGATGTATGTCTTGCCGTGCGTATCTATGGTTACAATGGGATATCCGTGATTCACTTGATGTATGTTTTGGTGATCAACTTGCGGGTTCCGCCGTGAACCTATGCATAAAGGGGTTGACACACGTTTTGTCGTGATTCTCGGTAGAAACTTTGGGGCACTCTTTGAGGTTCTATGTGTTGGTTGAATAGATGAATCTGAGATTGCGTGATGCATATCGTATAATCATACCCACGGATACTTGAGGTGACAATGGAGTATCTAGGTGACATTAGGGTTTTGGTTGATTTGTGTCTTAAGGTGTTATTCTAGTACGAACTCTAGGGATGTTTGTGACACTTATAGGAATAGCCCAACGGATTGATTGGAAAGAATAACTTTGAGGTGGTTTCGTACCCTACCATAATCTCTTCGTTTGTTCTTCACTATTAGTGACTTTGGAGTGACTCTTTGTTGCATGTTGAGGGATAGTTATATGATACAATTATGTTATTCTTGTTGAGGGAATTTGCACTAGTGAAAGTATGAACCCTAGGCCTTGTTTCAACGCATTGCAATACTGTTTACGCTCACTTTTATCACTTGCTACCTTGCTGTTTTTATATTTTCAGATTACAAAAACCTATATCTACCATCCATATTGCACTTGTATCACCGCATCTTCGCCGAACTAGTGCACCTATACAATTTACCATTGTATTGGGTGTGTTGGGGACACAAGAGACTCTTTGTTATTTGGTTGCAGGGTTGTTTGTGAGAGACCATCTTCATCCTACGCCTCCCACGGATTGATAAACCTTAGGTCATCCACTTGAGGGAAATTTGCTATTGTCCTACAAACCTCTGCAATTGGAGGCCCAACAACGTCTACAAGAAGAAGGTTGTGTAGTAGACATCATTCTTCTTGGTGTGACCGTGGGCGCGGCTCGGACTGCCCGTGCACAGGTATAGGGGTACAAAGGTGCGACCCTCTTTTAATACACCGACAGGAGCCCCCGGGCCTGGGCCACACATAAGCGCGACACGTTGTTGGGCCAGGCCCAAAAGCAGTCTTGGTGGTAAGGGCGGTTTTACCACGGTACAAATTTTACGCGTTGCACTTCCCACGACCAGCGCGCTGCGGCGTGGAGGAGAATGTGTGTGGCGTGGGCGGCATCGTGGGGCGGTTTCCACGCATGCATCACTATCGCGATAAAGCGGCTCATGCCTTCCCCGTAAAAAGAGGGAGGCGTGGAGGCGCGGCTAATTTACTAAGCGGGGGCGGGTCGCGGTCTTCAAGGCGTCCACTCCCCACGATAACGGGGTGGGGAGAGGTCGCCTCACCCGTCCCCTCAGTTTTGCACGTCCGCCACACGTCCTTCATGCGCCTGGGGTGGCAAGCGATGGAGGCAGGAAACCGGGCCGTCGCTGGTTGGGGCAGCGGGTCAGTCCTGATTCTCTGCGCCTCCGGTGGCTGGATTGGCCGAGTGGGGTGGCCGAGCCCCGACCCCCCCCCCCTCTTTATAAAGAGGGGGAAGGGGGGATGGCGTCCCGCATTCTTCTGTCATCTATCTCCTCTTGCTTCTGCTTCTTCCTTTCACTTGCCATGGAGA
The DNA here is from genome assembly GCA_021605205.1 of Aegilops longissima. Taxonomy (NCBI): domain Eukaryota; kingdom Viridiplantae; phylum Streptophyta; class Magnoliopsida; order Poales; family Poaceae; genus Aegilops; species Aegilops longissima. The sequence continues at coordinate 356,283,261 of CM038682.1, forward strand.
AAGGGAACCCGGGTCCCTCGACGGTGGCGGCGAGGGTCGCTGCTCGACGGCGCGTCCCTCCTCCTCCTGAGCCCGTGGTGCTGGAACCGGCCGCGAGAGGAAGGGGGAGGGGGCGAGGCCGTGGGCGAGGTCGGGGAAGAGGTCGTAGTGCTCGGGGAAGAGGAGGACGGGGCGGCGCGCCGGCTTCGCCCCCGCCAATGGTGCCTTTCCCGATGGAAGGCCATGTCGGAGACCAGCCCCGGGAGTTCTTCATTAGGCTGCGCTGGCCTCCGCGTCGCCGTCTCCGTCTTCCCACCCCGTTTTGCTCGGGAGATGGAGCGTGACCGGCCCCAATCCCTCAGATTGCACATGAGGGGTTGTGGGAATGGGGGCACGCGGGTCGATGTCGACTTCCCGGCTCCTCGGGTCATGTACCTCCGTCGTGGGTGGAAGACGTTCGCTCGCATCCACAGCCTGACGGCGGGGCTCGTCCTCTACTTCAAATTGATGGAGGATGGCCTGCTCTCCGTTAAGGTCTTCGGAGACTTCGGGACTCGTCTGAAGTGCTGCATGGAGAGATCCTCCGATGGAGATTCCGACGATGGAAGCTCTTCCTCGAGCGAAAGTGATGAGGAGGACAATGGGGCAGATGACGGGGATGAGTCCGACTAGGCGTCGGACGCCCCACGCCTGGGCGGGTGCGGTAGCAGCAGCATCTGCACCTGGCCGCTCCTCCGGCAGGGTTTTGCCGGGGGTGGGGCCAGCTCCTTGAACTTCTCGGGGCCGTCTCCTTGGGCGGCTGGCATCGGGAGGCTGTGGAAGAGGAAGAGGGCGGGCGGCAAGGCCGTCAACTCGGAGTACGCTGGCACTGACGTGTTCGTCGCATACTGCTGGTCCTGCCGCCTCGTCTTCCAGCTCCTTTCTTGGCACCGTCATCACCGGCCTACCCATGGGCGGCCACCGAGGTGTTCTCTTGGTGCTTTCTGCTGCTCGTAGCTCGCCTAGGCGCCCCTTTTGTCCTCTCGCCTCCTTGACCTGCCTCCTGATGAGAGGGACAAGAAAGGGATCGCGGGCACCTTATCTCTTTTTTAATCTATAAGCCTTCGGGCCTTATTAAATTTAAAGCTTGTAATCCCCTTTGTTCATGTTTTCATTCCGTACGAACTGTACCTATATGGGATGTTTTTAATGAAAAAGGGATGCTTGCCGGGTTCTTCGTTCGTGGGTAAATCCCGCGACAAGGAGCGAATCCTTGTTATTGCTGAAGATAAACATTTTTCGCCCGGCAACAGGCCTAGTCGTCCCCCCACTCCACTCGACCGTTCTCGCGCTCTTGGCAGAGGCAGGGATGAAGTGGGCTTTAGGCTCCTCGTTTTACCTCCTTGCCGCCATGATTTACAACCAAATCGGACTCGGAAATAATCCTTAGGTATAGGAAAAAGGGAGCACAGCAGCCTAGAGATAAAACGAGGTTTCACATGCCCCGATCCTGTTCGAAATGCATGACGGAGGATAAAAGACTTATCTAGATCTGCAGCCCCGGCAATCTCATCTTGCGGGGTTGGATCTTAATGCTTGCAGTCCCGGCAACTCTGGTTTGCTGGGATCGGGGCCTTGATCCATTTCTTTCTTCAAGTAGCTCGGCGAAGTGCTCATGTACCTGTGAACCAAAAGAGGACGGAAGAGAAAGCAGATGAGCCCTTTTCGACCTCTAAGCTAGGGGTTAGTCGCTGCTGAGCACTATCAACCTAACCAAGGAAGAGACTCGACCTAGCATGCATGCTATGACTTAGGCGCATGGCCTTCATTTATTTATGCTCGGGGTCTTCGCTTTGGCTTTGTATGAAGGTTACATGCCTTGCGGCAAATCTTGTACAAAAGGTGGCTTGCCGGAGGCCCGGCAAGCCGCGCCTTCTGAGTAAAACTTACGAAGATGCTCGATGTTCTAGGAGTTGCTCCTTTGGGACAGCATCTTGGTCTCGAGCGGACTGCGCGGGCACGGTGACTTCGTATCACCCGATAAGGGCCTTCCCGCCGGTGTCAACTTGTTGGAATTCTTGGCCGGTGAGCGTGCGAAGAACAATGTCGCCTTCCTCAAAGCTTGGGCATGAACCTTGCGGCTATGGTAGCGGCGCAAGGCTTCTTTGGTAGCATGCTGCTCTCACACCGCCGAAGGCGATCTTCCTCAAGGGCGTCGCATCATATTGGCGCAACGGCTCTTGCTCAAGCTCATCATAAGCGAGCACTCGAGGTGACCCGTATATGAGTTCCGTGGGGAGAACTGCTTCTGCCCCGTATACCAGGGCAAAAGGTGTCCGGCCGGTGGCTCGATTTGGCGTCGTCCTGATCAACCAAAGAACCGCCGGCAGTTCATCAATCCAGCGCCTTCCGCTCTTGTGCAGCTTGTCAAAAGTCTTTGTCCTCAGGCCTCGCAACACTTCAGCATTTGCCCTCTCCGCTTGGCCATTGCTCCGTGGGTTTGCCACGGAAGCAAAACAGACCTTGCTGCTGAGGCCTTGAATGTATTGCATGAAGGTGTGGCTTGTGAACTGCGTGCCGTTGTCGGTGATGACTCTGTTTGGCACACCAAAACGGCAGACCAGTCCTTTGAAAAACTTGACAGCTGACTGAGCAGTCACCTTTCTCACTGCTTCCACCTCCGGCCTCTTTGTGAACTTGTCGATTGCAACGTACAAGTACTCAAAGCCCCCGACAGCATGGGGGAAAGGGCCCAGTATGTCGAGCCCCCGGACCAAGAATGGCTAGGAGAGAGGGATTGTTTGAAGGGCTTGGGCTGATTGATGAAGCCTCTTTGAATGGAACTGACACGCTTCACACTTGGTTACTAGTGTCGTCGCATCCTGGAGAGCGGTGGGCCAGAAGAAACCTTGCCGGAATGCCTTCCCGGCAAGGGCCCTCGACCCTATGTGGGAGCCACATATGCCTCCATGTATCTCTGCCAACAGCTCCAGTCCTTCCTCCCGGGGGGATGCACTTCAATTTCACACCGTTTGGCCTTCTCCTGTACAGGACGTCATCGACGAACTGGTACATGGCGGACCGGCGAGCTACTTTTTCCGCTTCTACCTGATCCTCAGGAAGCTCCCCTGTTTGGAGGAATTGGATGGTATGTTGTGCCCATGCCGGAGCCTGGGGCTCGACGGCAAGGGCCAAAGGCATTTCTTCCGCCATGGGAGCAGTTGTCTCTACGACCAGGGTTTGACACTCTGCCGGAGCCAGTTGCTCTTGGGCAGGCTCAGCGTCCGCGGCAGCACCCTTGCCGGCAGCCCCAGGGGGCTCGGTAGGAAAGTACTTGCCGGGACCTGACTTCCTCTGCTTGTTACGCCTGGCGATGGTTCGACGGATGGTTGAGTTAGCGAGCAAAAAGGTACCGGTTCCACGGTAGCTTGAATGCGGCGCGCTTTGACGAGTGTCAGGCGGTATCGTTCTCCGCTCGGGGATGTACTCCGCTTGGATACCGTCAGCGTTCCTCAACTTCCTCACCTCATCTACTTAAGCTTCCATTAATGGGCTCGATAATCCTTGTTGACACCATCGACAGCGAGCTGCGAGTCACCCACGGCGATGAGCTTCTTAACTCGAGGTCTGCCGCGATCACGAGACGGCAAGCAATCCCTCGTACTCAACGGTGTTGTTGGTGGACATCTCCACGAAAGTGCATCGGATCACGTGCTTGAGGTGCTCTCCGGTGGGTCTGACGAGCAGCACACGGCACCGGCGCTTGCAGCGAAAGCCCCATCAAAGTACATGATCCAATCACGATCTGCTTCCTTGCCGGGTAGAGTGGTCTCCTGGATTTCTTCGTCAGGCATCGAGGTCCATTCTGCAATGAACTCCGCCAAGACTCTGCTCTGAATTGTCGAGGTACTTTCAAACTTTAAACCAAAGCTTGACAACTCCAAGGCCCATTCCACAATCCTTCCAGTCACATCTGGGTTGTGCAGTATCCGTTGCAATGGGAGGCGGGTGACGACAGTGATTTCGTGGGCTTGGAAGTAATGACGCAGCTTCCTCGAGGCCATAAGGAGGCTGAAGAGCAATTTCTGCACACCGGAGTACCTCGATCTAGCTCCCTGCAAGAGGGAGCTGACAATGTAAACCGGGTGCTGCATCATCTTCTTCTTCTGCACCACCTCACTTGACTGCGCGGGCACTGCCTCGGTGGCATCAGACTCTGCCGGGGGCCTCGCCTTGCCAGCACCAGGCCCTGCCGGGGGAATCCTGGGCTTGCCATCCGTTGCTTCTGCTGCCGTCACTGCCTCCTCATTGACCTCCCTCTGTGCCACCAGCGCGGCGCTGACCACTTGATTCGTTGCCGCCAGATACAGCAGCAACGGCTCTTGTGGTTTAGGCGCAACCAGTATTGGCATGGAGGAAAGGTATTTATTCAGACCCTGCAATGCTGGCTCGGCTTCTGGAGTCCATTCCATTGGGCCTGCCTTCTTCAAGATTTTGAAGAAAGGAAGGGCGCGCTCGGCGTACTTGTAGATGAATCGGCTCATGGCGGCAATGTGGCCGGTGAGCCCACGCACATCCTTGATCCGCTTGGGCGCCTCAATCTGCTCATAGCCTTGATCTTGTCTGGGTTTGCCTCGATCCCCCGCTGCGACACAAAGAACCCGAGAAGCTTGCCAGATGGAACGCCGAAGACACACTTCTCAGGGTTTAGCTTGAGGTTGATCTTGCGCAGGTTGGCAAATGTCTCTTCCAGATCTTGCACAAGAGTTGGCCCGTCTTTGGCTTTGACCACTATGTCATCCATGTATGCCTCCATATTTCTATGGAGCTGAGGTTCAAAACCAATTTGGACTACTCTTGCGAACGTTGAGCCAGCACTCTTCAACCCAAAATGCATCCGTAAAAAGCAATACATACCACATGCGGTGATAAATACTGTCTTCTCTTCATCCTCTCTTGTCATGAAGATCTGGTGGTAGCCTGAGTAGGCGTCGAGGAATGATAACAGATCACACCCGGTGTGGAGTCAACAATCTGGTCGATCTTGTGACAGCGGGAAGGGGTCCTTAGGACAAGCATTATTGATATCGTGTAATCAATACACAGCCTCCACTTCCATTCGCCTTGCACACCACTCTTTGGATTGGCCAACCACGTCGGTGGAGCACTCCTCTCACCAAACCTGCCGCTTCCAACTTCACGATCTCCTCTGATGAACTCCTGCCTCTCGAGCACTGCTTCGACCTTACGCTTGATGGGCGGCGTGGGAGCAGACAGCTAGGTGGTGCTCAATCACCTCCACAGGAACACCGAGGATGTCGGATGCTTGCCGCACAAACACGTCGACATTCGCCCGAGGAAGGTGGAGGCCTTCCTATTTTCTGTCGAGGTGGAGCCTATGGTGAAGGCCCCTCTGTGCCATCCTCACAGCGGGCACCTTCTTGGTCTGCGGCGGCTCGGCTCTGGATTTCTTGCTCTTGTCGTGAGAGCTCTGCAGCGCGTCCTCGTGGTAGCACAACACTCAAGGAGGTGCGCTTGCGGAGTAGGTGCGAGAGGTCTTGCAGGCTTCTTCTTCCCTCCGGGCCTTGTTGGCGGGGCGGGTGCCTTGGCGGCATTGCTACAACCGCTTCAGATGGGGTTGGTCGGTGAAGATCAGCGCATCCTTCTTGTCGGAGGGGATGGATATGATGGTCAATGTCCCGGGCATCTTTAGCATGTTGTAGGTGTAGTGCGACGCCGCCATGAACTTGGCTAGTGTCGGGCGGCAGAGGATCCCGTTATAGGGCAAGGGGATCTTGGCCACGTCGAAGATGATCCTCTCCGTCCTGTAGTTCAACTCTCCTCCAAACTTCACGGGCAGCGTGACCTTCCCCTTCGGCTGGCTCCTCTTCCCCTTCAGCTGGCTCCTCCCCGGATTGACCCCTTGAAGCGTGTCCGTTTCCTCGAGGTCTCCATCAGGGATTTGTAATCTTTTGATCACAACAGGCGAGATCAGGTTCAGGCGAGATCAGGTTCACCCTGAGGTTGCATATCGTTGGTGAGACCAACAATGGCAAACACCCGACCGCGGTTGAGCGGTTAGGGTGGTCCTCGGCGTCAAAGATGAGGGGCGTGCTGGACCACTTCAGCGGCCACGCGTCGAGCGGCGGCTCATTGCTGTAATCTCCATGCATGCTTTGAGGCTGGCGGTGGGAAGTATGCAGCGAGGCGACACCATCCACGCACATGGCCTCCGTAGCCTTCTGGAACCCTTGCTCACCGGACTCGTCGTCCTCGTCGTGATCGTTTTCATCTTGTTTCTTGTCACGGCCCCGGGCCGGCCTCTCTTGCTGGTTGTCCTTGCCGGGGCGGCTTCCTTGGCCGCCACGCTTCTTGTCGGATCCCTCAGCACCATCCTGGTCGTTCTCCTTGTCCCACCTCTCATACTCAGCTTTTTGCTTCTCAGCAAGCAGCTCGACTTGTCGGCAGTTCTGGAGGTCGTGGCCCTTGGTGCGGTGGATCTTGCAGTATTGCTTGCCGGAGCTTCCTGGCTTGTCGGTAGCCGCCAAGGCCCGGTAGGCGGCGCACCCGGCAATCTCCTTGCCGGGGGCGTCTGCCTTGACCTTCTTCCCGGCACCGGTGTCGTCAGATCCCTCAACGGCAAGCACGACCTTGCCTTTGCATTTCCTGTTGCGACGCCAGCCCTTCTTCGTCGGGGTAGCGGCGTCTTCATCGGTAGAGTCGGTTTCCGCGCCAGCGTATTCGCCGGGGTACTTCCTTCCCTCTTCAGCCCGGGCGCACCTGTCGGCCAGAACATAGCGCTCGGCCACATCCTTAACCTTGGTCATCGCCAGCTCTTCGTGCATCTTGCAGTTGCGCACGTTCTGGTGGAACAAGCTGATCACAGCGGCGGGATGAAAGTCGGGGATGTTGTACTGCACCCGGCTGAATCTCTGGATGTACTGCGCGAGGTTTCCCTTCATACGGGAATGATATGCGAGATCAGGCACGCCATGAGCTTGGTGGCCTCCGTGAAGGCGCCAGCGAACTCATGGCACATATCCGACCAGGAAGAAATGGAATCCACCGGCAAGTGCATCAACCAAGACATCACATTGGGCTTCAGCGCCAGCGGGCAGTAGTTGGCAAGCACCTTGTCGTTGCGAGCTCCAGCAGCCTGCATCGCGATGGTGTAGATGCTAAAGAACTTCGGACGGATGGGTCTTGCGGTGTACTTCTCGCCGGCGTCGGGCTTGAGCGTGCGATGGGGCGGCCCACTGGAACTGCCGCAGCTCACGGGTAAAGGCGGGCTGCCCACCTCGTAAAATGCGCGCGGAGCCCCGGTGCGGGTGGTCCATAGCGGGTCTGCCGCTTGTCCGGCTGGCGGCGCGTTTGCGCCGGCGCTTCGATGGTGGTTCGGCGTCCTCGTGAGCTCATTCGAAGGACACTGTCGCTGGTCGTGGAGGGTCCATGGTCGAACGGCGTTATGGAGATGTTATTACAAGTGTCGTCATAGCGGGCCAAGCGCCAGCGGCTGGCGAGGAGGAGGAGAGTGCACGTGGCGCGGCTCCCGGTCCTCCTAAGCGCCCGGCGTGTGGTAGCTCGATAGGCGCCGACCGAGGCCCGCCGATCGCGGATCGTCTTTGTTGGCGATGGCGGCGAGGCTCGGATGGTGGCCCTCCACTTGTCGAGCTTCTCGTGGCGGAGAGGAAGTCGAGGCAGCTGCTGCAGCAGCATCAAAGCTTCTAACTGGCGTGGGCGGCGGCGGCAATTGTGTGGATCGGCGGCGCGCTTCAACTTCTAACTATGTTAGAAGGGCTCTATATGACCAGCGGCTGCGTGCCATTTTGCCAACGCCTTGGTGAGGCGTCTGAACCCCTTCATCTCGCGGATGACGCACAGGGCTCTTCCCACGGCGGTGCCCAGGATCACCAGCGTGGTGATACTGCTCGGTGTGCACACCATGGGAAGAGCGTGCATTGGTCGCTGGGTGGGCGTCCTAGAGGTCGTTGCGCCGCCCAGGGTTGGCACAATGACACCCCTAGAGGGCCCCGCGCCGCCTGCGGGGGGACCGGCTCCGTCTTTGGATCCGGCGACGTGCGGCTGGTTGTCTGGTGCGCGAATGACGCCGCTCGCTAGGCTCTGACTGCCAGGAAGGTGCTGGTGCTCGCGGACCGTGGCCCGGGTCCTGTCCACCACCGGTCCACTGCTCGTCCGCACCGGCATGGGCCGTTCGGCTCCCAACGATCCGATCGTCGTGGCCGTCTTCTTCTTAGGAGCCATGGCGATGAAGAACTGCTAGGCTAACTACTAGACCATATTCTCACAATTTGCGCCCCCTACCTGGCGCGCCAAAGATGTCGGTGCGGAATGACACCTATGGGATCACAAGAATCCCTACTACGGTTGCCGGGGCGCGGGGTTGCGAGAAGAGCAGGATCGATGCCAGCACAAGAATCGTTTACCGAGTTAAGACGCGAGGATGCGTAAAACCCTAGTCCTGCTTTGGTGGGTGTATTTCAGAGAGTTCTTGAGCTCTCGAACTAGCTGTGATGAGTGTGTGGTTCAAAAGAGCCGAATCCTTCTGTAGTATGCCATGGGCCTCCTTTTATAGTCGGAAGGGGTTGCCACAGTGGCACACAGGAGGTGGAAAGGCATACAGTGCCCTAAGCTTATCGCTCGTATTACAGGACAAGACGCATTTAATGTGTAGCTTAGGTGTCCCCTTGCTTTATTGGGGGCGGGGGCGAGGCCCGTCCCGTCCGTCGCCGCTCCTCCTCGCTTCGACACGCGCCTTAGCCAGTGATGCGTGCGGTGCCATGTAGGCAGGCACGCGGCTAAGGTGGCGCGGTGGTGGAGCCTTCACGAAGATCTGCATGCCGCCATGCAGGCGCTCGATGAGTTGGCCTGGGGGCTGCAAGTTGCCACGCAGGTGCCCGCCCAGCTGGTTGGGCTGGCAGCTGCATGTGAACAGCGGTGGAAGCTTGGTTGGCGTGGGCCTGGCGGTGGCCCTGCTGGCATCTTTGGTGAGGGCCTTGCTGGGTGGCTCGGCAAGGGTCTTGCCATGTGGCTCGGCAACGGGCTTGCCGTGGCGCGCTGTCGTCCCCGGCAAGGGCCTTGCCGGGGATCTAGTGGCCTTCCTCGGCAAGGATCTTGTCGAGGATCATTGTCTTCTAATCCTCATCTGATCTTGAATATGTCTTCACAAAGATCTGCATGCCACCACATAGGTGTCTTCCCAAGCCCTAGCCCCACGTGGATGATGGTGTTGGGGACCGTGGGCTCAAGGGTGGCTCGCTCTGTTGGTGTGGGGCGAGCTGCCCCGGCAAGGTCTTGCCGAGGCTCTTTGAGGCTGCCCGGCAAGGTCTTCTGAGGGAGCTTCTTTGTCCCACTGCTCCTTGTGGTTTTGGCTTTGGCGTTGCTCTGGTTATCTTGGGCTTCGGTCTTACCTTGGCTCACCTTCCCTGTTCTGCTTGGTGTGACCATGGGCGCGGCTCCGACTGCCCGTGCATAGGTATAGAGGTACAAAGGTGCGCCCCTCTTTTTGTACACCGACAGTAACCCAATCGTGCTTGTTAGTATGACTCCTCGATTTTAGGCAAGTTCCAAATGGCCACGCGGAGGATGCTTGATATTCGCCCTCTTTATAAAGGGGCCAAGGCGTGTCCTTTTCTTCTCACGCTCGATCCTTCCCTTCCCCCACCTCGACCAACACCCAAGGCTCAGGCTAAGTGCTTCTGACTTTCAACCATGTCCGGATCCAACCTTCAAGGCCGGTGGATGGCCTCCTCTGTCATAGAGGAGGACATCGAGTAGCTAAGAGAAGCCAGGTATCTGACTGCCGAAATCTCGCACAGGCTGCCTGCTCAAGGGCAGGACATCCCCACTCCCGAACCCAATGATACTATTGTATTTGTTTCCCACTTCCTCCGAGGGCTAGGCTTTTGTCTTGATCCCTTTGTTAGAGGGCTTATTGAGGGAGTCCTGGATTAGGGGGTGTCCGGATAGCCGAACTATACCCTTGGCCGGACTCTTGAACTATGAAGATACAAGATTGAAGACTTCGTCCCGTGTCTGGATGGGACTTTCCTTGGCATGGAAAGCAAGCTTAGCAATACGGATATGTAGATCTCCTCCCATCGTAACCGACTCTGTGTAACCCTAGCCCTCTCTGGTGTCTATATAAACTGGAGAGTTTTAGTCCGTAGGACGAACAACAATCATACCACAGGCTAGCTTCTAGGGTTTAGCCTCTCGATCTCGTGGTAGATCCACTCTTGTACTACCCATATCATCAATATTAATCAAGCGGGGTAGGGTTTACCTCCATCAAGAGGGCCCGAACACAGGTAAAAACATTGTGCCTTGTCTCCTGTTACCATCCGCCTAGACACAGATTCGGGACCCCCTACCGAGATCCGCGGTTTGACACCGACATTGGTGCTTTCATTGAGAGTTCCTCTGTGCCGTCGCCATCGGGAAGGATGCCTCGTCCGTCTTTAAAGGCGGCACTGTTGCTAAAGGAGCTTTGGCTGTCGGCCAAACTCTCCGGCTAGAGTGGTTTTCTTATGACCGCTTTGTTACGGCGCGGCGCCCGACGATGACTTCTCGGGTCATCAAAAGCAATCTTCCGTCAACTTCGGAACTTCGTAGGCAGTTAGATATAATGGAGCTCTCTTCCTAAATGAGCTCTTGGATCGCATCGCCGCCACAGGAGTCGCTTCGGACTACGATCAGGTTGGGCTAAACCCGATCTGAGAGATTAACTCTCCCGGTCACCCATCACGTTGCGTGGTGGAGGAACAATCTGGCGACCCTTCATCTATCTTAAGGACTAGCTATGTCGGATTCGATCCTCAAGCGGATACCCGCGGAGGGAGGGCGTCACTCAAGCCACGAACCTAGAGTCGAGGCGGCGGGCTAGATTCATTGGACAACATCCAAGAATCCAAGCTTCCGAGTTCGGAAACTCCTTGGCCCCTGAGTCTCAGATTGGGTGAGGTTTCAGATTCAATTCCACCCACCCACCCAAACATAAGCGATCTATCCCAAACTAGGCAGAGCCGAAGAAGCGATACACCATTCTTGGGCGATTCCTCCACGGTCATCAACGGGATAAGGGCGCTGCGAGGAAGATGCAATTTCATTCTTCTGCAATCATTGCACGGACAAGGGAATCCTCAACGCCATAAGTCACCGTGAAATTACACGCTTCGCCAACTTGGCGTCCATATTACGAAAGTATTGTGCGATGGAAAGCGCCTGGAAAACCAAAATAAAATTTTGGGACAATCCGGCCCTGAATACAAACCCAGTCCGAAATAAAAGGGTGCATTATCGCCAGGCACCCGGGTTAAACACCAAAAAGAAAAAACCCTCTACAGGGCACGGAACCGTACTGGAGGGATGGCTCAATGGACCCTGTAAAATTCATAGTCCAGAGGGCGCCGCACCAACTCATAGCCTTAGAGCATGTTGGATACTCCGGCAGGTGGCCAAAAGTGGCGAGGGTCTTCTAAACCCAGAAGCCACAGAGTACCAGCCCAGGGATACCAGTACGGTATTAACAGTCTTCGAGACTTCCGCATCAAATAATATGTGAACACGAACACTCCGCAGCCTTGCCGAATTCTACCACGTGGCAACAATAAACCCATGGAGTGACACGGCTATTACTTTTAATGCCAGTGACGAACCTAAATTCCGAACAGCTTGAGCACCAGCTGCATTGGTCCTCAGTCCAATAGTGGACGGCTTTCGACTCATCAAGGTACTCATGGACGGTGGCAGCGGATTGAACCTCATTTATGAGGAAACCCTTCAAAAAATGGAAATAGACTGGAACCGCATTGAGCGAAGCAGCACAACCTTTAGAGGAATAATCCCCAGTCGGGAAGCGCGCTGTAAAGGAAAAATCACACTAGATGTGGTGTTCGGCACGCCGGACAATTATAGGTCCGAAGAGGTCACGTTCCAAGTGGCCCCGTTCAGTAGCGGATACCACGCTCTATTAGGGCGGGAGACATTTACAATCTTCCAAGCCATACCCTATTACGGGTACATGAAGCTCAAGATGCCCGGGCCCAACGGAATCATCACTCTCGCTAGTGATCCCGACACAGCACTCCGCGCCAAAAATAAGACAGCCGCACTAGCCCTTGAGGCACTATCCGAAGCCCTAGCGGATGAGGAACTGACTGCGCTGCGCTCCATGGTGAACAGGGAAGACGTGATACTCGATAAAAGATCCAAGTCCACCTCCTTTAAACCAGCGGATGAAATAGTCAAATTCCAAGTCCATCCAACGGACCCTACAAAAACAGCTTCCATCGGGGCACAGTTAAACCCTGATGTAGACGCCACACTACGAGAGTTCCTACGCGAGAACTGGGACATTTTTGCCTGGTACCCTTCAGACATGCCAGGAATCCCATGCAGGCTAGCCGAGCACAGCCTAAATATTCTAAAAGGATCCAAGCCAGTCAAGCAGGCTCTTCGGCGTTTCTCTGAACCTAAGAGACAATCCATGGGAGAGGAACTAGCCAAGCTATTGGAGGCCGGATTCATCGAGACATAAAACATCCGGATGGCTAGCAAACTGGTGATGGTACCAAGAAGGACAAACCACAGGCGCTTGTGCATCGATTTTAAGGACCTCATCAAGGCTTGCCCAAAGGATCCCTTCCCCTCCCCGCATCGATCAAATTATCGGCGCTACCGCGGTTACGATTCATTGTGTTTCCTCGGCGCATACTCCGGCTACCATCAAATTAAGATGGCAGAGCCAGACCAATCCGCAACGGAGTTCATCACACCATACGGCCTCTTCTGCTTCAACACAATGCCCTTCGGGCTCAAAAACGCCGGCGCAACATATCAGCACATGATTCAGACATGTCTGGCAAACCAGATCGACAAAACAGTGGAGGCATACGTAGATGACGTGGTCGTCAAAACCAAGCATGTCGAATCCCTAGTAGACGACTTGAGGCTCACATTCGATAACCTCCGAACATACGACATCAAGCTCAACCCAGAAAATGCGTTTTCGGCGTACCGTCCGGAAAGCTCTTGGGCTTCATTGTATCCGGTAGAGGAATTGTAGAAAATCCAGCCAAGATCCAAGCTCTGTCACAATTGGATATCCCAAAGGACCTCAAACAAGTACAAAAATTGACTGGATGCGTGGCGGCTCTAAGCCGGTTTATCTCCCGCTTGGGAGAAAAGGCATTACCCCTTTATCGCCTCCTCCGGCGCACCGAACACTTCGAGTGGACGGACGCCGCCACGGTCGGACTCGACGAAATAAAAGCCGTATTGGCAACAAACCCAGTCCTGGCCGCGCCAAACATTGGCGAAGCAATGATATTATACATTGTGGCAACTCATGAAGTTGTAACCGCAGTGCTCTTCGTCGAACGAGAAATGGACGGGCACAAATTCCCCCTTCAAAAGCCGGTTTACTATGTGTCCACTGTCCTTACTCCATGCAAGTCACGGTACCCGCATTATCAAAAGATAGCGTACGCGGTATTCATGGCATCCCGGAAGCTGCGGCACTACTTTCAAGAGTGTTCGATAACGGTAGCCTCGGAAGTGCCACTTAATGATATCATAAACAACCGCGACGCGACGGGCCGGATTGCCAAATGGGCCATTGAACTCCTCCCGTTCGACAAAACTTACAAGCCACGACGATCTATTAAGTCGCAAGTTTTGGCCGACTTAAATCGCCGAATGAATGAAGCGAACTCCCTAAAATGCGGCACATATTCAACCGGATCATGCGCTTGCGGCTCCAAAATGCTGGCTGGTGCAGAAATTTGGCGTCGTTACGGCGTCCCCAACAGGAGACACAGTTCAATACATACTCCAGATAATGTATACGGACTCCAACAACGCAGCCGAATATGAGGCCCTTCTACATGGTCTCCGGATGGCAGTATCCATGGGCATTCAACGCCTAGAGGTGTGCGGGGATTCAAACCTCGCGATATCTCAAATAAATGGAGACTTTGATGCCAAGGATCCGAAAATGGCAGCTTATCGCAACGCCGTACTAAGAATATCAGCTCGGTTCGAGGGGCTCGAATTTCACCATATAGCCCGGGAAAACAATCAGGCGGCAGATGTCCTGGCACGCATCGGCGCAAAATGCGATGCCGTCCCCCCCAACATCTTCTTGGAAAGGTTGTTCAAGCCATCCGTAGCATGGGAAGGGGAACCCGGAAATAACATACCGGACCCAACCGCACTGCCCGACACCGAACAATCTGACATAATTGGAGGCTCGACCAGCGAAATAACATCTTCATTACGTAATAATGGCAATCATCGCCCGTGGATAGAACCATTCCTAGCCTACCTAACCAGGCAGGGAACTTCACGAGGACCAAAGCGAGGCACCTTTGCATAGTCGGCGATCTAAAGCCTATAAAGTCCATGAGGAGAGCTCTATAAGAAAAGCACCACGGAGTCCTTCAAAGGTGTATCTCCGAAGAGGAAGGCGGAATCTTCTAGCTGAAATTCATGCGGACTCGGCGGTCCTGCCGCAGCCAGGCCCTTGTAAGCAAGGCCTTCCGTATAAGTTCTATTGGCCGACGGCCCGGGCAGACGCTCAGGACTTAGTCCAACGATGCGTTGGCTGCCAGCGTTTTGCTAACCAAAGCCATATGCCACCCACCGCCCTCCAAACCATCCCCATCACATGGCCCTTCGCGGTCTGGGGGCTTGACATGGTTGGACCCCTTAAAGGAGGAACCCACAAGCAAAAATACTTACTGGTCATGGTGGATAAGTTCACCAAATGGATAGAGACCAAGCCTGTTAAGACGGCCGAGTCCGGACCGGTGATAGACTTCATATCCGGGGTCGTACACCGTTACGGCGTCCCCCATAGCTTCATCACTGATAACGGCACGAACTTTACAGCCGACGAGGTAAAACTCTGGTGCAAAAACATGGGCATCAAGCTCGACTATGCTTCATTCTATCACCCACAAACTAACGGTCAAGTCGAGCGAGCAAATGGTCTAATCATGAGCGGCATCAAACCCAGATTAGTGCGGTCCCTCAAGGAATCTAACACGCACTGGGTAGAGGAGCTCGACTCTGTACTCTGGGGTGTGCGGACCATGTCGAACCGCACTACCGGATACACACCATTCTTCATGGTATACGGTGCAGAGGCAGTTCTGCCCTGCGACATAATTCATGACTCACCTCGGGTGCACATGTACGAAGAAAGAGAAGCCGAGCTCGATCGGCAGGACAGTCTGGACGCCTAGGAGGAGGAGCGTGACGTGGCAAAAGCCCGTTCCGCATTCTATCAACAGCAGGCTCGAAGATACCAAAGCAGAGAAATGCGGGCCAAAACTTACTATGTTGGCGAGTTAGTTCTCGCTGCGGATAAGAAAAAGGACAAACTAAAGCCCAAGTGGGAAGGTCCCTTCATTATTGACCAAGTCTGGCGGTGGAAGCGTCTGCGTCTGCGGGGCGCATCGGATGTCGACTCGAGCGAACCCATGGAGCGTAGCCCGATTCCGAAGATTCCACGCCTAGCGCCGGACTCTGTGTTCGTCTCCTTCCTCTGTCCATTTTTATCGCTATCTCATCATATATTTCTCTCCTTCTCCCTTCTTTCACAGCCTTTAAGGGCCCATTTGTGCCTTGTTACTTTATAAGCGTAGCGCTATCCGCGCTCATTATACAGGGGCTTCTTTTACAGAATCTTATTCATACGGGCTTCATGCCCAACACATGTGTTACACTTCCGCATGTACCCTTTATTCACCATTATATGCATCGATATGACTTAAGTTTTGGCCAAGCTGGGTTGCCTGGCTCTTGTATTTATGCCCTATGTTCTCGTTAATTCGGCTAGGGCATAAGGGGAGCACCTCTGTGATTATTCTTGCCGGGTCAGCGGATGTGTACCTCGGTAGGTGAAGCCAAAGCTAAGCGTTCTTAAGGGAATATTCGATCGGTGAACTAAAGATGATTTCACACTTTTTACTTATGCGCCCCCAGATGTTTTTCTTTCTGCGTCTCTTCTCGATGCGGACATACACTTTAGGGCATGCCTCCCGAGAAAGGAACCCCTAACGGAACTATTCTCCTGGAAGATGTTTCTTACTAACCATGTAATATAACATAACTAGTTGGGCACTTATGCATTCAAGCACTAATGACCCCTCGCCTTGTCTCCATGCATGCCCCGGTTCTTACATAGCAGAGAGGTATTCGGACACACTCGGACCGTCGGGTCCCGAGGTTGAAGCGAAAAGTTCCGCCACGACAAGCGATCTACAATCCGGCTAGAAGGCATTATACATGTCACTTTAAATTACATAGTCAATTTGGTGGTTGAATTCCTCTTCAATACCATCCAATAGGCTGTCTAGTCTGATCTGTTAGGAATACTTTCTGACCAATTCTACTTGGCCGTATACTAAATGACAGGTTCTCCTTCCCATCGGGCCCCACAGTCCGACCTCGGCCATATGGTTTGGGTCGAGCCTTCGTGTACCGCGTCTTCACCATGGCCTAGGCTTCCCTGGCACCTTGACGGCAGGCCAATATCTTCCATAATCGGAAGCGCCGCGCGCTCCTTGACTTCTCCACGAGATCTCAAGCCCTTGAGACGCGAGGCGGATAGCCACAAGGCACAGGCAGCGCCTTGCATCATCTGCCGAACTCGATCGTGCAGTTGTGAGAGCTCGGGAAGAAGGTCACCCGTAGAACCGGCTTTTCCTCTGCAGGACACCCTGTTAGCATACCTACAGACACAACTCTGTCAGTCGACTTCCTCGCCGAACTCTTTTTCGAAGTTCGTTCAAGCACTTACTAAAAATGCCGCGTCGAAGCCGCCGATTCCCCTTCGGAGTCCGACAACTGGGCACGAACATCCTTTAGTTCCACGCCCAGCTGGGTGTTGGCATCTAGGAGATCATTCTTCTCCTGCCTCACCTTTGTAAGAACGCTCTCGCCGGCCTTTAGCCGGCGTAGGAGTTGCTGCTTATCCGGATCTACTCCGGCGCCATCTGCAATGTTATTGTCAGATTTGCACACACGCCGCACTTTACATGATACTTATCATTTGAAGCATATAGTACCAGAGGGGGTCTCCTTGGGCTCCCCTGCTACGGCTAGTGCAGCCTCAAGTTGGGCTCTGCACTCTTCCAGCTCATGGGACAGTTGGGTATTCTTTTCTGTAAGAACCTACATAATAAATGATCCTTAAATCAGTTATTCTAACTGTTTCAAGTCTCAGGGGCTACTGGTATATATAATCACCAAATTTTCTCACCTGTATGTCCTTTACATACTGCTCCATGGCTCTGGTTAGACCATTTTGAGCAGCATGGAGGTACGCATCTCCCGAGTTGAAGGCATCAAACGCCTCCTGGGAGAAACAAGCGTCACGAAGAACTGTCCGGCGACGCATGTGGTTCATGGCACTCTCCACCTTGGAATTGGTGGCAGACAGCCTGTCCGCATCCTCTGTCGGAGGAGCGTCCGGTGCGCGCCTCGTGTTCGCCTCCGCTTCCGGACCCGGCCTTGGAACCTGGCTGGTGGAGGCGCGATTGGCAACCTCTCCGGATATAGTCCGGCGAGTGCTCTTTTTCCTAAAGAGAGCACGGGCGTTAGTATGCCTCTGAGAATAATATCTTGGAATAAGATGGCGCATCATACCGTTGCGCTGGCGTCTCAATCCGGACCGCACTTCATTTCAGCCGGCTGGGCCTCGCGGCCCCTTGTTGGCTAGTCGCCGCAGGCTCGGGATTCCGCCTTGAGGGCCTCCTCTGCAAAACACCGTTGGTATACGGTAATCAAAAATACGCGAGGATGGATCCTTTTCAAAGCGCTGGAGCTTCGGTCTCAGTTACCTGCGAGGCTGGAAGAAACCTAGGATAGTCGGCCGTAATGGCCACCAAGGCATTGTCACTACTGAATTGATGAAATACCCCACCAATTAGCTCCACAGATATGTCCGGATCCTCCTGGGAGGCCGGGTCGAGGGATCGTTCGGATCCTCGGGTTGTGGAGGAGGCTGTTATCTCCCTCATGGCCTTACGCAGCTCCTGCAAGAAGATGAAATACTTAACTATGGGAATATGGAGCGGATGGGCGAGAAAAGTATCAACTTACAGTCAGGAGGATTGTACATAGAAAATCCATACAATGGATTGGCGGAGAACTCCTCCTCTTATCCCTTGTACAGAGTGGACAAGATCTTTGCTAGAGCGGCAACCGATTCCGGCCCCTTACGGCCGCAGCGGGTGGCGTCGTCCTCCCCATTGAAATCCCACATGGGGTGGCCTCTGTATTGAAGCAGCTGCACCCCCCGCATAATGCATATGGCCATGACCTCAATCATGGTCAATCCGGATTGAGCTAGCGACCTTATCCGGCTCATCGGGTAAAAAACATCCCTATCATCTTCCTCTTGGGGGCTCCGTGGACGCCAGCTTAGGCGCTTCTTCAAAGGAGCATTGACGAACTCAGGAAGGCCGATCCGAATAGGATCAGGGAGGGGGACGTCTTCTACATAAACCATACAGAAGGCCAGTCTTCGGACGTTTTCTTTGGGGTTTCGGATAGGTATCCGTCCCGGCGATGCGCCACACTTCGGCTCCGCCCACTTGATATACTGACCCCTTCTAAGAACGGGGCACGAGGCAGAACAGCTTCTTCCACAGCGTGAAATGAGCCTCGCAGCCAAAAAACAGCTCGCAAAGGGCTACGAAGCCCGCGATATGCAATATGGAGGCTGGAGTAAGGTTGTGTACCTGGAGGCCATAGAACTCCAGGAGCCCCCGGAGAACCGGATGAATCGGAAATCTGAGCCCTCTTACCAAATAAGGGACAAGGCATACCCGCTCTCCTTTGGAGGGATTGGGAAGGCTCTCCGCTTGCTCTCCGCCATTATAGGTGGCGAGCCCGGCTCGAACCGGGACCATGTATGCTGGGGGAAGAAATCCCTTGGTCTGAAGCATCACTAGCTTGCTGTGCGGGACGGAACATCTCTCCCAATCTCCAGGCTGGGGGCTGGGAGGGCGAGAGGAGGAGCTGCGATGACCGGCCATGATGGAATGGATCTCTGTCGGATGCGCTCTGATGAATGCTCGCGAAGGGAAGATGGTGTGGTTTGGATCTAAACCCTCGTCTCTTTAATAGGCAGCTCATTTACGCAGCTAGGGGGGTAAATGTAAAAACACCTTGGCTTTTCGCATTCGTTTGACACGTGGAAGATGGCCATTATTGAGCGTGGAAGCCAAGGAGCGCAATACTCACGAGAAGCCGGACACTATTCAACAGGTACATGGAGTTTGGAGAAGAACCCGCCTTGCAATGCCGAAGACAATCTGCGCGCCGGACTCGTCATCATTGAAGCCTGGTTCGGGGGCTACTGAGGGTGTCCTGGATTAGGGGGTGTCCGGATAGCCGAACTATACCCTTGGCCGGACTCTTGGACTATGAAGATACAAGATTGAAGACTTCGTCCCGTGTCCGGATGGGACTTTCCTTGGCGTGGAAGGCGAGCTTGGCAATACGGATATGTAGATCTCCTCCCATTGTAACCGACTCTGTGTAACCCTAGCCCTTTCCGGTGTCTATATAAACCGGAGAGTTTTAGTCCGTAGGACGAACAACAATCATACCATAGGCTAGCTTCTAGGGTTTAGCCTCTCTGATCTCGTGGTAGATCCACTCTTGTACTACCCATATCATCAATATTAATCAAGCAGGAGTAGGGTTTTACCTCCATCGAGAGGGCCCGAACCTGGGTAAAAACATTGTGTCCCTTGTCTCATGTTACCATCCGCCTAGACGCACAGTTCGGGACCCCCTACCCGAGATCCGCCGGTTTTGACACCGACACTTATGTTCTATTACGGGCTCGATTTCCACGATCTAGCTCCATATTCCATC
The DNA here is from genome assembly GCA_021605205.1 of Aegilops longissima. Classification (NCBI taxonomy): domain Eukaryota; kingdom Viridiplantae; phylum Streptophyta; class Magnoliopsida; order Poales; family Poaceae; genus Aegilops; species Aegilops longissima. The sequence goes on from CM038682.1 coordinate 356,303,133, forward strand.
CTTCACATCTAAATCGTTTATAAATGCGTGTGTGAGGCCTTCCTCTGCATCACCTGCACTTGACTTATGGCTCAAGACCTTCAATGTGAGTCGAAGATGATCGATGGGCAACACGAAAATCTTGGAGGTGCCATAATAAACAAAGCGCCCGATGCTCCATGGCCAAGGTTCCTTCGAAGGTGTCCAACTTATGGCAGCGGGGTGGTTTTACATCATAGCTCCCCGGCACTGAAGTGGTAGCTGCCCCGCCTTCCGCTTGAGCCCCCGCCACAAGCTGGCGTCATGGGTCAACAAGGGGCTGGGTGGGGGCGATTAATGGCGTCTTGACATTGCAAAATCGCATCCGAGATCTCCTCAAGAGAGATGTCAGGTCTTGTCAAGGTAATGCAAGTTATGCTAGTTAAATCGGGTCTGCCATGCCAACATCGATCTCTCCGTATGTGAGTTCAACCCGGAAGGACCGCGAACTATTCAGCAATTCTTGGCGTGGCCTTCGAAGAGATGTATGGATTGTTCTTCGTATCATGAATAAAGTGTCCGGACACCAAGGAGGATCTTGGTCTCAAGCGCAACCGTCCGAGATACCCGTAAGTAATTCTGCAGCCGAACATCTTTGTCTTTTTATTTGTCACAACATCATTACGAAAAAATCTCTCTTGGCGAGGAATTTGGACAAGAAAGGCGAATGATCGGTGTTTGGCCCCCCTTCGAAGGCTCACCGGATCCCGTACTAGCCAGGATGCTTGAGCACAGACCTTATCAAGTGCCATCAGGGGAAGATAAATGGAGGAATAAAGAAGCCGAAAGCGGGCCTCACACATTACTCATCCAAACTGGGGGAATTAGTGTCTCCGTGAAGGAGGATAATCGGGGAGAAGAATCTAGAATCCCCTCTCCCCAAGGAAGGAAAAGGACCGCCTCTGAAGACTTGGAAACGAGGGTTTCCAAACGAGGGAAGAAAACTTCGCCAGGGGGCCTTGCCCCGGAGGGCGTCCTTACCGCACAGTGCCCGCAAGGGGGTCAGCCCTCCACCGAGTTGTAAGTGAACAAGAGCACTTTCTATAAATATATCCTGTTTTATATCCGAGGACAATAACCGAGATGTATGTCTTGCAGTCCGGATCGTAGCCCTTCTCAACAGGGTTCGTCTTCGGGGGATCTTCTTCCGGAGATGATGGAGAGCGAAACGCCTCCCCCTGTCTCCGCGCCTCCTGGGGCGGACGACCCTGAGGTGTCATCACGGAGGATTTCTCCTGATCCACCGAGGCCAGAAGGTAACCCTTCGGCCACCCGAAGTCCGGAGTATTCGGCTCCTAAGGAGACAACAGAAGAGTGCAGGATTGTCCGATTGCACAATCAGACGTCTTGATGGGCCTTTTAGACAAGCGGCTATCTCGGAGGAGCATCGTACTTTAATGGATGCGGTGGTTGAGAGGATTTCATTAGCGAAAGTGGGTTGCATGAGGCTTTTACGAGCACTGCTAAGATGTTTTGAGGTGCATAAGTAATATATAATTTTGATGGTACCGCTTTACGCTAGGTGTGCTCTATCTGAGATAGTAGCCTCACGAGACTCTGGTTGCTGTCGAGGCGGCGAATGAAGATCATAGTCCCGGTAATGATCGCGCTGCTTTCATGTCTGCGGTGAGGGTGCAGTGGCTGGCGGACTGCTGAGTTTGCGAACGAGGCGGCAACTTGACGCGGCTGATGCCGACATTGCGCTTGTGAACAAGCGGCTTGACGAGGCATAGGGTATGTATTTTCGGTTGGTCGACAAATTTTAAGAGGAGCATGATGCTAGTATCTATAATATGTTGTGGCTGCAGATGGAGCTGCCTCCGTGGAGAGACTTCGGGCGGAACTTTCCCAAGCCAAGGAACGAGCCAGGAGAAGTGATGCGGCCGCCCTAAAGGCGGCCGAAGACTTAAGAGCCGAACAGGCTGCTCATTGCCAGAGGAAAGATACAATAGCCAAGATGGCTGTTGAGCTGAAACATGCCGCCGGCCGATATGAGCTTCTTGAGAAGGAAAGCCAAGCGAAAGCGGTTGACCTGAAGAAAGCCGTGGAAGCAGCCAAGGAAACCCACTCTCAAATCAGAGCGGGGAAGGAGGAGCTCCGTCAAGCCGGAGATATCACGGCTGGGAAGCCTTTTTTGTTGCGGACGAAGTTTGGAGATCCTAATTATGCCCCTCTGGATCAATTATGGAGTGCTGCAGACGCGTACTTGGACTTGGCAACGAGTGCTGCTGATGCAACTGAGTTTTTCAAAGATCAGAAAGATCATGAAGTGGAGAAATTGTTCTGGTCACAGTTCAGTGCTCCAACGCGTCCGCTGCTGTTGAATGAACAAATGGCCGAGTGGGCTGAGCTCCACAGGTTGTCCGAACTTGCCATGAGGTCTGTCGTGGATCATTTTTAGCCGAAGGGACCAAGGCCGAATAGTTATTTTGGTTTAGTGCAACGATTCCTTGGTGATGTGCCGCATATCGACACTGTAAAGAGGTTGGCATGCATAGAGGGTGCGCAGATGGCCCTTGCCCGTGTTAAGACATACTGGGCAGAGATGGAGGACACCGCTATTGCAACCCGGGATCCGGCTGTAGGCCAAGTCCCAGCTAAGCACTATTTTGAAGAAGTCCTAGAAGGCGCTCGTTTAATAGAGGCTCAGTGCTCGAAGAGTATCATGTTCGAGTGACATGTGTCCCAATTGTAAAGACAATGCTATTTGGATTATAAAGGCTGTGTTTATACTTTTGCCTGAAAGTATTATGATGCCTCTTGTGCGGCCGTTTATGTATGTATATAACCTAAAAGTTTGCAGTCCTCGGCTTCAGCCCCCACGCACATAATGCGGGGGTGTTCGGAAAAGCGTGTATTCACACTTGACCCAATGTCTTGGTCCATTAAGGAGGTGACAGCACGGCGAGCAAGGCAATCGGAATATATAGCTTTAACACTTTCACTTAGCCATAGGAGTTTGATGGTGGGGCTACGATATAGCCCCTGGTACTTCCGCGCTCATCCGAATACGGTGCGCGTACATACATGATCGGGAAACTGGCCCTTCGTTAATGCGGAGGAATCACGAAGATTCCGCTGAGTCATCGAGTGGTTGACCAGTCTTGCACTTTATCATGACAGTCAGTTTTCGGCTTTCTCTGCTGAGGTGCTCATCCAGATGAACCAGGGCACAATCGTAGTAGTTCTCCTGATGCCACCTTAGCCGATAGAGCGGAACGTAAGGTAGCAAAACACGGGAGCCGGGAAAACCCAACTATTGACCAAAGACATGATTCGGAGCTGATGCATATAAGGCCAAACTCGCGACATCGAACACTCCCTAAGGTATTCGGACTTTACAACATATACTGGGCTGAGTAACGCCCTCGATAATGAGCCCTGAATTTCCAGGTACTGGCATTAGTCTGACATGATGAAATGCCCATAACGCCAGCATCCCTTTCGGTTGTGTTGAGTATCCGAAGGGAGTGAAGCAACAAGAGACAGTAAAAAAGGTTTACACAGGGTCTTAATCTAAAAAGAAACCTTTGAGCGGGGCGCAGCTGCACGTCTGCGCCTATGTCTCCGTTGTGCCGTATCCTGGAAGGGTGTAGCACGGTGATCATCTGTAAAAGAGAAAAACCCAGGTGAAAGTCTTTGTCACATCCCAGTTAGACCATGCATTAGGGTGTGCATCATGTTTAAATTCCATTTGAATTTGAAATGGGGAAGGCAGGAAACCCCAGAACACCCCCTTAATTCAACTAGGGTTTACTAAAAATTATTTCAATGAATCCGAAATGCCCTTCAAAATGCTCATCCTCTTTGCTTTGGTGCAGAACCTATGTCAAAGGAGGTGGATCATTTTCTAGGTCAACCAAAGGTCCTTGGATTAATTCACAAGTTTTGAACTTGAGCATTTTAAATTATACAAAATATTTTAAATGTTCAAATATTGCCAAACCAAAATGTTTCATGTTGGAAATATTCCAACAAGGGACCAGGAGCATTTTGGTGATTTTTAAAACAGTTTTGGTATTTTAGAAAACCCCACAAAGTTGCAGGATATTAGAAAAAGATAAAAAAAAGGCAGAAACCTTACGGCGCTGTGCGCCCCACACTGCCGGCCCAGCCAACAACAGCCAATGCTGCTTAGCTCGGCTTGAGCGAGCAGCCAGTGCTTTCGGCGGCGGCACCCTTCAGGTGCCACGCACCTGGTCGCCGCCTCGCCGCTCCTCTCGCCACCGTCGGCGAGGACCGACCCTCTCGCTCTCCCGAACCCCTGGACCTCCCTCTCCTCCCGGATCATCTCTCGCTCTCCCCCAACTTGGCGGCGCCACCGCCGCCCTTTTCTACCGCCGTGAATCGTGCTCCCCGCCGTCCGTGCTCCTCCACACCATGTCCGGGAGCTCCGCCAAGCCTCCACTACCCCTAGCTAGCGAGTCCCGCCGTTCTAGTGCACGAATCCATCCACCGACCTCGGCCGCTGCTCGCCCGTCGCGGAGATCCCTTTGGCGTCGTCGTCGCCCGGTTCATCCCGACCTCAACGAAGTTTCTACCGTCGCCCGTGAGCCTACCTAACTCCCTTCCTCTCTCTCGCACCCTCGAACAGCGTAGCAACCGAGCCACGTTCACCCGCACCGCCGCCGTGGAGCTCGTCGCCCGGCGTGCTCCGGTCACTCTCGGCCACCCAGGGGTGCCCGTTGCATTCACCGCACCCCAGCGGGTCTGCCCATGCACTTCCCGCACCTCGCCGAGCCCTCTAACCTCAAACCCGTCGTTGGCGAACCCGGCGGCCGCCTGGCTCGTCGCCGGCGCCAACTCCGCCACCCGACCCCAACTAACCCCACCAATAGAGCGGGTTGCTCCTAGCTACCGTAGCTATCTTCCGCGACTCGTTTGGTGGCGGAATCACAAACACACTTCCTCCGCCGTGTCGGGCTCGCCGGCGGCTAGTCGCCGGCGCAGCCGACGTGGGCATTGACCACTGCGGGCCCGCGTTGACCCCGACAGGTCACTGACAAATGGGGCCCAGCCCTGTTAACTAAATAGGTTAGTTTAATTAAACTTTAGTTAGGTTAATTACCACGACACGCGGGACCCACTGTCGGGTTTGACCTGGGCGTCCTGTTGACTCGGCGTCATCTTGGCGCATGGTGGCGCATTAATTCAAATTCTAGAATTATTTTGATATAGTAAATTCCAGAATATAATTCAAATTTCAAATGCCTATAACTTTTAATCTATAACTCCAAATGCAAAGTTTTATATATGAAAAATTATCAGAAAAATCCACTCTATCCATTGGTACAGGTTTCATGCATGATAAAGCAAGTTAACTATGCTGTTTAACCAGAATAATATATTGCACCATTAGGACTAACTCAAATGAGCTATCATTTGAATCCTTGATTCAAATGAGTTCATTCCTATTATTTCAGCTTGCATTAGGCCAACACACATCCATATTGCCATGTCATAGCATGCATCATATTGTTGCATATTGTCATGTGTGTTCACTTTGGTGTGCTTTCATGATAGGTTACTTGAGGATAACCTCGACTATCCATCTGAAGGCGTTACTCTACCCCGCCCATCGTGCAAGCAACCCGTTGATCATTCGATACAAACCCATGTTCTCGCTTCGCTCTCGTTTCTGCATTAAGACAACGCGATTCAAACTGTTGTGTGCTGCGGTAGTTGAACCCACTTCCTTTGCATGACTGTCATTGCCACGATAACTAGATGAAACCCACTAGTATGTGTAGGAGTTGATTGAGCCATGTTTGTGATTCCTACCATGCTATGCTTGCTATGCTTAGAGTTGTGTCGGTCGGCTCATCGGGATGATGAACTGGAGTGAAAGGTTGTGTTGGTTCGAGAGTGAAAGTGTTGAACACGATTTGGTAAAGGTATCGATGAGAGGCCATGTAGGAGTACATGGTGGGTTGTTTCATTGAAGCCGATCCTAGGAACTGAGATCTGTGTTTGTGATCCATGAATTAGCTACTACCACGCATTGGGCCCAAACCAATGGACCCTCTCAACTTCTTAACCACCCTTGTTCTTAGTCCGGAGTTGCAAGTAGTTTACGTGTTTGTAGCATCTTTGGGGCCGCCGCAACGCTGACCTCGGGGGTGGGTTGTGTTGCGGTAGGCACGTGGCCGGTGTCTGAGTGCCCGTTTGGTATCTCGGGAACCCTGCACACATCGTTCGGGGCTGTATGGGAAACCTCGGCGGACTCCTGCGGATGGAACCCGAATAGGCGATAAACCTGGACTAGGGACTTGAGTGTTTAGGTAGGCTGTGGCCGACACCCACGTTGGGCTTCCGCTTGAAGGTTGCAGTACATGTCGTGTAAACGCGGTAAGTGGTGAGCGTGTGTGAAGAAGTACACCCTGCAGGGTTTAATATGATCTATTGAATAGCCGTGTCCACGGAGAAGGACTTCGGGTTACCTATATCAGTTCATAGACAAGCAAATGGATACTACTAAAAGCCTCAAGATAAGTGTGAGTGTCATGGATGGCCCTCTCGTGGGATGACGAGAGAGATCCACGATGGAGTATTGTGATGGTGATTAGTGGACTCGTGTGCGACAAATGCTTTACAAAGTGGTGTCACGTGGGATAGCTTAGCCAAGAGTCAAAGCTGGCTTGCTACAAATAACTCCACTTCCTTCCTTGAGAATGTGCATGTATGATAGGATTACGTGGTAAGACTTCTGAGTACCTTTGTACTCATGTTTGTAATTAATGTTTTTCAGAGGACAATACTACACCCTCCGACGGATTCTATGTAGATATTGACTTGACGAGTGAACTAGCCACCCGGTGGCGATCTAAGACTTGTGAAGGGCCATTGTAGATAGAAAGGCTCCAACAAGCTTTATTTCTTTCTAGAGTCGTACTCGAGACTAGTTTGCTTCCGCATGTGCTTGTATGATTGTATGACTTGAGTGTTGGGTCATGTGACCCCTACCTGTATGACTATGTTATGTATGGCTCCTCGGAGCCTCTTAAATAAAGTACTTGAGTTGTAGAGTTTTGTTGTGATGCCTTGTTGTATTTACTCATATCGGGCATATTATGTGTATGATTGAAATGCTTGGTATGAGTGGGATCCGACAAACTAGTTGTTTATCCTTGGCAGCCTCTCATATGGGGAAATGTAGTCTCGTGCTTCGGCGATAGTAGTCCGCTTCTGCCCGGTTCACGGAGTCCTGCTAGCCCAAAGACTACTGCTTGGACACTTGACCGGCGGCATGTGATTCATTTCGTTCCTATGTCATCCCTTCGGGAAATGTCACGCGGTGGTATTCGAGTCTGCCTAGCCTGCTACAGCCGGGATACGGAGTCCTGTTAGCCAGTGCTACAGCCCAATTCATCGTTGATGACCGACATGCTCGAAGTGATTCATGTATGCCTGTCCCCATAGGTTAGTGCCGCTTCGGGTTCACGACTAGCCATGTTGGCCCGGGTTCTTTGTCATGTGGATGCCAGCGACACTATCATATACGTGAGCCAAAAGGCGCAAACGGTCCCGGGCCATGGTAAGGCGACCCCCGTGGGAATACCGTGCGTGAGGCCGCAAAGTGATATGAGGTGTTACCGGCTAGGTCGATATGACTTGGAATCGGGGTCCTGACAGCGTTGGCATCAGAGCAGGGCTGCCTGTAGGTTCGCTAAGCCAAACTGGTCGAAGTTGAGTCTAGAAATGCTTTAGTTATATGTAGGGGAATTGATTGTGGGAGGGAATGTAAGGCTCTTTTACTCCTTTACCTTATGCCCTCTGATCTGAGTCATCCTCTTCTCATTCGACGTGGGTTTAGGACTAGGCTCTCTTCTTCTATCAGGTTCACGTGTTACTAATCCGTAGTAACCTATAGGATTGTTGGTTACATCCTCGGTCGATGCTACTAAATTTTAGTATGCTATCATTTGAACCGAACCTTGATATGATGTTGTTGAGTGGATTTGCAATCTGATTTTGAATGTCTCAAATCTGATTTTGAGCATTTACGATGTTATGCTGCCCGATTTTCCTAGAAATTCTAATGCCTTTGCATTGTGGCTGTGCTTTCAGATGGCCACCCGTCCCCGAACCAAGTGGTTACTTTGACCCGTTGCATTGATGTGTGTGGTCACACGGCAATGCTGGTCCGGTGATGATTGAGTCAGTTATCGATGGTATCCTGAATATACCGTCGAGGAGCAGTTTAGGGATTTCAATCAAAGCCAATACCTATGCACGGTCGGTTTATCCATCTTATCCGAGCTCTTGAGCCACTTCATTTGTTCTTATGGGCTCGGAATCACTATTGGAATGTCATGCAAGATGCAGCCTATTCCATGATGACTATTATTCGAGCGAACGCTTTGTTGGGCAACACCGATTTTCGCTATATGCCAAGATCCCTCCACAGGGCGCATGGCTACCTTGAGGTTTGTACAGCGATGCATCCCATGAGGACTCACTCCTTCGCACTACTCTTGAGTTCTTTGGAGGACAAGGACCGTGAGAACCGGCCTTGCGTATGGAGCTTTAATGCCCGTTCGACCACTTTGGGCTACTCGACTAGGTTTGCACCTGCCGTACAAGCGGATATATGGACATGAGGGACTTGTACCCGTGCGGGCGAGTCTGCGGACTTTATGGAGTGGCGTGAGGTTGGAGGCATCACTCCTCCTCGTGGGCCTCGTCGCCACCGTTTGTTGGACCACGGCCACATCCGAGTCCTTATGGTCCACAGGCCCCACAGATTGTCTGCTTCGACGATCATGTTCCACTTCAGTGCAGGGTGGTGACTTCTATGAGGACTACTATGGAGCCGCTTTGAGATAGTAGTAGTATTCCTAGTATGGTAATAGTTGTGTTTCCACCGTCTGCGTGACTCGTGGAATACGACTTAGTGTGTATCGTTAAAGTGTAGAAAAATAATGTATAGGAGTTGGAATGCTTCCGATGAGATGTAACGCCTTTCCTTATAGTCGTATTCCGTCAGGCTTGTACTAAACTATGAATGGTGTGTATGACCGTTGGTATATATATATATATATGGCAGTTTTATATTACCATGTCATACGGATGAACATCTTTGCATTCCATGCTATCCATTACCTTCCGCACTTCCTTGTTAAATTCTGCCATCCTGGTTTAAACCTTTGATTTGTCTCCCAGGATGGTCAACACTCGCAACACTCCTGCTGCCCCGGAGCAGGGAGAAGCCAGTGCAGCCAGAAATGTGAATCTGCCGCAACCGCCATCTTTGGCCGAGGTGATCTTTGAAGCGAGCATAATAAGCGTGAAACCAACCGCTTATTGGAGCGGATTGAACAAAACACAGCACGCCAGCCAAGAAACGATGTGGTTTCACTCAACGACTTCGTCAAGCTGTATCCCCCAAAATTCAAATATTCCGTCGAGCCTCTCGACGCGATGATTGGCTCGCATCATCCACCACAAGCTGCGTTCGCCAACATGGCTGAGGCTGACAAGGTTACCTTTGCCGCTTATCATCTTGAAGGCCCCGCTAGTCTCGGTGGGAGAATTATGAGGCTATCGTCCGGTTGGACAAGTTACAACTTGGGCTGAATTCAGTGCCGCCTTAGTGAGCATCATATTCGGAAGGTCTTATGGACCGCAAGCGTGAGGAATTCTGCAGCTTCACCCAAGGTAGGTGACGGTGGATGCCTACATGCCGTGAATTTGGGAGGTTAGCACGTTATGCTCCCAAGAAGTTTCTACCGATGCCAAGAAGCGTGCAAGGTTCCGCAAGGACTTAGCCTGAGCTACGCCGAGATCTCCGTCTGCATGAGTGTACCTCTTTCCGAAGCTAGTCAATAAGGCTATCGGCGCTTGGCCAGGCAGACTGATTTTGAGGCTTCACGCAAACACATCCGTGATTCTGGATCTTCATCCGCTCTGGATCCCGAAGCGCGGGTTTGGGTTCCAATCTTGCTCTACCACCCAGTTCACCCCGAGGCCATCCTTTGAGGCGCCTCGCCCCAACCAGCAGATCTTCCGCCCAAGACTTATGGAGGTCCCACTGCTAATGCTGCTCCACGTCCAAATGTGATAACTTGCTTCAAGTGTGGAGAGACGGGCCACTATATCCGAGAGTGTCCCTGAATAACCCCAATCAAGTTGGAAAGTCTGCATTGGCGCGGCAAGCCAGCAGGAAAGGTGCCCTATGCTAAACCGGTTGCCACCGCTCGTGGCCATGTCAATTATGTTTCTGCTGAAGAGACCTATGAGGATCCCAACGTCGTCCTCGATGCGCTTCTTGTTAATTGCCATCCGCAACCGTTCTTTTGATCTTCGGAGCATCTCATTCATTTATTTAAGAGAGCTATGCTCGATTGCACAACACCACATTCGTGACATGCCTACCTCCATGGAAATTCAAACTCCACGGTTCTAGATGGCAAACCTCTAGAATAAGTCATGGGAATGAAATTCTTGTCGACAGATTAGTCTTTCTTGCATCTTTAATAGCTCTTAAGTCCTCGGACATAAACATCATCTTGGGTATGGACTGGATGTCAGCCCATTACGCTAAGATTGATTGCTCTACTAGAACTGTTCAACTTACCCATCCTTCGGGCAAGACAGTTAATGTTTTAACCCGAGTGTCTAAGCGCCAGCTTTACTCCTTAAATGCCAACCCCCTTCCAGACCTCGAAGATATTCCGGTAGTCCGTGATTTCCGGATGTCTTTCGGAGGAACTGCCGGTGTTCCACAGACGGGGATGTCGAGTTCGTGATAGATCTTGTTCCGGAACCGTCCCAATTTCTAGAAGACCTTATAAGATGGCACCCTAGAACTAGCTGAACTTAAGAAACAACTCGATGAGTCCTTGCAAAAGGTTTCATCCGTCCTAGTTCATCTCCATGGGCTTGCCCGTCCTTTTCGTCAAGAAGAAGGATGGTACGGATCGGATGGTTGTAGCTTACCGACACATCAATTTGGTCACTATCAAGAACAAGTATCCGCTCCCCAGGATCAACGATCTGTATGACCAGCTCGCTGGATCCTCAGTCTTCTCCAAGATGGATTTGAGGTTGGGCTACCATCAAATCAAAATCAAGAACGGGGACATTCCCAAAACGGCCTTTGTCACTCGTTATGGCCAATACGAGTACACCGTCATGTCCTTCGGATTAACCAATGCTCCAGCCACCTTCTCTCGGTTAATGAACTCAATCTTCATGGAGTATTTGGATAAATTAGTAAGTGGTATACCTCGATGATATACTCATCTACTCCAAGAATGAGGAAGAACATGCGAACATCTAAGGCTAGTATTGATGAAACTTCGAGAGCACCGCCTTTATGCCAAATTCTCTAAGTGTGAATTCTGGTTACCAGAAGTGACCTATCTAGGACATGTAATCTCTGGTAAGGGCATTGCTGTCAATCCCGAGCGAGTTCAAGCCGTCCTTGATTGGACTCCACCTGAATCGGTCAAGCAAGTTCGGAGTTTCCTCGGTTTAGCGAGCTATTGCCGCCGCTTCGTCGAGAACTTTTCTAAAGTTGCTAAACCTCTAACGGAACTCCTCAAGAAAGATAAAAAGTTCGAATGGACGCCACAGTGCGAGTTCAGTTTTCAGGAACTGAAAAGACGCCTGACATCTGCTCCCGTACTTGTTCCACCAGATTTCACTAAGGACTTTACTATCTATTGCGACGCCTCGCGACAAGGACTAGGTTGCATACTCATGCAAGATCGTCATGTGATTGCCTACGCTTCTCGACAGTTACGTCCACATGAGGATAACTATCCCACACACGATCTAGAGCTTGCGGCGATGGTTCATGCACTCAAAACCTGGCGACATTACCTTACGGGTAATCGTTGCGAAATCTACACCGATCACCAAAGTCTGAAATATATCTTCACCCAACCGGATTTGAATCTCGTGCAAAGACGTTGGGTCGAGTTGATACAGATTTCGACTTAGGAATATCCTACACCCGTGCAAGGCCAATGTCATGGCTGGCGACTAAGTCGCAAATCTTATTGTAACAACCTGATGTTACAACAAAGTCAACCATTTCTCCACGAGGAATTACGTAAGCTTAATCTTCACATTATTCCTCGAGGATTCCTTTCCACCACGGTGGCGAAACCTACCCTTACGGATCAGATCATCAAAGCACGGAAGGTAGATCCGGAATCTCCCGTGTCGGGAGAAACATCAATAAAGGAGTCGCAGATTGTTTCTCCATTGATGAACAAGGTGTCGTGTTCTTTGGAGACCGTCTAGTGGTCCCCAAGGTGCGCAACTTTGAGGCGATTGATCCTTAAGGAAGCTCATGACTCTCCTCTCACCATTCATCCCGTAGTACTAAAATGTATCAAGACCTCGCCAGAGGTTTTGGTGGACTAGGATGAAGAGAGAAATCGCTCAATACATTGCTAATTGCGACGTCTGTCGTCGAGTTAAAGCAGAGCATCAACGGCCTGCTGGTACCCTTCAACCTTTGGAAATTCCTGAATGGAAATGGGATAAAGTCGGTATGGATTTCATTACCGGGTTTCCCACGACCAAGAGAGGGAATAATGCTATCTTCGTTGTCGTCGATCGTCTTTCCAAGGTAGCCCACTTCCTACCCGTTCGTGAGAGTATAACCGCTAGCCAGCTAGCTGATTTGTACATCTCCCGAATAGTGTCTCTTCATGGTGTTCCATTAGAGATTAACTCAGACCGTGGAAGTCTCTTCACCTCTCGATTTTGGGAAAGTTTCCAAACGCTATGGGAACTCGTCTCTCCTTTAGCACCGCTTTCCATCCCCAATCAAGTGGTCAAGTAGAACGAGTCAATCAAATCCTAGAGGATATGCTTGAGCTTCATCTTCTCTTCGGCATGAATTGGGAGAAATGCCTTCCATTCGCCAAGTTAAGCTTATAACAATAGTTATCAAGCCAGCCTGGCAAAGCCCTTCGAAGTTCTTTATGGGCGAAAATGTCGAGCGCCTCTTAGCGGTCGAAACCGGGAGAGACAACTCTTTGGCCCGGATATGATTCGAGAAGCGTAAGAGCAGGTTCGCGTTGTTCGTGAGAAATTGAAAACAGCCCAATCTCGTCAAAAGAGCCAATATGACCGCAAGCATAAGCCAATGACTTATGAAATTGGCGAGAAGGCTTACCTTGGGTTACTCCTTTGAAGGAACCCATCGATTCGGTATCAAAGGCAAGTTGGCTCCTCGTTACATTGGACCCTTTCGCATTCTTGCCAAGCGAGGAGAAGTTGCCTACCAATTGAACTACCTCCGCATCTTTCGAGTCCATGATGTCTTCCACGTTTCCCAACTCAGCGTTGCTTCTCGGATCCTATCCGTGGAGTGGACCACAAACGCTTGATCTCCAAGATAACCTCACCTATCGAGAATATCCGTTCAGATCCTCGATCAAGCCGAGCGTATCACTCGGCGTCGGAATATCAAGTTTCTAAAGGTTCAATGGTCAAACCATTCCGAGCAAGAAGCAACTTGGGAAAGGGAGGATCGTCTTCGACTTGAGTATCCCACCTTTTATAACAGATCCTAAATCTCGGGGCGAGATTCTTTTGAGTGGGGTGAGTTGTCACATCCCGCTTAGACCATGCATTAGGGTGTGCATCATGTTTAAATTCCATTTGAATTTGAAATGGGGAAGGCAGAAACCCCGAACACCCCCTTAATTCAACTAGGGTTTACTAAAATTATTTCAATGAATCAAATGCCCTTCAAAATGCTCATCCTCTTTGCTTTGGTGCAGAACCTATTTCAAAGGAGGTGGATCATTTTATAGGTCAACCAAAGGTCCTTGGATTAATTCACAAGTTTTGAACTTGAGCATTTTAAATTATACAAAATATTTTAAATGTTCAAATATTGCCAAACTAAATGTTTCATGTTGGAAATATTCCAACAAGGGACCAGGAGCATTTTGGTGATTTTTAAAAACAGTTTTGGTATTTTAGAAAACCCCACAAAGTTGCAGGATATTAGAAAAAGATAAAAAAAAGGCAGAAACCTTACAAGCTCGTGCGCCCACTGCCGCCCAGCCCAGCAGCAGCCTTGGCCAATGGCTGCTTGGCTCGGCCAGCAGCAGCCAGTGCTCGGGCGAGCACCGCTTCAGTGCCACGCACCTGGTCGCCGCCTCGCCGCTCCTCTCGCCAGCTGTCGACGAGGACCGACCCCTCTCGCTCTCCCGAACCCCCTGGACACTCCCTCTCCTCCCCGGATCATCTCTCTCGCTCTCCCCCAACTTGGCCGACGCCACCGCCGCCGCACTACCGCCGTAGTCGTGCTCCCCGCCGTCCGTGCTCCTCCACACCATGTCCAGGAGCTCCGCCGCACTCCACTACCCCTAGCTAGCCGAGTCCCGCTCGTTCTAGTGCACCGAATCCATCCCACCGACCTCGACCGTGCTCGCCGTCGCCGGAGATCCCTTTTGACGTCGCCGTCGCCCCGGTTCATCCCCGACCTCAACGCAAGTTTCTACACGTCGCCCGTGAGCCTACCTAACTCCCCTTCCCTCTCTCTCGCGCCCTCGAGCAACGTAGCAACCGAGCCACATTCACCCGCACCCGCCGCCGTGGAGCTCGTCGCCGACGTGCTCCCGGTCACTCTCCGGCCACCCCAGGGTGCCCGTTGCATTCACCGCACCCCAACGGGTCTGCCCATGCACTTCCCGCACCTCGCCGAGCCCTCTAACCTCAAACCCGTCGTTGGCCGAACCCCGGCGGCCGCCTAGCTCGTCGCCGGCGCCAACTCCGGCCACCCCGACCCCAACTAACCCCACCAATAGACGCGGGTTGCTCCTAGCTACCCGTAGCTATCTTCATGACTCGTTTGGTGGCGGAATCACCAAACACACTTCCTCCGCCGTGTCGGGCTCGCCGGCGGCTAGTCGCCGGTGCAGCCGACGTGGGCATTGACCACTGCGGGCCCGCGTTGACCCCGACAGGTCACTGACAAATGGGGCCCAGCCCTGTTAACTAAATAGGTTAGTTTAATTAAACTTTAGTTAGGTTAATTACCCTGACACGCGGGACCCACTGTCAGGTTTGACCTGGACGTCCCTGTTGACTCTGACGTCATGCTGACGCATGGCTGACGCATTAATTCAAATTCTGGAATTATTTTGATATAGTAAATTCCAGAATATAATTCAAATTTCAAATGCCTATAACTTTTAATCTATAACTCCAAATGCAAAGTTTTATATATGAAAAATTATCAGAAAAATCCACTCTATCTATTGGTACAGGTTTCATGCATGATAAAGCAAGTTAACTATGCTGTTTAACCAGAATAAGATATTGCACCATTAGGACTAACTCAAATGAGCTATCATTTGAATCCTTGATTCAAATGAGTTCATTCCCTGTTATTTCAGCTTGCATTAGGCCAACACACATCCATATTGCCATGTCATAGCATGCATCATATTGTTGCATATCGTCATGTGTGTTCACTTTCGGTGTGCTTTCATGATAGGTTACTTTGAGGATAACCTCGACTATCCATCTGAAGGCGTTACTCTACCCCATTCCATCGTGCAAGCAACCCGTTGATCATTTCGATACAAACCCATGTTCTCGCTTCGCTCTCGTTTCTTGCATTAAGACAACGCGATTCAAACTGTTGTGTGCTGCGGTAGTTGAACCCACTTCCTTTGCATGACTGTCATTGCCACGGAACTAGATGGAACCCACTAGTATGTGTAGGAGTTGATTGAGCCATGTTTGTGATTCCTACCATGCTATGCTTGCTATGCTTAGAGTTGTGTCGTCGGCTCATCGGGATGATGAACTGGAGTGAAAGGTTGTGTTGGTTCGAGAGTGAAAGTGTTGAACACGATTTGGTAAAGGTATCGATGAGAGGCCATGTAGGAGTACATGGTGGGTTGTTTCATTGAAGCCGATCCTAAGAACTGAGATCTGTGTTTGTGATCCATGAATTAGCTACTACCACGCATTGGGCCCGAAACCAATGGACCCTCTCGGCTTCTTAACCACCCTTGTTCTTAGTCCGGGAGTTGCAAGTAGTTTCTGGTGTTTGTAGCATGCTGGGGGCCGCACGCAACACTGACCTCAGGGGTGGGTTGTGTTGCGGTAGGCACGTGGCCCGTGTACCGAAAGTGCCGTTTGGTATCTCGGGAACCCTGCACACATCGTTCGGGGCTGTATGGGAAACCTCGGCGGACTCCTGCGGATGGAACCCGAATAGGCGGTAAACCTGGACTAGGGATTTGAGTGTTTAGGTAGGCTGTGGCCGACACCCACGTTGGGCTTCCGCTTGAAGGTTGCCGAGTACATGTCGTGTAAACGGCGGTAAGTGGTGAGAGCGTGTGTGAAGAAGTACACCCCTGCAGGGTTTAATATGATCTATTCGAATAGCCGTGTCCACGGAGAAGGACTTCTGGGTTACCTATATCAGTTCATAGACAAGCAAATGGATACTACTAAAAGCCTCAAGATAAGTGTGAGTGTCATGGATGGCCCTCTCGTGGGATGACGAGAGAGGATCCACGATGGAGTATTGTGATGGTGATTAGTGGACTCGTGTACGACAAATGCTTTACAAAGTGGTGTCACGTAGGATAGCTTAGCCAAGAGTCAAAGCTGGCTTGCTGCAAATAACTCCACTTCCTTCCTTGAGAATGTGCATGTATGATAGGATTCTGTGGTAAGACTTGCTGAGTACCTTTGTACTCATGTTTGTAATTAATGTTTTTCAGAGGACAATACTACCCTCTCGACGGATTCTATGTAGATATTGACTTGACGAGTGAACTAGCCACCCGGTGGCGATCTAAGACTTGTGAAGGGCCATTGTAGATAGAAAGGCTCCAACAAGCTTTATTTATTTCTAGAGTCGTACTCGAGACTAGTTTGCTTCCGCATGTGCTTGTATGATTGTATGACTTGAGTGTTGGGTCATGTGACCCCTACCTGTATGACTATGTTATGTATGGCTCCTGGGCCTCTTAAATAAAGTACTTGAGTTGTAGAGTTTTGTTGTGATGCCTTGTTGTATTTACTCATATCGGGCATATTATGTGTATGATTGAAATGCTTGGTATGAGTGGGATCCGACAAACTAGTTGTTTATCCTTGGCAGCCTCTCATATGGGGAAATGTAGTCTCGTGCTTCGGCGATAGTAGTCCGCTACAGCCCGGTTCACGGAGTCACGCTAGCCCAAAGACTACTGCTTGGACACTTGATCGGGCGGCATGTGATTCATTTCGTTCCTATGTCGTCCCTTCGGGAAATGTCACGCGGTGGTATTCGAGTCTGCCTAGCCTGCTACAGCCCGGATACCGAGTCCTGTTAGCCAGTGCTACAGCCCGAATTCATACGTTGATGACCGACATGCTCGAAGTGATTCATGTATGCCTGTCCCCATAGGTTAGTGCCGCTTTGGGTTCACGACTAGCCATGTCGGCCCGGGTTCTTTGTCATGTGGATGCCAGCGACACTATCATATACGTGAGCCAAAAGGCGCAAACGGTCCCGGGCCATGGTAAGGCGACCCCCGTGGGAATACCGTGCGTGAGGCCGCAAAGTGATATGAGGTGTTACCGGCTAGGTCGATATGACTTGGAATCGGGGTCCTGACAGTGTTCGTGCGAAAAATTGGTTATTCTTAATGAACCATTAAAATGCAATTTTAAATAGGGTCAGGCCAAACTGTAGCCCTTTTTACGTGCGGGAAGCCCCTAGCACCACCTATGGGGGTATATCTATCGCGCCAATCTCAGGTTTATCTGGGTTGTTACATCTAGTGGTGCGCTGGACTCGTCGAACCGTGTCCGTGGTCTTGACGACCAATCATTTATTCTGGTTGGAGAGGCCACTCAGTGATTGGCTGCTAGAGCCGCCACATATTTCTCCGTACGTGAGGAACGCTCTGTGTTTCCGCTAACTATGATGATGCCACGTGGACCGGGCATCTTGAGCTTATGATAAGCGTAATGCGGTACTGCGTTGAAACGAGCGAAGGCCGTTCTTTCGAGTAGTGCGTGATAGCCGCTTTGGAATGGAGCGATGTCGAAGGTTAATTCTTCGCATCGGAAGTTGTCGGGAGAACCGAATACAACCTCTAAAACTAGAGAGCCCGTGCAGCGGGCCTCTGGGCCTGGTATTACTCCTTTAAAGGTAGTATTTCTTTGGTTTATTCTTTTTGGGTCTATCCCCATTTTGCAGACGGTGTCCTGATATATCAGATTAAGACTACTGTCGCCGTCCATAAGGACTCGGGTGAGGTGGTATCCGTCAATTATTGGGTCTAGCACGAAGGCAGTCGATCCTCCGTGCCGAATACTAGTCGAGTGATCCCTGTGATCAAAAGTGATCGGGCGGGCCGACCAAGGGTTGAACTTGGGGGTGACGTGCTCCATGGAGTATACGCCTCGGGGTGCGCGCTGGCGCCTCCTCTTTGGTATGTGAGTTGCGTAAATCATGTTCACTGTTTTGACCTCTAGTGGGAATTTTTTCTGTCCCACAGTGTTCAGCTGGCGAGGCTCATCTTGGTGTCTCCCTCCCCTTGTGTTCGGCGTTTAGCTTGCCGGCCTGCTTGAAGACCCAACATTCTCTGTTGGTGTGATTTGCGGGTTTGTCGGAGGTGCCATGAATTTGACATAATCTGTCTAGAATCTTGTTTAGGCTGGACGGTCCATCTCTGCTGCCTTTAAATGGCTTTTTCCGTTGACCGGGTCGAGAGCCCCTGAATCTGGTGTTTACCGCCATGTTGTCTGGGTTGTCTTCATTGTTTCGATGCTTGCTTTTATTGCGTCGCGGTTTCCCCTTGCCATCCCTGACTTCGGATGTGCCTGGGTCGCTGGTGCCACTACAGGCCAGCCAGCTGTCTTCGCCCGCGCAAAAGCGGGTCATAAGGCTTGTTAGGGCTGTCATGGTCCTCGGTTTTTCTTGGCCGAGGTGTCTGGCGAGCCATTCGTCCCGGACACTATGTTTGAAAGCCGCTAAGGCTTCGGCATCCGGGCAGTCGACGATTTGATTCTTCTTCGTGAGAAATCTGTTCCAAAGCTTTCGGGCTGACTCTCCGGGCTGTTGAATTATGTGACTTAAATCGTCTGCGTCTGGAGGTCGGACATAGGTCCCTTGAAAATTGGCCCTAAAAGCATCCTCAAGCTCTTCCCAGCTTCCAATTGAGCTTTTGGGGAGGCTTTTCAGCCAGTGTCGAGCTGGTCCTTTCAACTTGAGGGGCAGGTATTTGATGGCGTGAAGATCATCTCCGCGAGCCATGTGGATGTGAAGGATAAAGTCCTCAATCCAGACCCCAGGGTCTGTCGTTCCATCGTATGCCTCTATGTTTACGGGTTTAAATCCCTCTAGAAATTCGTGGTCCAGCACCTCATCGGTGAAGCATAGGGGGTGCACGACACCCCTGTATTTGGATGTGTCGTGGCATTCTTTGGACGGTTGTAGAGTTTGGTTTTGATTCCGAGCTGTTATTCGGTCAGTATAGTCGTTTGGGCGGCCATGATTCTATGTCGGAGCGCGCTTCCTAGATCCATAGATGGACCTGGCCAAACCGGCTTTTTTGTGCAGGTCTTCACGTAAATTGTGTGCTGACTTGTGTGCGACATTGTTAGTCGCCCTGTTGCGACCACGGGGTGGTCGATCCGGCTGATCGACCGTTTTATTTTTCCGCTGAATGGGCTCTAAAGCCTCATCCTCGAATTCAGGCAGCAGCTTGTGCTTTGGATAGCTCTTTGTGTGGCAACTATCGCTGTACTTTTCTTCAGTGTCAAGCACTTTATTCCATCTGCTGTTGAGCATATTCTGTGCGGCCTTAAGCCTTTGCTTCTGCTTCTTCAGGCTCCTCGCGGTGGAAATAAGCCTTCTATGGTGGTTCTCTTGTTCCAAGTGCCTTTCCGAGATGATATGTGCATCGTCGTCCGGACTATTCTCCTCTTCGGAGACAGGTTGATGAGCTTTACCATCGGCATCGCCGTGATTGGACAACGGTTCTGTACTATGATCGCCGTCCGCTGGCTCATCATGCTCCATCGCTGGGTCCATGTGGTCGTCGTTTCCTTTGGAGTCGATTGGGGTATTATTCTTTCTTGCGCTGTTATCGCTGTTTTTGCTGAGGCGGGGTTTGGAGCGGCGCCTACGTCGTCGCTTTGGTTGCTTCTCGAGGGGGCTATCCTTCGCTACTTCCTCCCATTCCTCGTCGTTGTTTTCTTTGGGTGTATCCACCATGTACATATCGTGTGATGAAGTGGTTGTCCAGCGCCCTGTGGGCGGTGGTTCCTGTTTCTCTCATGCATCGTCGTCCATACCGTCGATGTCTTCGGAGTCGAAATCGAGCATGTCGGTTAAGTCGTCGACAGTGGCTATTAAGTGGGTGTTGGGTGGGGAATGAATTTCTTTGTCGTCCGCTTCCCACTCAATCCGGACATAGTTCTGCCAAGGGACTCCTGACAAGGAGAGAGACCTCAAAGAATCTAGCACATCGCCCAAGGGTGAGCGCTAAGAAATATTCGCGGAGGTGAACTCCATGATCGGTGCCCAATCAGATTGGATAGGCACGGACACAAGCGGTTCGGAGACTGTGGCCGGGGACGAATCCAAGGGTCCGGTAAAACAGGTCTCATAGGAGGTGAAGTCAGTATTCGACTCTATCGCCGCTGAGTGTGCGGCCTCCGTGGCGGGGTCTATCTACCCGTCCTCGGACGGCACGATCTACTCCCGATTGAGGGCCGAATTAGCCACATGTGTGATCTCCCGAACACCGTCCGACGGCAGAGCTAAGTCATGCTCGTCGTGACTATGCGGCACACCTGACATGGGCTCGAATCCGTCGAAGATCAAGTTATCACGCCCAATATGCGACCCTATCCAAAAGGAACTCGACGGTCCCACCAAGGATAGACCCGCATATTGAAACGCTTTTGCAAGGTGGATATCATTACATCAACATTACATAATAGTGGGGATACATACATAAGGCACGAATGCCACAAGAATACATCAACATCAAGTACAAGATCAACATCCGACTACGGATGAAACATAAACAAAAGCTCAAACGACATCCACCCTGCTAGCCCAGGCTGCCGACCTGGAACCTATCCCCTGATCGAAGAAGAAGCAGCAGAAGAACTCCAACACAAGCGAACATCGCTCTCACGTCATGATCATCGCAAAACCTGAACCTGCAACTGGTGGTGTAGTAATCTGTGAGCCACGAGGACTCAGCAATCCCATTACCATGGGTATCAAGACTAGCAAAGCGTAATGGGTAAGGAAGAGGATAAAGTGGTGAGGTTGCAGCAGCGACTAAGCATATATGGTGGCTAACATACGCAAATGAGAGCGAGAAGAGAAACAAAGGAACGGTCGTCAACTAGTAATGATCAAGAAGTGATCCTGAACTCCTACTTACGTCAGGCATAACCCAGAAACCGTGTTCTCCTTTCGATCAACCCCGAAAAGAGACACTCACGGTTACGCACACGGTTGGTGTATTTTAATTAAGATCAACTTCGGGTTTTCTACAACCGACATTAACAAATTCCCATCTGCCACATAACCGCGGGCACGGCTTTGAAAGTTCAAACCCTGCAGGGTGTCCCAACTTAGCCCATGATAAGCTCTCGCGATCAACGAAGGATATTCCTTCTCCCGGAAGACCGATCAGTCTCGGAATCCGGCTACAAGACATTTCACAGCAATAAAACAAGACCAGCAAAGCCGCCCGATGCGCCGACAATCCCTATAGGAGCTGCACATATCTCGTTCTCGAGGCAACACGGATGAGACATCCTCGAGTAAACCAAACCTCGAGTTGCCACGAGGGGCCCATGATCTACTCGGTTCGGGCCAGCACTTAGAGAAGCACCGGTCCGGGGGCTAATAAAGATGACCCTTGGGTTAATTACTCCCAAGGGAAATATAGGTGGTGGTGAGGCAAATGGTAAAACCAATGTTGGGCCCTGCTGGAAAAGTCTTATTCAAAGCGAACTGTCAAGGGGGTCCCATAAACCCGACCGCGTTAGGGACGCAAAAATCCGGGAACATAATACCGATATGACGGAAACTAGGGCGGCAAGAGTGGAACAAAACACCAGGCATAAGGCCGAGCCTTCCACCCTTTACCAAGTATATAGATGCATTAATTAGATAAGATATATTGTGATATCCCAACAAGTAAACATGTTCCAACAAGGAACAACATCTCCATGTTCCAACAAGGAACAAACTTCATCTTCACCTGCAACTAACAACGCTATAAGAGGGGCTGAGCAAAGCGGTAACATAGCCAAACAACGGTTTGCTAGGAAGGGTGCAAAAGGTTAGAGGCTGACATGGCAATTTGGGATGGCTTGATAAACAGGTAATAGGTAGCGCAGCATAGCGAAAGAACGAAGAAACTAGCATAGCAATGATAGTAGTGAGATCCAGGGTAGCGGTCATCTTGCCTGAAATCCCGCAAGGAAGAAGAACGAGTCCATGAAGAAGATGAACGGATGAAGCCGAACCAAGCGTAGACGAACGAATCCTCACGATCGCAACGAGACAGGAACTAACAAGAAGAAGCACATAACATAGTAAAGACACCACACATGAACAAGACATGATGCACGACAAGCATGATGCATGGCAAAGCTAGATGGGGCTACTCATGGCAAGAGATGATGCAAACAAGAACAACACATCAAGGCAAGTTTAAATGAGGCCGGAAACAACATATAACAATTCCGGCAAGTCCCCATATGCAAATTTCGAAATTGGTCCAGATCTGAATAAACCTTATGTTAAAGTTGTTAAACAGCAAGTTAAGATGCACCACGATGATCTACACGAAATTCTAGTCAAGTTACATATAAAGTTCATTTAATTCGGAGCTACGGTCTAGAAGATATGAGCAAAACAAGTTAAACATGGCATTGATGCAAAATGCATACAAACATCAAGCAAACCACCTCAAAACATGGATGCAACATGATAATATGAAACTACATGCAAAATCAAGCAAGTTTCATATAGAGCACAATCAAAACGGAGCAACGGTTCAACACATACACCCAATACTAGATATGACAACAATCTGTCCAAAACAGCAACTAGGCATATTGCAAGCATCAAAACAACATGCTACAGCACCACAATATGAAAACAAAAGGCATGGGCATGATCTACAGGTAAAGCATTACAAAACATGAACACTGAGCTATTTCAAGAAATGACTAGAACATGCTCAAAATGACATGGCAAAATTGCAACTAATAACAGTTTCAGACTTAGCAGAAATTAACATCAGGTTGCAATGTTTAGAGCTATGAAACAACATGTTACAGGAACTTATCATGGCAAAAAAAGGCATGGAATGAACCTACTAATAGCATAGAACAAAAGTCCTTTAGTGACAATAAGCCAAAAAGGATCAGAAAATATAGTAACACCCATGTCAATATTGAAAGTTTCGTTAACAGATTCAGCAAGATGGCATGCCAAAAACTGATAACAAGTAGGCATGTTTACAAGCTCAATGCACTCACTACAGAGCCTTATATGACAAAATAAGCATACATACATCAAGAAGACATGACATAGAAGACATACATGGCAAGAACAATAACATGGCATATACGGATCAACCACAACAAGCTTGGCAAAATTGAATAACATGTAAACAATCTGCCAGGAAACATTTCGAAGCAAAAGTAGAGCTCGATTGACTCAAGCTAGACTACTCCATAATTGCAAACAAGGGCATGGATGGATAGACAAAAACATGTTTAACAAAACATCCTTACTTAAGTATCTCAAAATATGCATGGATAACTCTGTAGCATCAAGTTAACATGGCATCAAAATAACGGCAAAACAGGGCTGAAAACAGCAACAACAAGACACCTAGTTTGCATGCTTGTGCTAGTCACCACATAGATCACAAAAATACATAGCAAGCACCGCTGGAAAGAAGACATGGCATATTACAAAACACATGTAGGACTCAAGTCCATAGGATGCACACATCAATCATGGCAAAAATGACAAAAGTGCAAGTTCTGTTAAGAAACAGAAACTAACATCACATAGCACTCTTCCAACAGAATTTCGGGCATCAAGATGAGCTCAAATGAAAATGACGCAGTGAGATGAAATGATCTACTCTTCGAGACGAACATTTCGACATATTACACGCGCAAAACGGAGCTACGATGACAGAGATATGATGCAACGAAAAAGCAACAAAATATATGCAGAAAAAGGACTTAGAGGTTTTTTTTAGAGGGGGGGAAGTCAACCCTGCGTGCACGGTTTACGAGGAAGGCCGGATCTCCGCCGGAACTTCGCCGGAGTGGATGGGGCCGGAGGCGGGGAAGACGGGGCCAGGGCGACCGGAGAGTGGCGGATCCGGCACGGAGGGCGCCGGACGGCGGGCGGGCGCCGAGGCGCGCGGGTCGGCCATGGCGGGCCGGCCGAAGCGGCGGCTCGGGGCGGCGAGGAGGCCGAGGCCGGCGAGCGCAGGGCGGCGAGGGGCGATGGAGCTCGGCGGCGGCGGGAAGGCGGGAAGCCTTGGCGGGGCGGCGGGCGGGATGGCCGGCGCGCCGGCGCGGCGGCGCCAGGCCGGCGCGATCATGGGCGGAGGGCGCCGGAGGCGCTGGGGTCGGCGATGATGCCGGATGGGCTCAGCCAGCCCGCCTGGCCTGCCGAGCGGCGCAGCGGCGGCGGACGCGGTGCCACGTGGCGGCGCGGGTTGGGGAGAGAGGCGGCGGGTGATGTGGCGAGGCGGATTGGCCGGGTGAGGTGGCCGCGGACATGTCCGTGGGTTGGACATGTCCGGCCGAGAGGAGCGGGCTAGGGTTTCAACCGAGATTTGATCCATGAATTTGGGGAGAGGCACATTTATAGGTAGAGGGAGCTAGGAGAGTCCAAATGAGGTGCGGTTTTCGCCACGCGATCGTGATCGAACGATCGAGAGCATGGAGGGAGTTTGGTGGGTTTTGGGCCACTTAGAAAGGGAGTTGGACTGCAAACAAAGAGGCTTTTGCGGTTACCGGTTAACTGTTGGAGTACCAAACGACCTCCAAATGATCCGAAACTTGACAGGCGGTCTACCGGTGCTATACCAAAGCCGCTTGACAAACCTCGGTCCATTCCGAGACCGTTTAACACCCGCACATGAAAAGAGGTAAAAGAGGGCGCCGAGAGACATAGGAGCGCCGGATTGCAAAACGGACAACGGGGAAAATGCTCGGATGCATGAGACGAACACGTATGCAAATGCGATGCACCTGATGACATGATATGAAATGCATATGATGACATGGCAAAGTGCAACACGCAAGCAAATTACATGGCAACGACGGCGAATAACAGGCGGACACCTGGCGCATCGGATCCGGGGCGTTACACAAGTCTCCGCGGATGTTGGCAGTATAGTTCAAGCTTCCAAACCTGACCTGATGGCCAGGGGTGTAGCTCTCGATCTGCTCCAGATGGCCAAGCGAGTTGGCCCACAGTACGAAGCCGCCGAATACGAAGATCAGTCCAGGGAGAAAAAACCTCACCCTGGATCGCATCGTTGCCGATGATTGAAGGATCCATCAAGCCTTTATCATGACGGCACAGTGGAACTCTCAATGAAAGCACCAATGTCGGTGTCAAAACCGGCGGATCTCGGGTAGGGGGTCCCGAACTATGCGTCTAAGGCGGATGGTAACAGGAGGCGGGGGACACAATGTTTACCCAGGTTCGGGCCCTCTCGATGGAGGTAATACCCTACTTCCTGCTTGATTGATCTTGATGATATGAGTATTACAAGAGTTGATATACCACGAGATCGTAGAGGCTAAACCCTAGAAGCTAGCCTATGATTATGATTGTTGTTGTCCTATGGACTAAACCCTCCGGTTTATATAGACACCAGAGGGGGCTAGGGTTACATAGAGTCGGTTACAAGGGAGGAGATCCACATATCCGAATTGCCAAGCTTGCCTTCCACTCAAAGGAGAGTCCCACCCGGACACGAGACGAAGTCTTCAATCTTGTATCTTCATAGTCCAATAGTCCGGCCAAAGTATATAGTCCGGCTGTCTGAGGATCCCCTAATCCAGGACTCCCTCAAGGCCCGTGAGAGATATCAGAGAGAGAGAAAGAGCTACTCCCTCCGTTCGATAATGCAGTGCCAACATTTTTTTTAAGTCAAGCTTTTGAAACTTTGACCAAGTTTATAAAGAAATTACTTATATCTACAATACCAAAGATAAATGATAGTATGAAGTAAGTACATGTTGTGATGAATCTACTGATCGTTCGAGATGTAAATTTTTTTCTCCACATATACCTGGTCTAACTTTTCTGAGTTCGACTTTTCAAAACATCCATATGCTTATGGAAGTGAGAGAGTGCCTAACTAGAGAGAGTGTGTGTGAAATAGAAAGAGTGACTGAGAAAAGTGTGTGCGTGTGTGTGAAAGAGACATGGAAAACACACGATAAAAGTAGAGAAAAAGTGTGTGTGTCTTATGCAAACATATCACACATGCATCTTCGACAGCGGAAGCAAGGTGGGGAGATAGTGTGTGGTTTTTTTCAACCGAGAGAGAAAGACCCCTAGCACGTGGCCAAGAGGGGTCTAACAAACAAGGGAGAGAGAGGTCAAGAGAGATGTACGGAGAAAATGCAGACATGGGGAGGACAGAGTGTATGTTTGTCATAGAGAGATCCCCTGGATATCGTGATGGGACTACATGGGTGGGAGATCGAGTGACAAGGTGTGTGCATGATAGAAGATACCCCGAGAGATATCGAGATAGACCTATGGATGGAAGCAGACAATACGTGTGTTCCTGATGGCTAGTGAGAGATAATCATACATAGGGGGGGAGTGCATGCACCTACGACGGAGTGAGGGATTATGGTACTTAGGGGGGTGCGTGTCACATAGAGAGAGAACAAGGGCGGATAGTGTTAGATGGGTCTATGTAGCGCGAGCGAGACATGTGTATGTGTGAACCAGGGAGATATAAATTTTGAGAGAGATAGAAGAGCCCCGATAAGGCTGAGTGGCGCGTCAGATAGCTGAGAGGGGGAAAGAGATATTCCATCCGCTCGATAATGCAATGCATGTAAATTTTTTAGAAGTCGAACTTTGGAAACTTTGACCAGGTTTACACAAATGTTATTTGTATCTACAATACCAAAGATAGATCATATGAAACTACATCTTATGATGAATCTAATTGTATATGTTCGCAGTTCTAGATGTAAATGTTTTTCTCCACGTACATGATCAAACTTTGTGATGTTTGACTTTTCAATAAATCTATATGCTATGGACCGAAGAGAGTGCCTAAGTCAAGAGAGATCAAGTGCGTGTGGAGGAGAATGAGTGAGTGTGCAAAAAGAGTACGTGTGTGAAAGAGAAAGGGACAACGAACGATAAATTAGAGAGAGAGTGTGTGTCTTTTCGTTTCTTATGGAAACATATCACGCATGCATCTACGAGATAGAAAAGTGAGGTGAGGAGATACATGAAGATAGCTAGTGCGTGATTGTTTGCAACGGAGAGAGACACCCCTATAGCACATGTCCAATAGAGGTCTGGCCAACAAGGAACAAAGGTCAATAGGGATACATGGAGAACATGGACGCATGGGGAGGGAGAGAGGGTGTGTTTGTGATAGAGAGATCCCCTCGAGATCGTGAGGGGACTATATGGGTGGGAGATCGAGGGAGGTGCATGCGCGATAGAAAGATGCCCCGAGAGAAATAGAGATAGACCATGCACCTGTTTGTGATGGAGACTAAGATTAGCTAGTCATTCACACATAGGGGGGGGGGACTGTGTGTGCCTACAATTGAGTAAGAGACCATCATACTTGGCTAGGCATGAGACTGCGTGTGTGTGTGTGTGTGCGTGTGATATTGCTACCTCTTGAGCATGCGTTGGTTTTCCCTTAAAGAGGAAAGGGTGATGCAGCAAAGTAGCGTAAGTATTTCCCTCAGTTTTTGAGAACCAAGGTATCAATCCAGTAGGAGACTACACGCAAGTCCCAAGTACCTGCACAAACAATTAAGAACCTTGCAACCAACGCGATAAAGGGGTTGTCAATCCATTTACGGCCACTTGCAAAAGTGAGATCTAACAAAGATAATAAGATAAATATTTTTTGTATTTTTGTTGTATAGATTGAAAAGTAAAGATTGCAAAATAAACGGCGACAGAAATAGCTAGTTGACGGGAGATTAAAATGATGGAAGATAGACCCGGGGGGCATAGGTTTCACTAGTGGCTTCTCTCAAGATAGCATATTTTATGGTGGGTGAACAAATTACTGTCGAGCAATTGATAGAAAAGCATATAGTTATGAGAATATCTAGGCATGATCATGTATATAGGTATCACGTCTCTGTCAAGTAGACCGAAACGATTCTGCATCTACTACTATTACTCCAGACATCGACCGCTATCCAGCATGCATCTAGAGTATTAAGTTCATAAGAACAGAGTAACACATTAGGCAAGATGACATGATGTAGAGGGATAAACTCAAGCAATATGATATAAACCCCATCTTTTTATCCTCGATGGCAACAATACAATACATGCCTTGCTTTCCCTACTGTCACTGGGAAAGGACACCGCAAGATTGAACCCAAAGCTAAGCACTTCTCCCATTGCAAGAAAGACCAATCTAGTAGGCCAAACCAAACTGATAATTCGAAGAGACTTGCAAAGATATCAAATCATGCATATAAGAATTCAGAGAAGAATCAAATATTGTTCATAGATAATCTTAATCATAAACCCACAATTCATCGGATCTCGACAAACACACCGCAAAAAGTATTACATAGAATAGATCTCCAAGAGAATCGAGGAGAACATTGTATTGAGATCCAAAGAGAGAGAAGAAGCCATCTAGCTAATAACTATGGACCTGAAGGTCTATGGTAAACTACTCACACATCATCGGAGAGGCTATGGTGTTGATGTAGAAGCTCTTCATGATCGATTCCCCCTCCGGCGGAGCGCCGGAAAAGGCCCCAAGATGGGATCTCACATGTACAGAAGGTTGCGGCGGTGGAAAATACATTTCGTGGCTCCCCTGGATGTTTTCATGGTATAAGATTATATATAGGTGAAAGAAGTAGGTCGGTGGAGCTACGAGGGGCCCACGAGGGTGGGGGCGTGCCTACCCCCCTGGGCGGGCCTCCCTGCCTCGTGGCCGCCTCGTTCCTTCCTTGACATCCACTCCAAGTCTCCTGGATTGCGTTTGTTCCAAAAACGATCCTCGCGAAGGTTTCATTCCGTTTGGACTCCGTTTGATATTCCTTTTCCGCAAAACACTGAAATAGGCAAAAAAAATAGCAATTTGCACTAGGCCTCTGGTTAGTAGGTTAGTCCCAAAAATAATATAAAAATGCATAATAAAGCCCATTAAACATCCAAAACAGATAATATAATAGCATAGAACAATAAAAAATTATAGATACGTTGGAGACGTATAAAGCATTCCCAAGCTTAATTCCTGCTCGTCCTCGAGTAGGTAAATGACAAAAACAGAATTTTTGATGTGGAATGCTACCTAGCATAATTTTCAATGTAATTTTCTTTATTGTGGCATGAATGTTCAGATCCGAAAGATTCAAGATAAAAGTTTAATATTGACATTAAAATAGTAATACTTCAAGCATACTAACAAAGCAATCATGTCTTCTCAAAATAACATGGCCAAAGAAAGTTATCCCTACAAAATCATATAGTCTGGCTATGCTCTCTCTTCATCACACAAAATATTTAAATCATACACAACCCTGATGACAATCCAAGCAATTGTTTCATACTTTTGATGTTCTCAGACTTTTTCTCTTCACGCAGTACATGAGCTTTAGCCATGGACATAGCACTATATGTGGAATAGAATGGTGGTTGTGGAGAAGACAAAAAAAGGAGAAGATAGTGTTACATCAACTAGGCGTATTAACGGGCTATGGAGATGCCCATCAATAGATATCAATGTGAGTAGGTAGGGATTGCCATGCAACGGATGCACTAGAGCTATAAGTGTATGAAAGCTCAACAAAAGAAACTAAGTGGGTGTGCATCCAACTCGCTTGCTCACGAAGAGCTAGGGCATTTTGAGGAAGCCCATCAATGGAATATACAAGCCAAGTTCTATAATGTAAAATTCCCACTAGTATATGAAAGTGACAACATAGGAGACTCTCTATCATGAAGATCATGGTGCTACTTTGAAGCACAAGTGTGGTAAAAGGATAGTAACATTGTCCCTTCTCTCTTTTTCACTCATTTTTTTTGTTTGGGCGTTTCTCTTTTTTTATGGCCTCTTTTTTTCGTCCGGAGTCTCATCCCGACTTGTGGGGGAATCATAGTCTCCATCATCCTTTCCTCACTTGGGACAATGCTCTAATAATGATAATCATCACACTTTTATTTACTTACAACTCAATACTTAGAACAAAATATGACTCTATGTGACTGCCTCCGGCGGTGTACCGGGATATGCAATGAATCAAGGGTGACATGTATGAAAATCATGAACGGTGGCTTTGCCACAAATACGATGTCAACTACATGATCATGCAAAGCAATATGACAATGATGGAGCGTGTCATAATAAACGGAACGGTGGAAAGCTGCATGGCAATATATCTCAGAATGGCTATGGAAATGCCATAATAGGTAGGTATGGTGGCTGTTTTGAGGAATGTATATGATGGGTGTATGATACCGGCGAAAGGTGCGCGGTATTAGAGAGGCTAGCAATGGTGGAAGGGTGAGAGTGCGTATAATCCATGGACTCAACATTAGTCATAAAGAACTCACATACTTATTGCAAAAATCTATTAGTTATCGAAACGAAGTACTACACGCATGCTCCTAGGGGGATATATTGGTAGGAAAAGACTATCGCTCATCCCCGACCGCCACTCATAAGGAAGACAATCAATAAATAAATCATGATCCGACTTCATCACATAGCGGTTCACCATACGTGCATGTTACGGGAATCACAAACTTTAACACACGTATTTATCAAATTCACAACTATTCAACTATCATGACTCTAATATCACCATCTTCATATCTCAAAACAATTATAAAGAATCAAACTTCTCATAGTATGCAATGCACTTTATATGAAAGTTTTTATTATACCCATCTTGGATGCCTATCATATTGGGACTAATTTTATAGCCAAAGCAAATTACCATACTATTCTAAAAGACTCTCAAAATAATATAAGTGAAGCATGAGAGATCAATAATTTCTATAAAATAAAACCACCACCGTGCTCTAAAAAGGTATAAGTGAAGCACTAGAGCAAATTTATCTAGCTCAAAAGATATAAGTGAAGCACATAGAGTATTCTAATAAATTTCGATTCATGTGTCTCTCCCAAAAGGTGTGTACAGAAAGGATGATTGTGGCAAACTAAAAAACAAAGACTCAAATCATACAAGACGCTCCAAGCAAAACACATATCATGTGGTGAATAAAAATATAGCCTCAATTAAAGTTACTGATAGACGAAAACGAATGAGGGGATGCCTTCCGGGGCATCCCCAAGCTTAGGCTTTTGGTTGTCCTTGAATTTTACCTTGGGGTGCCTTGGGAATCCCCAATCTTAGGCTCTTGCCACTTTTTGTTCCAAAATCCATCAAATCTTTACCCAAAACTTGGAAACTTCACAACACAAAACTCAACAGAAAATCTCATGAGCTCCGTTAGCGAAATAAAACAAACCACCACTTTAAGGTACTGTAATGAACTCATTCTTTGTTCATATTGGTGTTAAACCTACTGTATTCCAACTTCTCTATGGATCATACCCCCCCCCCCCCCCCCGATACTAGCCATAGATTCATCAAAATAAGCAAACAACACATGAAAAAACAGAATCTGTCAAAAACAGAACAGTTTGTAGTAATCTGTATCAACCGCTAACTTCTTTAACTCAGAAAACTCTATCAGAATAGGAAGACCTAGATAATTTTATTATTGATCTATGGCAATTGGAATCAGTATTTTATCACTTTCTGGTGATTTTTAACAATTGTTTTCGTGAGCAGAAAGTTTCTGTCTTCTTCAGCAAGACCAAATAATTATCATCCAAGAAGTCCTATAGGTCTTACTTGGCACAAACACTAACTAAAACATAAAACCACATCTAACCAGAGGCTAGATGAATTATTTATTACTAAACAGGAACAAAAAGCAAGGAACAAAAATAAAATTGGGTTGCCTCCCAACAAGCGCTATCGTTTAACGCCCCTGGCTATGCATTGACAAGAATTAAAGCACAAAGAGAGCATCATAGAACACGTGATAAACACATCTAAGTCTAACATACTTCCTATGAATAGGCATTTGATAATCAAAAAAATTAGCATAGCAAGCAAAAATTAGCATAAGCAAGGAAGAAGAAAGTGACGATAGCAATTTCAACATGACGAGAGGTAATTTAGTAAGATAAAAATTTCTACAACCATATTTTCCTCTCTCATAATAATTACATGTAGGATCATAGGGAAATTCAACAAAACAGCTATCACATAACATATTCTCAACATGATCCACATGCATGCAAAATTCACACTCTTGCAAAATAGTGGGATTATCATTAACTAAAGTCATGACCTCTCCAAACCCACTTTTATCAAAAATACCATAAGATTGAACATTCTCCAAATATGTGGGATCTAAAGTTGACACTCTTCCAAACCCACTTTCAATATTATTGCAAACACTATTATCAATCTCATATTCATCACGGGGCTTAAATAAATTTTCAAGATCATAAGAAGAATCACCCCAAACATGATCATTGCAACAAGTAGTAGACATAGCAAAACTAGCATCCCCAAGCTTAGGGTTTTGCATATTATTAGCACAATTGACTTCAAGAGAGTTTATAGAAAAATCATTGCAATCATGCTTTTTATTCAAGTAGCTATCGTGAATCTCTTCATAAATTTCTTCATCACAATTTTCAGATTCACGAATTTCAAGCAAAACCTCATAAAGATAATCCAGTGCACTCAAATCACTAGAAATTGGTTCATCATAATTGGATCTCTTAAAAAGATTAGCAAGGGGATGAGGATCCATAAACTTTTAGCAAGCAAAGATGCAAGCAAAAAGAAGGCACATGGTAACACAAGATCGAACGGAAGGAGGGCGAAGAAAAGGCAAAGGTTTTTGAAAATCGTTTTAGAAGTGGGGGAGAGGAAAATGATTGGCGAATGGAAAATAATGTAATGCGAGGCATAAGAGTTTGTGATGGGTACTTGGTATATCTTGACTTGTGCGTAGATCTCCCCAGCAACGGCACCAGAAATCCTTCTTGCTACCTCTTGAGCATGCGTTGGTTTTCCCTTGAAGAGGAAAGGGTGATGCAGCAAAGTAGCGTAAGTATTTCCCTCAGT
This sequence comes from Aegilops longissima, assembly GCA_021605205.1. Lineage (NCBI taxonomy): Eukaryota > Viridiplantae > Streptophyta > Magnoliopsida > Poales > Poaceae > Aegilops > Aegilops longissima. Next base: position 356,336,565 of record CM038682.1, read on the forward strand.
TTTTGAGAACCAAGCTATCAATCCAGTAGGAGACTACACGCAAGTCCCGAGTACATGCACAAACAATTAAGAACCTTGCAACCAACGCGATAAAGGGGGTGTCAATCCCTTCACGGCCACTTGCAAAAGTGAGATCTAATAAAGATAATAAGGTAAATATTTTTGGTATTTTGTTGTATAGATTGAAAAGTAAAGATTGCAAAATAAACGCGACAGAAATAGCTAGTTGACGGGAGATTAATATGATGGAAGATAGACCCGAGGGGCATAGGTTTCACTCGTGTCTTCTCTCAAGATAGCATATTTTACGGTGGGTGAACAAATTACTGTCGAGCAATTGATAGAAAAGCGCATAGTTATGAGAATATCTACGCATGATCATGTATATAGGTATCATGTCTGTGTCAAGTAGACCGAAACGATTCTGCATCTACTACTATTACTCCACACATCGACCACTATCCAGCATGCATCTACAGTACTAAGTTCATAAGAACAGAGTAATGCATTAGGCAGGATGACATGATGTAGAGGGATAAATTCAAGCAATATGATATAAACCCCATCTTTTTATCCTCGATGGCAACAATACAATACGTGCCTTGCTGCCCTAACATCACTTTGGGAAAGGACACCGCAAGATTGAACCCAAAGCTAAGCACTTCTCCCATTGCAAGAAAGATCAATCTAGTAGGCCAAACCAAACTGATAATTCGAAGAGACTTGCAAAGATATCAAATCATGCATATAATAATTCAGAGAAGAATCAAATATTTTTCATAGATAATCTTGATCATAAACCCACAATTCATCGGATCTCAAAAAACACACCGCAAAAAGTACTACATCGAATAGATCTCCAAGAGAATCGAGGAGAACTTTGTATTGAGATCCAAAGAGAGAGAAGAAGCCATCTAGCTAATAACTATGGACCTGAAGGTCTGTGGTAAACTACTCACAAATCATCGGAGAGGCTATGGTGTTGATGTAGAAGCCCTCCATGATCGATTCTCCCTCCGGCGGAGCGCCGGAAAAGGCCCCAAGATGGGATCTCACGGGTACAGAAGGTTGCGGCGGTGGAAAATACATTTCGTGGCTCCACTGGATGTTTTCAGGGTATAAGAGTATATATAGGCGAAAGAAGTAGGTCGGTGGAGCTACGAGGGGCCCACGAGGGTGGGTGGCGCACCTCCCAGCCTCGTGCCCGCCTCGTTGCTTCCTTGACGTCCACTCCAAGTCTCCTGGATTGTGTTTGTTCCAAAAACGATCCTCGCGAAGGTTTCATTCCGTTTGGAATTCGTTTGATATTCCTTTTCTCCGGAACACTGAAATAGGCAAAAAAAAATGGCAATTTGCACTGGGCCTCCAGTTAGTAGGATAGTCCCAAAAATAATATTAAAGTTCATAATAAAGCCCGTTAAACATCCAAAACAGATACTATAATAGCATTGAACAATAAAAAATTATAGATACGTTGGAGACGTATCAGAGATGGAGAGAGAACGAGGGAGAGAGATAGAGTTTTAGATGGGTCTATCGAGTGCGAGTGAGATATGCATGTGTATGTGTGACCCAGGGAGATGAAGAGCTTGAGAGAGAGAGAAGAGCTCCAAGACGACAGAGTGGTGCGTGAGAGAGTTACGGGCAACGAGCTAAGGAATTTGTATGCATACGATGAGTGCACCCAAGATATTTAGCTTGGACTAGAGAATCATACATAGTGTGCGAGAGAGACCTATAGATGGAGTATATATGCATGCGAACTAGAAAGACCCCCTTGACACACACACACACCAAGAGAGAGAGAGAGAGAGAGAGAGAGATGGAGAGAGAGGGAGAGGGATCAACAAGGTTTGTGTCTTGGATGTGTGTGAAAAACTTGAAGATTGTCGGCGAGAGAGAGATAGAGAGCAGGAGGCCGGGAGAGGGGGAGGTCGCATTTTATGCATCAAAGACTGATATAAACCATGTTTCGATATAAACTTGCATTCAAATATTTAAATTGGAGAACATGTTGTCTGCAATCCACACATGAACGGAGGTCTGTGTATATCAAACAAGTTCATTAATTTGACTTTCAACATGTTCATGGAGTACTGTAATACTGTACAACATGCTACTCGATTGAGGTGTTCAATTTTGGATTTAGTTCACTATTTTGACCTGGTGAACGAGCTATTTCATTGAATCGAGATATTTCATTTTGGGTTTGATTCCCGTTTTTGAGTGGGTCAACTATCTGTCATATAGTAAATCCTTAGCAACGAGCATGTAAAAACACAATACTCCCGAGCATCATCTCTCCATCTAAAAAATAAGAGGCAAGCTAATATTTCAAAATTTGATTTGAATCAACTTGGTAAGGTAGACGTGGATGCTCGTTCTCCAAAAATTTGAACGAACCGTTAAACACCCTCTGCTCCGTGGAATTTGCCCGAGCAAATAAATGGGAGATGCGAAATTACCAGCCTATGTGGGACACGCATCAATTGGCCCATTGTACATCGAGGGTAGGTTCGTAACTTCATCCAAGCGCGCCTTCTCCTCGGCCAAAATGACATGTGCCGAATAATTCATAAACCATGGTCGGCAAAACAATCTCTCCTCGCCCGAAATAGCTCACGCCCACTATTTCAAAACACGCTCTCCTCGCCCAAACTCGCTCACACCCACTATATTTCAAAACACGCCCTCCTACTTGAAATCGCCATACCACTATATTTCAAAACACGCCCTCCTGCTTGAAATTGCTCGCGCCCACTATTTGGGAGAAGCAAAGTTACTCTACTATCCCCGACCCTCAGTACACAGACCCAAGCCGAGAAGCCTAAAGGCAGGGGTAGAAGTGTAGCCCCCCACATTTCAGAAAAATGCATCCGTAAGACATGGTTCCCCCTCCCAATTCCCCATTCATTCCTCGTGGGCACCAAATCACCTTCTCCCCGGAAGCTCCCTTCTCCCGAGCCGTGAAACCTCAGCCCCTCCTCCATGGCGCCCCCACTGCACCAAATTCACAGTTGCCCTCCTCTCCAATCCCGGAGACGCTGTCCATTTCCGTCGTGCACTGGGCTGTGTCCCTCTTACTCCGTGCAGCCGAAGCTGCCTCGACGACGGCCGCGTGAACCGTACCGGAGCTGATTCACCCCCGCCGTTATTCACGGCACCGGAGCGGCTCCAACTTTTGACCCGTATAGAGCCTCGGCGCTGCTTCCCCATAGCCGTCGACCATCGCGACATCTCTATTTCCCTGCCGCCGGTAGCCACCACAACCGCGCCGGCCTCACCGACTCGGCAGCTGGAGCTGCCTACTTCACCGGCCCGCCAGATAGGTCGCACCCTCATCTCAAATCACTTTATTTAGGTGTCAGTTGTCTGAATTTTTATTCTGGGCCAATTGATTCCCAATGGGAAGCAGCACCCCTCGAGCCCGCGGAGCTCCTAGGCTGTCGGTTGGCTGGTGTCTAACGTAAGGGTGCGGGGGCGCTAGTTCGCCGCGGAAGCAACACTTAGATGGCTATATTAGAGTTGTGTGGGTTGAAGGTACTACCGCCGATGAATCTGGATGACGGCGAGCCTTTGTGGATTGGCCCGGGGGCGGCACAACCACGGCAGTGCGGTGGGGCGGGGAGCGGGGTTTTGGTCGGGGCCACGGAGGGCGGAGGCAGGCTTCTCTGCCGGTGGCCGCTAGCTCTTCGGGGAAATTCCGAACAGTGTCAGCCGGGAGGCACAAGACGGCCATCAAGCCATCCGGTGTAGATCGGACAGTATCAAGATAAAATAAAATCGTGTGACCCCAATTTAGTCTTAAGTCAACAGACGTGTGACCACTCTCGTACCTTGCTGTTGATCTCTTAGGGTATTTCTTCAGATCAGAGAGATGTGTCATTCTTAATATTATGTGTTTTCTGCATCTTCAGCCACACCGGCTTTGGACTCACCGCAGCTGCTCCAACAAGGGAAGCATACACCAGAAGGGAGCTATAGTCCCCACTCAACATCGAATGCGCGTGCCCGACATGGACAGCCACAACAACTGCAGGGCCATCGACAAGTCAGCACATGATGCTCACTCCTATGGATGGCGGCCAGATAGGTTGTACCCTCATCTTACTTGTGTGCAACATTTATGGCTTTGTTATTCATCTAAGAATGGAAAATAGATTATCACATTTCACCATATATTCATGCTAATCTCTTACGGGTCTTGTTCAGGAGTTAACGGTGTTCCATAGTTCAGCTAAGAGACTTGTTCTTTAGGTAACAATGTTCCATAGTTATCATCCATCAGCCAATGCTATCCCACAGGCTGGTGATTATAGTATTATACCACTTCTAGTATAACCTATGTTGTTCTTTAATACTTTTGTGTGCCATCTAGTTAATCTCGAGTACAAACGATACATATTCTGTAGCTTTCATCTGTGTTCTCCCTTTAGTTTTGAGACCTGTTGCTGCTAGTTAACCCCAGTCCTACTATTTATGTCATCTCCTACAGGCACTCATAACATAAATCTAACTACTAGTTGTCTTCCATGCATGTCAGATATAATTGCACACACTGATTTATCCACAAGAACCTCACGGAGCGATGTAACGGCCAACAAACTTGACGTCAATGATACCCAATATGATGGAACATGTAAATGCAATACTTCACAAGACTTGCAGAAATATGATGAATCCTATTCACCCCATAAGGTCCTTGCTCTAACTTGGCCCTTGATATGGGTACAACATGCATGTAATGTCCCGAGTGCATCTACTCATTGTAATGCCTTGTGCTTCACTCACGATCATAAATATGGCATGCTTTCCTGTTTTTCAGTACCTATTCCATTAATGATAACATGTTTTCAAATTCAAGTATTGTCATTCTACTCTATCGCAATGCCATCTGCTTAGTTTGGACATCATGCTTCTCAATATCTTATGCATTGTTATTCATCAGTATGTACTTCATCTGTTTACCACACCATGTTCTTTCTTTTACATTGAAGAGTTGTTCTAGTGGTCTCTTGCAATGCCATCTTAGTTTACCAATCATACACGCATATGTTGCCTTAGTGCTTTTCTGTAATGTATTCCGCTAGCATACAGTTTTACATTCAAGTAGTGTTTTTTACACTGTTGTCATGTCGTGTCCCTAGCTCTTACATCATACTCCCTCTGTCCGGATTACATGTCGCAGAAATGGATAAAACTGGATGTATCTAGAACTGAAATATGCCTAAAACCATCCCTAAAACCATCCATTTATTTCCGGATGGAGGGAATACATGTCAATATGTAATGCCTTTCTATTCTTCAGTACCTATTCCATCTATGTTGTAGCATGTTTTATAATTGAAGCACCATTCTCCTATATAAGGCATGCAAGGGGAAGACAGCTATGTTAGAATATGAAGGGTTACAAACCAGGTCTTCGCAAAAGATCCAAACGCCAGGAGATATTAAACCAATTCTAGTTTTCATAGATACTGCTCCAGCACAAAGAAACCCAACTCCCACTGATAATAAGTAGATTCCAGTGGCCAAAGAACTAGTCCGCTCCAGTCCAGCTAAAATATGTCAACTCCATTCTAAGAAGCGTGTGTGTATCCTCGCAACATGAAATTTTATAGCATTCAGATCATATTTACTACATGTTTCTTACCCATCTCTCTTTTAGAAAATAAGCTTAAAGGATAGAAGACTTTCTTTACTAGGATCGTATTCGAGGAAAGTATCTTGCGGGAATTCTCTGTGCTCCAATGTTGATGTAAGTACCTGTTGTATATCACTATATTTTTACATCAGCAATCTATTTTGTTAATCTGTGTGAATCTAACCTTTATCTGATCTAAATTCAGTGGTAGCAAAATGTTAAAGGTGACAATGTTGATTTTTGTAAGGAAAACTGCTTGGTAGTTTTGCATACTGAGCTACATGAGTGTACTATCTCATATCATGCACATTACTGAATTATAGTGCTGCTCTGGTTGCCCATTCATTCAATGTGTCAATGTTGCTTTCGTATTACCTTACCTGGCTGATGATAGATGTGCCATATTGTGTTAACTTTGTGTAGGCTGGTGTGGTCTGGTTGCCCAAACATTCATTGTGTCAATGTTGCTTTCCTATTATCTGACCTGGCCAATGATAGCAATGCTAGTGTGTTAATTTGGTGCAGGCTGCTGAAGATAAGAAGACAAACTCTGAAAATAGCAAGGCAACCCCATTATTTCTTTCCAATAAATCTAGGCCAGGTAATATGGCAATAACCCTTGATTAATCTGTTCGGGTTCCCCTCCTAATTTATGTTATGATGCAGAGGTCGAGACACTCTCGACTATCAATAATACAAGCCTGCCAAAATCGCCATATGAATCTGTTCAGTTTCCTCTGTCTCGAATGCAACGGAAAAAATGTATGTTCGTGAACCAATTAATGGCTGAAGCAATGATGGAAATGGTGGAGGAATCATAGGTTCACATTTGTGCGCAACAACAACTGATCAATGTTTTCAGAGACAGTATAGCAAAGCAGCAAACTTGCCCACATGCTTATGGGCGTCATCCGCGCTGAGGTTGCAGATTGTGACGTTGTAGATCGTTAGGTTCTGTTCATTTATTTGCACTAACATCAATCTTTTATTGCCCAGTGGATGTAATTTCCTGTAATATATGATGGATGTGCAACGTTTTCCCTGTATGCCGTACCTTTGCTTGATCGGTTTTGGTCCTATGCATAATTGCTCGTCGTAATGGGCTCAAATTATCTAATTGGGCCTAAAGACATGTACGAACTTTAGTGGGCCCATTAAGTTAATGGGCCGTTACCAGGTCGAAAGTTAATGGTCGGCCCTCTTACCTGCCGGGTCGTTAACATGCCGACATCGAAGCGAGCAACAGGCGGGCCCATTTGATTTCATGGGCCGTTAACAGGCCGATACTAGGTCAGGCTACATATGGCCCAACTATATTGTGGGCCTTTAGCAGGCCGAAGAGACAATGGCTCAGATCGACCATGAAGAGCATGGGCATGCAAGAGGCTGAAAGTCGTCGATCAGTAAATGGCCCAATCAGGTTGTGGGCCTTTAGCAGGCCAAAAGAGAAACCAGGCTGGTATTGGACCATGAAGAGCATGGGCCGTTAAAAGGCCAAAACTCAGGTTCGACTGCTAATGGCCCAACTCACTTATGGGCCGTCAATAGGCTGAAAGACACACCGGGCCGGAAATTGGCCCAACACTTAAATGGGTCGCTAAAAGGCCGAAAGGTGTACATCTTGAAAATTGGCCCATCCCTTGAATGGGCCATTAACAGGCCGAAACCACATCGGGCCGATATTGAGCCCAAATATATAGCGGGTTGTTAACGGGCTCGAACTGACGATGGGCTGCAATGGTGTCAAATCGCTAACGGGCCATTGACGGGCCGAATTAGCACATCTCGTATGGGCCGTGGGATTAAATGGACCTGACACAAGTAGGCCTTATATGTGCTGGCATGCTAATTTTCTTCGGATCGGCCTTTTTCACCGTGACAATATTTGTTGGGCGTGCACGGTCGATCTATCATAGGCGCCTCCTGTCCAATGAGTGGATGACATCTGTCCCAACGGTGAGCCGACACGTGGTTCCTCCGACAAATGAGAATTTTACACGTGGAAAATCCCCATTGGTACGGGCTGTTAATGGGTTATCAGATCCAAAATCAGACCCGATAGCTTAACGGTGACCCGTTACGGTCGATGCCACGTGTCGGTCACCCTTGACGAAAGCACTTCTATGACGCGCGATTTATCGTCATGGAAGTGGACACTTCCGTGATGATAATTTTGGTAATGTCATGGAACACTTCTAAGACAACACAGGTATGACTATCTTGATTCTGTCATAAAATCGTCATGGATGTACATGCATGACAGAAAATGTGACCTACCGTGACAAACACGTATCATCACGGAAGTGTATTTTTTTGTAGTGAAGCGAGGTCTAAGCTTGGGGGAGTTGATACGTCCATTTTGCATCATGCTTACCTACTGTTATTTATGATGTTTTTATCCATAATAATGCTTTTTGGAGTAATTCTAATGCCTTTTCTCTCATAATATGAAAGGTACACACAAAGAGGGAGAATTCCGGCAGCTGGAAATCTGGACCTGGAAAAGCTACGTCAGGCCACCTATTCTGCACAACTCCAAATGAGTTGAAACTTTACAGGGATTTTTTATGGAATATATGAGAAATATTGGAGCCATTAAGTATGAGAGGGGGCCCACCTGGGCGCGCCAGGGAGCCCAGGCACGCCCTGGTGGGTTGTGCTCCCCTCGGCCCACCTCCAGTGCCCATCTTCTGGTATATAAGTCATTTTGACCTAGAAAAAAAGGAGAGGACTTTCGAGACGGAGCGCTGCCGTCTGGAGGCGGAACTTGGGCAGGAGCACTTTTGCCCTCCGGCGGAGCGATTCCACCGGGGGAACTTCCCTCCCGGAGGGGGAAATCATCGTCATCATCATCACCAACAACTCTCCGATCTTGGGGAGGGCAATCTCCATCAACATCTTCAACAACGCCATCTCCTCTCAAACCCTAGTTCATCTCTTGTGTTTAATCTTTGTACCGGAACTATAGATTGGTGCTTGTGGGTGACTAGTAGTGTTGATTACATCTTGTAGTTGATTATTATATGGTTTATTCGGTGGAAGATTATATGTTCAGATCCAATATGCTATTTAATACCCCACTGATCTTGAGCATGATTATTATTTGTGAGTAGTTACTTTTGTTCTTGAGGTCATGGGAGAAATCATGTTGCTAGTAATCATGTGAACTTGGTATGTGTCTAATATTTTGATAGTATGTATGTTGTGATTCCCTTAGTGGTGTCATGTGAATGTCGACTACATGACACTTACACCATATTTGGGCCTAAGGGAAAGCATTATGGAGTATTTATTAGATGATGGGTTGCGAGAGTGATAGAAGCTTAAACCCTAGTTTATGCGCTATTCCGTAAGGGATCGATTGGATCCAAAAGTTTAATGCTATGGCTAGAATTTATTCTTAATAATTTTCTCCTAGTTGCGGATGCTTGCGAGGGGGTTAATCACAAGTAGGAGGTTTGTTCAAGTAAGAACAACACCTAAGCAGCGGTCCACCCACATATCAAATTATCAAAGTAGCGAACACGAATGGAACCAACGTGATGAAAGTAACTAGATGAAATTCCCATGTACCCTCAAGAACGCTTTGCTTATTATAAGAGACCGTTTTGGCCTGTCCTTTGCCTCAAAAGGATTGAGCTACCTTGCTGCACTTTTGTTACTACTATCATCACTTGCTCGTTGCGAACTATCTTGCTATCAAACTACTCTGTTACTTACAATTTCAGCACTTGCAGACATTACCTTGCTGAAAACCACTTGTCATTTCCTTCTGCTCCTTGTTGGGTTCAACACTCTTACTTATCAAAAAGGCTACAATTGATACCATACACTCGTGGGTCATCATGGCACTCCATGCATGTGTCCATGCCGTGAGACCAATATGTTTGAAAATTCCTTCTAATTTACTGCACATGAAATTAACTTGCACATAAGTACACAAATATGATTTTTCAAACCATTATGGTTAGTTGTTGCATGAGGATGTAGTTAAAATTTGAATTACGGTCATTAAATGGCTAGAAAATCACTTAAATGTCTTTAAAAGGTCAAATGCCCCCTGTAATTTTCCAAATTTTCACATGATAGTTGTATTAGTGCACGTTAAACGTAGAAAAAAATTGAAGGCCGTAAGAGGAAGCTATCACCCGTTTGTAATCAAACATGCATTGTTCCCTCTCAGAACCACGAGCCTTCTAGTGAGTTGCTCCAGTTTGTGAGGGGTGTGTGTCCAAACTTTCGTCAAACATGCCAATTTCTTACCACATCATCTTGGTGGTATGACATTACATCAAGCAAGGTTTCGTGTTTTTGTGATCATTTTTTAAATTTTTTGGAATTAAAATGCCATAGCACTCCATGCATGTGTCCATGCCGTGAAACCATTATGTTTGAAAATTTCTTCCAATTTACTGCACATGGAATTAACTCGCACACAAGTACACAAATATGGTTTTTCAAACCGTTATGGTTAGTTGTTGCATGAAGATGTAGTTCAAATTTGAATTACGATCATTAAATGGCTAGAAAATCACTTAAATGTCTTTAAATGGTCAAATGACCCCTAAAATTTTCCAAATTATCACATGATAGTTGTATTAGTGCATGTTAAATGTAGAAAAAATTTGAAGGCTGTAAGGGGAAGCTATCTCCCGTTCATCATCAAACATGCAGTATTCCCTCTCGGAACCACGAGCCTTCAGTTGCTTCCGTTTTTGAGGGGTGTGTGTCCAAACTTTCTTCAAACATGCCAAAAAATTTACCACATCATCTTGGTGGCATGACATTACATCACACAAGGTTTCATGTGTTTCTGATATTTTTTTAGTTTCTTGGAATTTAAATGCCATGACACTCCATGCTTAATTGTGTCATAGCTGTTAGACCAATATGTTTGAAAATTCCTTCCAATTTATTGCACATGGAATTAAGTCGCACACAAGTACACAAAATATGAGTTTTCAAACCGTTATGGTTAGCTATTGCATGTACATGTAGTTCAAATTTGAATTACGGTCATTAAATGGCTAGAAAATCACTTAAATGTCTTAAAAGGTCAAATGACCCCTGAAATTTTCTAAAATTCGACATGATAGTTGTATTAGTACTACAAATTTTCTCGTACATTTAAAACACAATCTGTTGCCACTTTACTCTAAATTCTTCTTTCACAGCTAATAAAAAATATCAACAACATCACACACAGTTTTTTGTAGGAACCGTTTGTGATGAAAATTCCTGGGTCTATTTAAGTCTTCCGCCTTAAGCTTCGCCAGCTCATCTGCTCCAGTGCCGACAACCCCTGAATCCACAAAAATTCCAATACACATTCCTGCCACCCCTTCTTTTAAAGATGATGCCATGGAAACGCTTCGTGAAGGCCCGTATGATGGTCGCGTCCTCCCCGAGTGCTGCCTCCTGCGCTGAGAGCGCGGCCGCCTATGCCGAGAGTGCCGCCGCATCTGCATTGAGCGCGGCCGCATCCACGGAGAGGGCGTTTGTGGCAGTCGATAGGGCAGCTTCAGCAGCCGAGACAGCTGCAGTTGCTGCTGCAATGGCGGCTGCAAACACCGCGAGTGCTCGAGGTGCCGTCCGTGCCATCGATGTCGCCCTGGCCCGGGTCGAGGCCATCCACGCCAAGATGGAGGACGCACACGCCAAGATATTCTAGGCCACCTCGAAATCCAGCATGCAACCCGCGTCTGAAAAGGCGGCGGTGGCCATGGAGCACATGCTTCCTCATGATATCGCCGAGCGGGAGCTAGAGATGCAGGAGGCGGCGGAGATCGAGGACCGCTGGGAGGAGGAGTTGCGCGTGGCCGAGGTCGAGGTAGAGAAGAGTCTGTCTGTTGAGGAATTGGCGGTGGAGTGCCAACACGAGCTCTGGTGCAGCCACTACTATGAGTACTACAACCTTGAGGGCAACGCCGAGGATGAGGACGTGGTCGACTTTAACAGGGGGGCGCGGAGTCCACCAATGACGGCATGTCGCCAGGACAAGTCATCGACGTCTCATCTCACACCGGTGATGCATAGGCCGGCGCGACGGCGGATTTGTTAAAATTATGCGTACTTAGGCTTTGTTTCTAATGCTGGTCTTTTGTTAGAGCAATGTTTAGGTAAACTGGCTCTCTTTAATTACTAAAATTGCTCGATTCATTAAGTGTGGTTTGTGTGCTGTACACTCTTTTGTGTGCCCAAATTAGTAAGCGATGTTAAATTATGCAATGACGTACACGGGGAAATTTCCACCAAAATTTGAAGTATCAAACTCATCCCAGACGCGTAAAGTAGAAGAATCATTTGCGATGCACACAATCGTTCAAAGTCCGGCAGCAGCACTGCATAAAGTTTCCTCCACATTTGAAATTTTGGCCTACACAAATATCTACCCCGCCCCTTCCCACCCCATTTCTCCCCGACCACAAGTCACATTTCCCATGTTTCCTCCTTCCTTCCTTCCTTCGTTCCTAAGCTATAGCTGCTTCCTCGCTTTCTTCCTCGCTCTCGTCGTCTCACATCCTACCGCCGGGGTCGCCATGGTCTTCTTCAATGACCTTTCCAGCGGTTCCTCCTTGGACGACGAATCCTTCACCACCCGGGTATGGCACTCTTCTCCCTCTCGGGCTATGACTTGGAATGAAGGATTTTAACCCGCCGGTCGATTTGAGTCATTTCCTCCTCTTGTAGCTCCCTAGGACCATCAGTTGTAATGAATGGAGTGGGGTGGCTGAAGATCTATCTGCTCGTTCTCACCATCAATCTCCATACGTGAAGCTAGTTGCGTTTGAATCTGTGCACAGTGGGAGGAAGTTTCATGTGCAGAGAATGTTAGTGTGACGCCCGGATGATTAAGCTACAGTAATCCCACGTTAACGATGCCACGTCACCTCGGTTACTGTTGCTAATCTCGCGTTAGTTTGAAACCGATCCAAATTCAAAATTCAAAATCAAGAAAACAATAAAAGTTTTTAAATATTAAAACTAAAATGTTCAATAAATAGTAGATAAATCAGATGCTATGATAAAGTTGTAAACAACATTATTGAAATTTGATAAGTGACTTAAATAACCTCAAATAGTGGCTGAAAACATTATTTATTAACCTTTTTATTAATACAAAATAAATATGAAATGATATTTACCCAAACCAGTTTTTGGTGGTAGGATATATTGTGCTGTGATTTCTGGTCCAACTCTCATATTTTAGCAAACTTATTTGGTGCCCAAACAATTAGCGAAAACAGAAAAGGAAAAGAATAAAACAGAAAACAAAACTTACAAAAAAAAGGAAACCACCTCCCCCACTGGACCAGGTAGCCCAGCTCACACCAGGCCGGCCCACCTGGCCCAGCCGGTCGGCCCAGCCGCGCCTACTAACCCCCTGGCACCCAAACCCTAGACGAGTCGCTCCCCACTCCCACCCCCCCCCCTCGTTCCCCTCTCCCCCACGATCCAGATCGGGGCAACCGCCCCGACCCCGCCGCCGCCGCCCGAAGCCACCTCGCCAGAGCCGCCTCGCCACTGGACCGCCGCATCCCCTTCTCCTCTCTGTCGCCCCCTCGTCACCGGGCCGCCACCGCTCCGCCGTCGCCCAACGCCAACTCGACCTCGCCTCCTCCCCACGACGCGTCGCCGCCGATCCTCGCCGCCCGGAGCTGCGCCTCCGCCTCGGCCACCTCGCCGGACTGCCTCCTCCATGTGCGTCGTCCCCGTCCCCCACCTCGAGCACCACTGCCTCGTGCCTTACACCTCGCCGTGAGCTCCGACCTCCCTCCCTCTCTCCCCTTGTTCTCTATCACCGGCGCTGTCACTCGCGCGCGCATGACCGTAGCGCCGCCCCGTCGCCCTTGCTCACCTAGCCTCGACCTGGCGCGTACCCACGCGCGCCCGACCTCCCGCTGCTGCAACCGCCGCCCTCCCCAGCGCGCAAGACACGCCGCACTTCAGACGCAGCTCGCGAAGCGCCGACGCTGCCTCGCTCCGCTGCTTTGCTCCTCTCCTGCCTGCGCCATCGCCCCGCCTTGCCTCGCGCCGCAGCCGCGCTTCCACCCTTCCACGCCCGCGGCTGCTCACCGGAGGTCCCCGCCGCTTTGCCCGCGGCCTTCTCCTCGCGCCCGCGTCGCCACCCGACGACGAGGCCAATAGGCGCCATGGCCATCGTCCCCGCCATCGCCTCCGCTCTGGTGTGGGCCCGCCACCATTGGCTCGGCAGCGCCAAGCTGGCTATCGCCACAGCCCGAGACCCGTGCCAATTTGCCCGCTATGGCCTTTGGCCCAATGACAAGGGGGCCCCATGCCCAGAATGATTATAAAAAAAGAGAAAATAAAAATAAAAATAATATAAATAAAAATAATAAATTAATTAACTAATTAATTAACTTAAGTAATCCCGTTTAATTAACATAATTAATTAACTAACCTAACTAACCTGTTAATTAAACTAATTAAATTGGTTAATTAGTTAGCAGTGTATGGCCAGTGGGACCCATCGTCAGATTGACCCAGTCAACACCTCTGTTGACTATTGATGTCATGCTGACGTCAGCATGCACTATTCTGGATAATGTTGAATTAAATTAATTAAATAAATTCTAAAAATGAATTAAATCTTTAAAAATTAATATAAAATAATCTGTAGCTCGGATGGAAAAACTTTGTACATGAAAGTTGCTCAGAACGACAGACGAATCCGAATACGCAGCCCGTTCGTCCGCCACACATACCTAGCATAGCAAACACGCAACTTTTCACCTCCGGTTCATCTATCCGAAACGCGAAACTCCGGGGATACTTTCCCGTATGTTTGCCCCCTTCGTCGGTATCACCTATCCCTGCGTTAGCTCACCCCTGGCACCGCGTATTGCCTTGTTATATTTTGTGATGCTATTGTTTGCTCTGTTATTTATTTGTTTCCCCTTTGTTGCTTCTTTTCGGTAGACTCCGATATTGCGATAGACCCGGAGACCTTTGATGCTTCAGTGTTCGACTACGGCTACGCTTCCGAAGATTCCTTTCATCTGCAGAGCTTCCAGGCAAGCCCCCCCCCCTTGATCACCAGATATCGCCTATTCTTCTCTATTGCTTGCATTAGAGTAGTGTAGCATGTTACTGCTTTCGGTTAATCCTATTCTACTACATAGCCTGTCATTGTTGCTACAGTTGTTACCCTTACCTGCTATCCTACTGCTTAGTATATGATGCTAGTGTTCCATCAGTGGCCCCACACTCTTGTCCGTCTGCCATGCTATACTACTGGGCCGTGATCACTTCGGGAGGTGATCACGGGCATATACTATATACTTTACACTGTTACCTTACCTGTGATACTGTTCGGAGATGGGGGCTGAAGGGGTAGGTGGCTCCATCCTGGTAGAGGTGGGCCTGGGTTCCCGACGGCCCCCGACTGTTACTTTGTGGCAGAGCAAGAGGGCAGGTTGAGACCACCTAGGAGAGAGGTGGGCCTGGCCCTATTCGGCGTTCGCGGATACTTAACACGCTTAACGAGATCTTTGTATTTGATCTGAGTTGGGTTGTTGACCTTATACGCACTAACCGCCACGTGGGACAAGATATGGGGAACCGGCGTCGTGGTATCAGCCGAAGCATTTCGTGACGTCAGCGACTGAGCGGCGCGCGCCGGAATGGAACGTAAGCCTGCTCTTGTATTAAGGGGGCTAGTTCTGCTTCCGGCCTCCCACGCAACATGCAGGTGTGCTAAGGGCGATGGGCCCAGACCCCTGTGCGCTTAGGTTTAGACCGGCGTGCTGACCTCTCTGTTGTGCCTAGGTGGGGCTGCGACGTGTTGATCTTCCGAGGCCGGGCATGACCCAGGAAAGTGTGTCCGGCCAAATGGGATCGAGCGTGTCGGGTAATGTGGTGCACCCCTGCAGGGAAGTTTATCTATTCGAATAGCCGTGATCTTCGGTAACAGGACAACTTGGAGTTGTACCTTGACCTTATGACAACTAGAACCGGATACTTAATAAAACACACCCTTCCAAGTGCCAGATATAACCGGATGATCGCTCTCTAACAGGGTGACGAGGAGGGGATCGCCGGGTAGGATTATGATATGCGATGCTACTTAGAGGACTTCAGTCTACTCTCTTCTACATGCCGCAAGACGGAGGCTGCCAGAAGTGTAGTCTTTGACAGGATTAGCTATCCCCCTCTTATTTTGGCATTCTGCAGTTCAGTCCACCGATATGGCCCTTTACACATATACCCATACATATGTAGTGTAGCTCCTTGCTTGCGAGTACTTTGGATGAGTACTCATGGTTGCTTTTCACCCTCTTTTCCCCCTTTCCCTTCTACCTGGTTGTCGCAACCAGATGCCGGAGCCCAGGAGCTAGACGCCACCATCGACGACGACTCCTACTACACCGGAGGTGCCTACTACTACGTGCAGCCCTGAAAGTGCTAGTTATCGACTAGAGGGGGGTGAATAGGCGATTTTTAGGAAAGTCTTCAAAACATGGATGTTTCAAAGACAAACAATAGAAATGACCTAATTGATATGCAGCGGAAGATAAACTACAACAAGCAAACCATAGTCAAGTATGCAATAACGTGAAAGTACAAGACTAATAGCAGCTTGGTAGTAGGATCAAGATGGAAGATAGTGAGAAGCCAATCAACAAAAGTATTCAAGCAATGAAGTCAACCAGGTATGACAATTAGGCAATGACTTCACGAAGACAAACTCTAAGTAAGGAGAGGGAGAAGATAGAACCAGTCACTTGTTGAAGACACAGATTTGTTGGACCAGTTCGATTCTCAGTGTCAACTGTACATCTGGTTAGGGAGGCTGAGATTCAACTCAAGACCACGTCTTCACCTTATTCCCTTGATCTAAGGAGACACAGTCCTCGCCCAATCACTCGTAAGTCTTCAAGGTAGACTTCCAACCTTCACAGATCTGCGTTCACCGCAATCCACAATGACTCTTGGATGCTCGAACGCGACGCCTAACCGGCCGGAGGATTCACAGTCCTCAAGTGTAGTAAGTCTTCAGTCACATGCATGTAAAGACTTCATGATGCCTAACATTCTTTGGCTCGGGTGTTTGGGCTTTGTCCTCGCAAGGATTTATCTCTCTCAAATGCTTCGAGGTGGGTTGCTCTCGAACGACAAAAGCCGTGCACTAACTCGAGCAGCCACCAACTTATGTTGTAGGGTGGGCTATTTATAGCCACTAGGCAACCCGACTGATATGTCCGAAATGAATCTGGTCACTAAGGAACCGACACGTATTCCAACAAATGATTTCAAACACACACACAACTTTACTTGGGCTACATGCAAAGTCGACTCATCCAGCTCTGGATAAGTTTTGCTCTCATTGTCTTCGCTCAAGACATAGGATTTGGGTTGAGCATCACTTGATCATTCTCGACTTTGATCACTTGGACCCCACTTAACAAAGACGGTGGTTCCTATGACTCAACAAAGAAGAAAAGGAAACAACGAAACGACATAGTCTTCAAGCTCTGTAGCGACCCGACCTCGAGATGGTCAAGCCTCGTGTTTCGTGCCATCCTCGGATCAGGTATCTTTGGCACACACAAGACATCAATGTATATATCAAAGTGTAATCACATGTATAAATAACGTAAAATGATATATACCTCATAATACTCAGCGGAAACAATCAAACGGGTGTGGAGTCCCATCAACGCCATCGGCAGGTTGAGTGTAGACCGTAACCTCAGATCCTAACTCTTACTGTCGAGGAAATATCTGCAACATGATACGTTGCAGCCGTGTAGGTCAATACATTGAATGTACCGCAAGATCACAATAAGAGAAAACAGATGATAAACTATACTATACGCAGTATGGCTTTGTGGCTCAGATCTGAGTTTTGTTTGCGTAAAAGCTGGTTTTATTTTCCCTACATCAAAGGAATAAATGAAGTCTGTACTATAGAGTTTTCTATCATGACATCGTTCCGCCAACCGATGTCTCATAGCCCAAATTCATCATAAGTTGCCCACAATTAAGTTATCATCCGGTGTTGAGAGTTCCAGATAGATCCAAGTCCAGATGCTCAAATTGTCCGTGAATCGGGACACGGCTAATCGATTAGGTTTTAACCCTCTGCAGAGGTTTGTACACTTTACCCGCAAGATTCGATCCTCTTTTTACGTTCTCGCACTTCGTGGTGTTTGAGAACAAGATGACCAAACATGGTCTTCCGAAGAGTTCCCCTGACCATTGTCCGGTGCTCATCCAATCCTACCATAGTTCTACATCTGCTAGCACCGTCCCAGCCAGAGTCACCACTAAGGTCAACCAAGCCAGAGCCCATAATGACTTGCGGTTGCACAGTAAGCTTCCGGCACGAAGTATTCTTCCGTCTCTTTGAGTGCTGGGTGAAGCTTTCCGCAAGATGTCATGGCGCTTCTCCATGCATCCCGCCAACCACTGGTTTCTCCAGGTGCCCACAACCATCCTTCACCCAAGAGTGTGTATTGAATTCTTGTCTCAAGTCTTGAAGTCTTGAGGCCTTGAAGATGCAGTCCTTGCAAATTCCATCATGGTGTTGTCGTCATTGACGTAGAGTCCTCCTTTTTCACACCACTCTCGAACACTCATACCAACCCAGTCTACTATAGCGTAGCATAAAAATAAATGACGTCCCGGGCTTGGTAACAGGGTGATGGGTTCTTACCTCATGCATACTACTCAACTTCAAGAATCAATAACACTACTAGAGGTGGTTGCAAAGATGCCACTAAATGCAATAAAACATAGGTATGAAAACATGGTCAAAGTGAACTTTTCTTGCTGACGATCTTCGAAAACTAGGGACTCGTGGTAGCAAGCTTCGCACTCCGGAAATTCTACCGAGGCAAACAACAATCATAATAAGCATATAGCATATGATCACTTAACATAATAGCATGCTACATAACACACCAAACAAACGAATCAAAACCCAAAGGAAAACTCGAAGAAATCCAACTCAATGTTTTTCCTACTTCAAGCAACAACTAAAAGTAGTTTTACATAACAAAATTCTTCTTAACAGAACCTAAACATGGGTTTATGTTTCCTAACAGAAAAGGATTCATCAAGCAACTAGTAGTAGAAAGAATCACCTTAAAATCTATTATGAAACTCCTATTAGGCCTAAAACAAATTCTAGTAAGAAAAATAAATAAAAGTTTTATTTATTATAAATAAAAGTTCAT
The DNA here is from genome assembly GCA_021605205.1 of Aegilops longissima. Lineage (NCBI taxonomy): Eukaryota > Viridiplantae > Streptophyta > Magnoliopsida > Poales > Poaceae > Aegilops > Aegilops longissima. Next base: position 356,355,411 of record CM038682.1, read on the forward strand.
GCTATAAAGTGACAGAAACTAACCTAGAATAATCTATCACATATGAAAAATAAATTTATTTGCTAATTAAAACAATAGGAAAACAGTAACTAGTTAATTAATTAAGAATAACATGATTCTGATTAAAACTATTTTTTATTAACCCTAAAATGCCCAAATAAATTCCTACGGTTAGGTAATGTCAAAACAAAGTTGTGAAAAAAGAATCATTAAAAATAATATTCCTAACTCATTTTATAGCAGATTTACTATTCTGTCTAAATCTAAAATAAAGCAATTTTAAATAATTTTAACATGCCTAATTATATTTTCTACAGAATCTATAAGAAATTTGCAAACCAACAAAAAAAGAATCACTTAAAAATATTAAGTATATTAAAAGATATGAATTTTTCAAATCTGAAACTATTCTGTTAAAACAGAAAACGAAAATAAAAGAAAAACGGGCTAATGGGCCTATCTAACGCTTCGGCGTAATATAACTAAAACGGGCCTAGGGTTTAAACGAATCGGCCGTTCAACTAAAACCCTAACTAAAAATAAACCGGAACTAAAAACCGGTTCACTAAACCTAAACCTAATAAACCATACCCCTTCGGGGGTTCTAATCTACGCCGTTGAGATTAGATCGGACGGCAGGGAGGGGTCCGGCGACTTACCGGTCGGCGACGGCGACGGCGGCTCGGGCGGCGAGTGCTCCGGCGACTCCGGTGGTCGGGGGCGATGGCGGGGAGCTCCGGCGGGAGCGGATGGGCGAGGGGGTCGGTTTGGTGGAGTCGGGCGAGGTCGGGGTGGGCCGGGGCGTCGGCGACGGAGTAAATGGCGGCGGCGCCTCGGGCTCCGCGGGTTTTATGGGAGGGGAGGAGGCGTCGGGGGGCGAGGGGGAATGGGGTGAGGGCGGTATTTATGGGCGGGGTCCTCGACTTGGACGAGGGGCAATCGGGGAGGATTCATGACGAATCCCGTCCGGAGGATCCGGCGAGCGGCGGCGCGGCGGTTGCGTGGGCGAGGGGGAAGAAGGGTGGGGGTCCACCCGTCAGCGAGTGAGGGGGAGAGGGGGTTCGGTCGGTCGGCCGACCCGGAGTCGGTTCGGGCGAGGGGGTCGGGCGCTGGCTCATTGGGCCTTTGGTGGCGCTGGTCAGGCCGGTTCGATTAAATCTGCCGGGTCTTTGGTGGGCACTGTCGGCTGGTGGCGCTGGGCCTTTTCTTTTTCTAATTGTTTTTGAAAATAAAACAGAGAATAAATATATGAAATATAAATATTTTATATAGGACATATATATATCAAAATGATCAGGGGGAATATTCCCTATCATTTGAACATTTTTTCCAGGGGCAAAATCCAAACTTTATAAAAATTCAATTTTTTCAAAATTCAAATAAAACTCAAATTTGAATTCAAACCTTTTGGCAATGTTTTTCCTCTGATATTTTTGGAGTGTCATGTTTACTCCTCTCATAATTGTTCTCAAGTATTTATCAGGCATAGTTTTGAAATAATTTTCCACTGCCACAATTTGAATTCAAATTCCAACAACTCCAAAACTTCTGAAACTTCAAATGCCACTCAAATTCAAACAACATGCATAGATGCTTAGCTATAATTGTAAAACATTCCAAATAGGAAATTTGGGATGTTACAAATCTACCACATTTAAAATGAATCTCGCCTCGAGATTCAAGAGGCTAGCAAGAAAGGGTTAGGGTTGGGGTCTGCGCTAGCAATTGTTTGGTCGGAGGGTCGGGGTGCTACCACACTTAAAACAAGGTTACGGTTCCGATAAACTCAGATACTTCCTCCGAGTGCCGACAATGTATGTCTCTTCACATATCTTACAATAGCTCCTTCATTAACGCTCTTACATCGAAGCATAGAGTTTTCCTCAAAATCGTGGGTCGGTTCGTCAAAGTTGAAGTTCGTCCGAGACCGGATCTTCTTAGTTGATAGGTTCGTGTCCATTCTAGACAACTATCGAAATACTCATGGTGGTCTACAATTTATGGTTTCTCCTGCAGAAGCGGGTCTGGTTGGACCTCACCGTATAACCTACGATTGGCAACGGTTGCTCAGAAGGGGTTCCATCGTCCTACCATTATATGGTTTTATGGTTTATCGCGTCGACACTCTTCAAAGGTTTTCGAGGCTCTCTGATTTTCCATCAACATATGATACTTCATGATAGAAGTCTCCGGTATGGGGGCCAATCCATCCCGTACTTGAATCATTACCACATACGTAAATAGTAAATCACGTATTCTAACACTTGGGCATACTCACAAGCACTTGCAGAATTTCACTTGTCGATTTAACCGAGTTCGTTTAAATCCATGGTTTCTGCAAGCTGAACAAGACATCTATCGTTCTTCACAATCCTTGGGTTTTCGTATCCTCCTAAAAGATGTCGGATGTTTAAACTCGGAGTTTTCTTCCGAAATATGTTCCTACAAATGAGTGTGTGCTTGCTTCTTATTAACTCCACGGGCACTGTGGGTTATGGCCCACTTCAACTCTTGTACAAGTTTAATTCATCCTTCCTAGGATTCCATATTACATCTCCTCAGAATCCAATAGTACTTCTTCCTTCATACCCTTGTGGTGACGATCATACAAAACTCCAACTTATTTTGTCCAGCTTCCTTCTATGGACCGTCATGAATAACACATTTCTTTCTTCATTGATCATGTGGCTTTACGGAGTACGACGACACCAAGGAAAAATGCACTAGTTTATCCATAAATCTCATTATTTTCGTATCAATCTTTTATTACATCCTTAACCACTTTTCATGAATCCAAATTCCAAAAAGTTTATTACAAATGCCGCCCCCCACATGGTTCGGTATGGTCAGACATTACTTCCAACTTTATTTATTTATCTTCCTCGAGGATTCTTTAGTCCTGCTGGAATTGTGCGACATGCGCCTTGAAGTCTTCAATCTTCTGTTTCATCGTGGTGGCCTTGAGCTTCACCTCCATCATCTCTGCATGCACTTCGCTTAGGTATTCCTGAGTATAACAGAGTCTTGCTTCAAGTATTTCTCGATCGGCGATGGCTTCCATGGCTGCTTCACGAACAGCATCGAAGAAAGTTGCTTGTGGCACACGTGAAATGAAAAGTACTGCCCCATCATCTTTGGGCAAACTCCTTTCAAATGGTGGAGGTGTACCTCCACATACCAAAGTTCCACTCCCTTTTGCATGAAGGGGTAGCCTTTGTAGACTGCATCTCCTTCAAGGTGAATATGCTTCATCATGTCCTTCAGATCTTCGGTAATCATGATCACTTGTCGTGGTCATGATTGTTTCCTGACCTTTAAGGAAAGACTCGTAAAGGGTCGTCATCTGCAGTTGTAAAACAAAATGGTGCTCAGAATAAGGTACATATCTCCTGGGGCACACATTCATATCATCCAAACAAAACTTCAAACTCAATTTCCAATTTCCCGTTTATGCATCACAACTCACTTTCTTCCATGTTCATCCAGAATATTAATTTCCAAGATAAATATAACAACTCCTTAAAGCCTTTCAGCATGTGACATTACAACTTTATTGAGTCATGAACTATTACAATCTCTGGGTAATCTATTACATAACTCAACTCATCGAACTCATGAAAATGGAATTGCTTTCTACTACTCTTATTATCCATATCAAAATTCCAACTACTCAACTCCAGCTTTCGTCTTGTTGGGACATTTAGTAGCATAATGTCCTGCTTCCTTGCAGCGAAAAAGGCTTCCGACATGTCTCGGGGCTTCTTTGTGATTATGTAGGCTCCTTGGATTCTTGGCTTCTTTTCTGGACATTTACTAGCTTAATGAACTAAATCCTTGCACCTGTAACAAGTGATATGACTTAGGTCCTTCTCTGCAAAAATTGCGTTGTTCTCGGGTTGCCTTCTTTTCTCTTCTGGATTTCTCAGTAATGATCGAGCTTCTATTTCCCGAGGGTCAAACTTCACTTCGCTGTCGGAAATATCCCAGATACTCTTTTCTTCCCTTGGGGCAATCTGCGAAAATGTCCTTCTTCTCCACATGAATAGCGGGCATTGGAGTAAAATCTGTTGAGGCCTTCTCCATCGTGGTCTTCAACACATTCCTTCATCACAGTTTCTTTCATAACTTCTCGGAGGGCTTCTTTCATTCCTTCTTCCTGCTCCTGAATAGTTTGTTGCACCATGGGGTAAATGTGACACCGAGTCGGGTAGTGGGTGGTTCCTTCACACAAGAAACAAGTCACCCGACTAGTTGGGCATTCCTCACCGGGTGTTTCTCCTCACAATGAGGGCGCCCATCCTTGTGTTCCTCCCGGTGTGTCCTATTTCTCCATAAATCTTGCAGGCACAAGGTTTATTTCTTGGTGTATCATGGTGCTTCCGGATAAGACGTGATCTCAACAGGTCTTCTTGAATTCCTCCCAAGTTCTTGCTCCATTAAATCCTGTATGGCTTGATGCATTTTCCACCAGGTTGCAGCACTTCCTTCAAAGTCTCAAGAGCGTAAGATACTTCATTCTTCCTTGAAACCAAATTGCTCCCAAGTGATTTTCCATGTTACGCACCCATAGCTCGCCTCCGGTGAGTCTTCGGTCCAGAGAATATTAGTCCAACTTCATTCATCATCTATGGGGTTCAAAAGTTTCGGGATGAGATATGAGAGAGGTGGGGAGGGATATACACACAATACAAACAATAGTTTTTTTTTTGAAGAAACAAGTTTTACTTTGTGGCTGTCGGAAAACATCAAACAAATGACAGCTCACAAATCGTCGCATCTAACGTAAGTGTGTAACAGGGGTTTGGTCTTAAAGGTCAAATAATTCTTCAGATTCTTCTAGTCTTCGGAGTCTTCAATTGTTGCAGCTTCAACTCTTCTAATGCATGGTCAAATCCTCTTTACTCTGAAGAGGCCATCAGTTATCCGATATCTTGTCCTTCTTGGAGCGGCTTCAGTTGATTCTTCATGTGATCAAAAGGGAAAAGGGGTATATTCTAACTATTTGAGGTGAGAGTGTATATCTGAAAAGATGAGAAGTAAGAGTCTTTTTGAAAATAAAGTTTTATAAATTTCCTGTCCTAGGGCTTTCCGGTTTCTAGGGTCACGTCCTCTACCAACATGTGCTCGATACCATATACAGAGCGACCCGACCTCGATGGTCAAGCCTCGTGTTTCGTGCCATCCTCGGATCAAGATCTTTGCACACACAGACATCAATGTATATATCAAAGTGTAATCACATGTATAAATAACGAAAATGATATATACCTCATAATACTCAGCGAAACAATCAAACGGGTGTGGAGTCCCATCAACGCCATCGGCAGGTTGAGTGTAGACCGTAACCACAGATCGTAACTCTTACTCGTCGAGGAAATATCTGCAACACGATACGTTGCAGCCGTGTAGGTCAAGACATTGAATGTACCGGCAAGATCACAATAAGAGAAAACAGATGATAAACTATACTATATGCGGTATGGCTTTGTGGCTCAGATCTCGAGTTTTGTTTATGTAAAAGCTGGTTTTATTTTCCCTACATCAAAGGAATAAATGAAGTCCGTACTATAGAGTTTTCTATCATGACATGGTTCCGCCAACCGATGTCTCATAGCCCAAATTCATCATAAGTTGCCCACAATTAAGTTATCATCCGGTGTTGAGAGTTCCAGATAGATCCAAGTCCAGATGCTCAAATTGTCCATAAACGGGACACGGCTAATCGATTAGGTTTTAACCCTCTGCAGAGGTTTGTACACTTTACCCGCAAGATTCGATCCTCTTTTACATTCTCGCACTTCGTGGTGTTTGAGAACAAGATGACCAAACATGGTCTTCGAAGAGTTCCCGACCACCGTCCGGTGCTCATCCAATCCTACCGTAGTTCTACATCTGCTAGCACCGCCCCACCAGAGTCACCACTAAGGTCAACCAAGCCAGAGCCCATAATGACTTGCGGTTGCATGTAAGCTTCCGGCATGAAGTATTCTTCCGTCTCTTTGAGTCTGGGTGAAGCTTTCCGCAAGATGTCATGGCGCTTCTCCATGCATCCCGCCAACCACCGGTTTCTCCAGGTGCCCGTCAACCATCCTTCACCCAGTAGTGTGTATTGAATTCTTGTCTCGAGTCTTGAAGTCTTGAGGCCTTGAAGATGCAGTCCTTGCAAATTCCATCATGGTGTTGTCGTCATTGACGTAGAGTCCTCCTTTTTCACACCACTCTCGAACACTCATACCAACCCAGTCTACTATAGCGTAGCATAAAAATAAATGACGTCCCGGGCTTGGTAACAGGGTGATGGGTTCTTACCTCATGCATACTACTCAACTTCAAGAATCAATAACACTACTAGAGGTGGTTGCAAAGATGCCACTAAATGCAATAAAACATAGGTATGAAAACATGGTCAAAGTGAACTTGCCTTGCTGACGATCTTCGAAAACTAGGAACTCGTGGTAGCAAGCTTCGCACTCCGGAAATTCTACCGAGGCAAACAACAATCATAATAAGCATATAGCATATGATCACTTAACATAATAGCATGCAACATAACACACCAAACAAACGAATCAAAACCCAAAGGAAAACTCGAAGAAATCCAACTCAATGTTTTTCCTACTTCAAGCAACAACTAAAAGTAGTTTTACATAAAAAATTCTTCTTAACAGAACCTAAACATGGGTTTATGTTTCCTAACAGAAAAGGATTCATCAAGCAACTAGTAGCAGAAAGAATCACCTTAAAATCTATTATGAAACTCCTATTAGGCCTAAAACAAATTCTAGTAAGAAAAATACAATAAAAGTTTTATTTATTATAAATAAAAGTTCATGCTATAAAGTGACGAAACTAACCTAGAATAATCTATCACATATGAAAAATAAATTTATTTGCTAATTAAAACAATAGGAAAACAGTAACTAGTTAATTAATTAAGAATAACATGATTCTGATTAAAACTATTTTTTATTAACCCTAAAATGCCCAAATAAATTCCTACGGTTAGGTAATGTCAAAACAAAGTTGTGACAAAAAGAATCATTAAAAATAATATTCCTAACTCATTTTATAGCAGATTTACTATTCTGTCTAAATCTAAAATAAAGCAATTTTAAATAATTTTAACATGCCTAATTATATTTTCTACAGAAACTATAAGAAATTTGCAAACCAACAAAAAAGAATCACTTAAAAATATTAAGTAGATTAAAAGATATGAATTTTTCAAATCTGAAACTATTCTGTTAAAACAGAAAACGAAAATAAAAGAAAAACGGGCTAATGGGCCTATCTAACGCTTCGGCGTAATATAACTAAAACGGGCCTAGGGTTTAAACGAATCGGCCGGTTCAACTAAAAACCCTAACTAAAAATAAACCGGAACAAAAACCGGTTCACTAAACCTAAACCTAATAAACCATACCCCTTCGGGGGTTCTAATCTACGCCGTTGAGATTAGATCGGACGGCGGGAGGGTCCGCGACTTACGGTCGGCGACGGCGACGCGGCTCGGGGCGCGAGTGCTCCGCGACTCGGTGGTCGAGGCGACAAGGGAGCTCCCAGCGAGCGGACGGGCGAGGGAGGTCGGTTTGGTGGAGTCAGGCGAGGTCGGGGTGGGCAGGCGTCGGCGACGAGTAATAAATGGCGGCGGCGCTCTCGGGCTCGGCGGGGTTTCTTGAGGGGAGGAGGCGTCGGGTGAGGCGAGGGGGAATGGGGTGAGGGGGTATTTATGGGCGGGGTCCTCGACTTGGACGAGGGGCATCGGGGAGGATTCACGAATCCGGATCCGCGATCCGATCCGGCGGCGTGGCGGTTGCGTGGGCGGGGAAGAAGGGTGGGGTCCACCGTCACGATGAGGGGGAGAGGGGTTGATCGGTCGGCCGACCCGAGTCGGTTCGGGCGAGGGTCGGGCTGGCTCATTGGGCCGCTGGTGGCCTGGGCCGGGCAGGTTCGATTAAAGCTGCCGGGTCTTTGGTGGGCCATCGGCTGGTAGGGCGCTGGGCCTTTCTTTTTCTAATTTATTTTTTGAAAATAAAACAGAGAATAAATATATAAAATATAAATATTTTATATAGGACATATATATATCAAAATGATCAGGGAATATTCCTATCATTTGAACATTTTTCGAGGCAAAATCCAAACTTTATAAAATTCATTTTTTCAAAATTCAAATAAAACTCAAATTTGAATTCAAACCTTTTAGCAATGTTTTTCCTCTGATATTTTTGGAGTGTCATGTTTACTCCTCTCATACTTTTCTCAAGTATTTATCGGGCATAGTTTTGAAATAATTTTCCACTTACAATTTGAATTCAAATTCCAACAACTCCAAAACTTCTGAAACTTCAAATGCCACTCAAATTCAAACAACATGCATAGATGCTTAGCTATAATTGTAAAACATTCCAAATAGGAAATTTGGGATGTTACAGCTCCATAGTCTTCACTCAATGTCTTCTCATGTCATAGTCTTCAATGTGAATATCTTCACATACCACCATTGTCATCAATGTCTTCATACATTTTAGGGTCATCTCCGTAGGTAAACCGAATCAATGGGGACACTACCTGCGTTATCCTGCAATTCTCACAAGCGCATTAGTCCCTCAACCACATTTGTCGTCAATACTCCAAAACCAACTAGGGTGGCACTAGATGCACTTACAATCTCCCCTTTTGGTGATTGATGACAAACCGTTGAAGTTTTCAACGGAGATAAAGTATGTGAAATTGTAAAGGATAGGGAATTGTCTTCATAAGTGGCAAAGGCTCCCCCTGAAGATGTGCATATAAGTAGTTTGCTTTTGGAATGCAAATGCACATTGCAGGTTGTACTTGTGGAGATCCTCTTCAACTTATGAAGATAATTCATCATGCGTGAAATGATATAATTAAGAGAATGACATGCATAATGAAAAATGGATGTCTGCAGAATGATCTAAGTGCGGAAGTTATCATCGTACATGCGGAATTTATCATCGCACCACAGTAAAGCAAATAAGTAGCAGACGACAATCGAGTTTAAGTGTTACAACTCAAAGAACCAAATGTATCAAAAGCGAGAGTTGTAAACACTAGGCAAAATATTATGCAACCGCCCTTATGAACCCGCTTGAAGACTATCAAACTCATATGCTTCTCCCCCTTTTGTTAGTAAGGACCAAAAAGGTTTGAAGACATAGAGCATCTACTCGTCCTCTTCACAAGTAGATGATGCAGCAGGGTTGTCGTTGTTGGTTGGCGGTGCGATTTAACTTAGTGCGATGTCGATGCTTGCGTAGTAGGGGCGGTGAAGTAGCATCGGCTTCATCATCGATTACTCGGCATTCACCGCTGCAGCGGAGGAAGAATAGTCGAGTCTTCAAGTGATGGAGTTCGTCGTGGGACTGCATTCCGTGGAGGAGCGGAGTCAAACTTGAAGCGTTCGATGAAGCCATCGCCTTGAAGATCTGCTCACGCCGAAAGCGGTGTCAAACTCTTCCATGATCGGCGACGGTCTCGTGGTGACAAAAGCATTCTTGGTGGCAAGGTTTGAATGCGATTGGCGTCCACCAAGAGGCTTTGCATTTGTCACTTGAGCCAGGAGTGATGCTTATCTTGTTTCTGATGCAATGCGACAAGAAGTTCTCAATCATTTAGGATGCGAGAGCGCTTACGAGGCCTTTGGCCAATTGTGCTCTCGAGCTTCATCGATCTGCGCCGGTGAGGCGTGACGTGTGTTCCCAACCAGAGGATAGACACGAGATACTACTTGGGCGCCTTCCATGGTTTGAGAGAAGCTATGGTGATCTGCATTACAAGACAAAGTGGCGTTTTGGCGGTGAGGGTATATGGCTTCAATCGACATATCAATCTCGTAGAAATATCGATGATTGCGGCGTAAGGCGATAGTTGATAGCGAGTGCATCTTGATGAGGCGATGACCCATGGAGCATAAAATTTCAGACCAAAAAGATCAGATCCAGACGCAGCCAATTGCCGGATGAAGAATTCTTGCGTATTGAAGCTGATGCCATTGAGGATGTAAAAGACCAATGTCTTCATGGCTCCTTCAAGTTTTGCAGATGATGAATGCCCTTTGATAGGCCATAGAGTTCGCCTGATGATGTGATATATTGTACGAGGAAGATACTCAAGGTCATCAACAAAGAATTCCTGAGGGTATTCAGCGTCATGTTGCAGAGGCTTCATCATGCTCAACATCTGACTCATGTTGGGCTCTGGCTTATGGAAGATGCTCTCCAGTGCATCGCGGTGGAGTTGACAACCAGGTTCAAACAGCTCTCCGGGAGTGCGTAGGCCTGTGAGCTCAATGACGTCAAGAGCTTTGGCTTCATGACGAACATTTCCTGTCATCCACTCGAGAACCCATGTCTTCGCATCTCTGTAGTAACCGCGGATGTGGAGGGTAGCATAGAATTGAAGCAAAAGTTCTTCATACTAGTGTTGTTTGTCTGTTACGAAGCCTAGCAGACCAGCATCACGAAAGCAATCAAGTGCTTCCTCTAAGCAGGGCAGTCCAGCAATGGCTTCAATGTCGAGGCGCATATGAGGGAAAATGCGCCCTTGATCATACTGAACGCAGGAGTAATAGCCGTTCTTGATAGCTCGAAGCGGTCGATGATATCCTTGGCCTTGTGTAGGGGTTCTTTGCTCACAAAGAAAGTGTTGTGGGCTTTGAAGCCATTTGCATTGAAAGACCACAGAGAGGTGGCGGTGCACAGAAACCTTGGCGGTCGTGGCTTTGGTTTACGGACCAGAGGCCTATGCCCAACATGATATTCAAACCGAGGACCCGAGGCATGAGGCGGAGGGACCAGCATCGGCAATCTTCTGCGATTAGCTGACCATAGTTGTATGCTTGCTCAATTGTGTAGGGCCTTGGTGGCGAACTGGAGCGGTGGCAACAAGCGAGGCTTCGAGCTGCTCGGCCAGATGCTTGAGAGCAGTTGCCTCATTGGCTTCAGCACATTTGGTGCAGGCTCCACATTTGCTTCAGCCATGACTGTGTCATTGGCTTCATTGGTGTTGGAGGTGGCAGCCTTAATGTTTTCAACCTCCACTTGAGGAGCTGGAGGGTCGGGCACTGGCACGTTGATATCGGCAATAACTTCTTCAATAACAGGGGGTGTAGGGACACGTTCTTCTTCTTCTTGGGTGTCATCGGCTGATGCAGCCGGATTGTCTTCAGCAGCTTTGGCTTCAGACTCGGAGACATTCACGGTTGGAGTGGCTTCTGAAAACACTTGACGTGCAACAGGTTGGTGGCGCACTTCTCCTTCTGGAACGCTTGGAAGAGGGACTTGAGGCCTTGGTCCTTTGCGAAGCCTTTGTAGAACAGGCGACGCCTTGGGAGATGGAGTAGGCAGGCCCTCATCCTCTTCAACTTGCGCAGATGGTGTGGCTTGTTGTTGTTGGGGAATACTGGGGGAGTCTTGTTGTTGCGGGCGATCAGCCCATGAAGCATCCTGAGCAATTGGCGTCAGAGGACGACCAATGCTGATGATTTCGCTGTTTGTACGAACAGGCGATGATACCACATTGTATTCAATTTGAGGAAGAACTTCATCATCTTCAACATTGTTATGGTGACCAATGTCTTCAGCAGTGATGGGATCAATTGCTAGAATCTCTTCAGCTTCAGGAGCCTCTGTGGAAGCAGGCTCATGAACAGTCATGCGTAGTTCTTGGGTTGCAGATGTATGACGAACCACTGAGATGGGTTCAACAACAAGGGGCTCTGTGGGAGCAGCCCGATTTTTCTTGGTTTTGCGCTTCTGCTTGGAGGGAGCAGCATCAGAGGCTTCAGAATTTTTTCTTTTTCTGGCTTCAGCCTCGGCAGCCCTTGTCTTCTTCTGTACAGAAGCGGTTGACCTGACCTTTGGCTTCGAGCCAGTCATGCTGCTTGGGAAGACTATGCGGGGTTCTTCCTTCCTTGAAGGTGCAGCTTGGTCAGTTGAAGTCTTCTTTTTCTTTGCAGCCATTCTGGGGTCAATGCCAGGACGGCCAAGAGCCTTGCGCTTCTCAAATTCATTGTAGGCTAGCACACACTTGTCGGCCAGACTCTTCATGCGCTCACGAGAGCCTCCGCTTCTTGGCTTCTTGAGAAAGGCTTCTTTGAGGTCGTGCAGCATGACCTTGAAGTTTTGACATCTTGCACATTGAGTGCAGCCATATGCTTCTTAGAACCGAGCCTTTTCATAGTCGATTTTGTTCTTCGTTCAACGATCTGTTGAGCAAGAGCTAGCTCAGAAGCAATGGCTCCATTGAAGGAGACGCTGAGGCCAATAGGAAGTTGCAGATCTTCAAAGCTGATGTTTGGGGTGTCAAACCACTCATCAATGAAGTGATGGATGATTTCCACATCAAAGAGAGGCAAATTGTTGAAAATTTCTGCTTCTTCCTTGCTCTTGATTAGTTGCTCAAGTGCATCATCTGCAAGGTCTTCATCGCTGGACAGGTCAATGTGCTCTTCTCGCAGAATGGCAGCAGGAGTCAGTGTAAGGTCAGTATTCTTGACAATTTTCTTTTTCTTCTCTGTCTTCTTGGAGATACGGGATTGATCTTGGTACGCACAATGGCTTCGGGAGGTGCAAGAGCTGCTGGCTTCACACGTGAAGCTTTTGGAGGAGCAGCTGACTTTGAAGCCTTGACTTTCTTTTGCTTCTGCGGCTTTGGAGCAGGAGCAGGAGCAGGAGCTGGGACTTCATCAGAGTCAGCATTGTCATCAAAGTGATCCACTTTGGCACCTTGGACCAAGATGTAAGTGATGAGGCCATCAAGGTTTGAAAAGGGGCCGATGACATTGGGTTCAGCATAACGTGAGCCGTCAGCACGGGGAGCAGAGGGACCAGGGTTGAAGTCTAATCGCAATGACTTCTTGTTTTCCTTGGCCGAAGCCTTTGCATGCTGGAAGTTGCGCTTGAAGAGATTATCGTCACGACACCAGAGCAATGACGTTGGGTTGGCATTCTCAGGCTGAGGTCCACGGACCATACAAGGATAGAAACCCTGTGCAATAACTTCAGCCCTGTTCTTGAGTGGAAGGCCTCGAAAGAGAATATCACCCCAAGAGCTTTTGATAGCATTCTTCTCGGCGTATTCCTGGGTCACGAAATTGTACTTGAACCATTGTTCAGCCCAATATCGATTTAATCCATTGGATTCACGCCTTGCGCTGATTGTAATTCTCTTGGGATCTGCTTTGTAAAGCTCTGCGAGGTCATCGAGCAGATCTTTTGAGGTTCCCCATGACGTTGTCCGCCGCCCTTCCTAACTGATTTATCTCGCAGCCATGAACTTCAAACTGAATGGCTTCAATATGTTCAGAGGCTTCAAAGGCTTGCGTTCTTTGGACAAACAGAACTGGCTTCGGAAGAGTTAATTTGATGTTTGTAAGAATTCGCAAACGAATGCAGACTATGAGAACCAAGGGATTCTCCACGGACATGTACCGTGACAGATTAGAGATGCGAGGGAAGGGAAGAGGTCATATGCATTCTCGTAAGATTTTGAAGCTAAATCAGTTTGAAGACATTGACCTCATGATGCGAAGACATTCACTTATCTGTTGAGAGTTGGTTCCAGATTTATGCGAATCCGTGAATAAGTACAAGTGAGGAATCTAACTAGTTGTGAAGCTTAAGTGAATATACTAGGCGATATGAGATGCGATGTAATAGATCTAACATTGTATAGGCAGAAACCAATTTTGGTAAGTAGGATGAATCTTTGAGGATCAAAAAGATGGTAAAAATAGAGTTATATTTACCACTCGAAGAACTGCTAGACGGGAAGAAAAGGAGACCGAGCAGTTCAATCCACCGTGCCCTAACTTGGCGACGGAGGACACCTACGGTGGCGGCGGAGAGGACGATGTTCGCGGCCAGCGTGAGGACGGCGTCGGAGAAGTCGTGGCAGCTAAGCGCTTCGTCGCCGGCGTCGTCGCGAGCTAGCGGTGACGCTAGGGTATTGACGAGGTGGAGAGGTGGAAGAAGGTTTTCTTTACCGCAGGGGACATGTATTTATAAGGAGGTGTACGGCACAGTGCAATTACGCAGGTGCCCCTGGCGGTTCACATCTGGGGGGCACGTGGGAAGCATGCAACATACTCGAGTTGTCCCATCGTTCCCACGCCCGCCAGTTTGTTTGATGGTCGTTCGGCTTCTCGAATTTCAACAATAAGGATGAATCATTTAAAATAGACTTAAAGTTTGTCTCTGTCTTCTGGCGACAAGGACGTAGAAGACATTCGACAGTTTCAATAGAATGCATATGATTTGGACAGATAGAGTTTGAGATAGAAAGCATAGAGAGATTAGGGTCCGATCACATTCACTTAGTTCAACTTGGAAGACATAGCTATAAGTGAATGCTGTAGAGGACAGAACAATATATATATATATATCAGATAGCAACCAAATCAACCTAGTGAAGAAAATCATGAAGATAGGTTGAAGTTGAAGACAAATCAAATGCGAAGATATTGCAGAAATAACGTCATGAGTGAAACACTTCAAACAGAGAAATTTGGTGGTGGCGTTACCCACCGTATAGGAAGTATTAGACCCAGACACGGCGCACAATTATCGTGGCGCTCCGAAGTCAAATTCCACGTTAATGTATTCACACTTAGAATGTAAGTATTCATTGATTGAAGATATACTTTACTTTGTGTGTTGCACATCTAAGTCATCAACATGCATAAGTGTTAGGATGTGTGCTTGATCACAGGACATTTGAGGATTCCAAGATATTTATCTCACACCGTAACTTGCAAAACCTTTTCTCATCCAAGGGCTTTGTGAAGATATCTGCCAATTGCTCTTGGTGTTGGCGTGAATGATGTCAATATCTTTCTTCATGACATGATCCCCGAGAAAATGATGGCGAATTTCAATGTGCTTTGTCTTGAGTCTTGGACTGGATTGTTGGCAATCTTGATGGCGCTTTCGTTGTCCAGAATAGAGGTACTTGTTTCAGATTGATGCCATAGTCCTTGAGAGTTTGCTTCATCCATAGAAGCCGAGACACAGCAAGATCCAGCAGCAATGTATTCAGATTCAGCAGTTGAGAGTGATACAGTTCGCTTCTTTGAAGACCAACAGACAAGTGATCGTCCCGAAAGTGACATGTGCCTGATGTAGACTTGCGATCCACCTTGTCACCAAAGATAATCAGCATCCGAAAATCCAACCAATCAAATTTTGAGCCCTTTGGATACCATAATCCGAGTGTTGGGGTGTGAGCCAAATATCAAGAATTAAGCTTCACGCTAAGTGATGCGATTCCTTTGGTGCCGCTTGGAATCGAGCACACATGCAAACACTAAGCATAATATCTGCCTAGATGCACATAGGTAAAGTAAGGAACCAATCATGGAGCGGTATACCTTTTGATCGAACTCTTTACCATTGTCGTCGGGACCCAGATGGTGTTTGCCTGGTATTGGCATCATGTATCCTTTGCAATCTTGCATTCCAAACTTCTTCAGACAATCTTGGAGGTATTTTTCTTGAGATATAAAGATGTCATTCCTTTCTCGATTTAATTTGAAGACCAAGGAAGAACTTGAGCTCTCCATCATGGACATCGATATTGTTCTTGCATCATGTATCCAAATTCATCACTATACTTCGGTTGGTGCAGCCAAGATAATGTCATCCACATATATTTGGCATACAAACAGTTCACCATCATATGTCTTCGTGAAGAGTGTGGGATCTAGGGATCCGTGTTTCAAGCCTTTGCTCTTCTTGAAGTCTTTGATCGTATCATACCGGTAGCGAGGAGCTTGTTTGAGGCCATACTGATTGCTTTATTTAGCTTGTACACCATATCGGGATGTTTTGGATCTTCAAAGCCGGTGGTTGAGCGACATATACTTCTTCTTCAATCTTGTCGTTGAAAAATGCACTCTTCACATCCATTTGATATAGCAAGATGTTGTGGTGGTTAGCATAGGCTAGTAGTATGCGAATAGCTTCAAGCCTAGCTACAGGAGCAAATGTTTCATCAAGTCAATTCCTTCAACTTGAGTATATCCTTGAGCCACAAGGCGTTCTTTGTTTACGACGACTTGACCATGCTCATCTTGCTTGTTTCGATATATCCATTTGGTGCCAATAATGTTATGCTTGCGAGGTCAGGACGCTTGACAAGTTCCCAAACATTGTTCAGCTTGAACTGTTGGAGTTCTTCTTGCATAGCTTGTATCCATTCTGGTTCCATAAAGGCTTCAACAACTTTCTTGGCTTCTGATATTGACACAAAAGAAAAGTGCCCACAGAAATTTGCTAGCTGTGTTGCTCTTGGCGAGTAAGCGAACCAGTGCATTGATGCTATCTATTATCTTCTCAATCTGTACTTCATTTGCAACTCGAGGATGAACTGGATTTAAGACTTTGCTCATGCTGATCATTGTCATCATTGGGAGGATTGTCTTGAGTGAGCATTGTCTTGAGTTGGTTAGATGCGAAATGATAAGTTCTTCTTGAGTGTGCTTGAAGGCATGATTTCACCAGTTCCCATTAGCTTGATAGATTCGCTGGGCGGAGCTTCGTCTAGTGTACTTGGCAGCAGCTCTCTTTGTGAACCATTGGTTTCATCAAATCGCACGTCCACAGTTTCGACAATTTTGTAGAGATAGAGGTTGAAGACTCTGTAGGAGTGCGAGTCCTTTCCGTAACCGAGCATGAAGCCTTTGTGAGCTTTGGGTTCAAATTTTGACTTGTGATGGGGATCCTTGATCCAGCAATTAGCCCCAAATACTCTGAAGTAGCTGACATTTGGCTTCTTGCCAGTAAGGAGCTCATAGGATGTTTTGTTCAGAAGCTTATGGACATAAACACGGTTGATGATGTGACATGATGTATCAATAGCTTCAGGCCAGAACTTTCTTGGTGTCTTGTACTCGTCGAGCATTGTTCGAGCCATCTCAATGAGGGTTCTGTTCTTGCGCTCCACGATGCCATTTTGCTGAGGTGTGTATGGAGCAGAGAACTCATGAGTGATTCCCATGGTATCCAGATAAAGATCAAGTCCGGTGTTCTTGAATTCAGTGCCGTTGTCACTTCTGATATGCTTGATCTTAATGCCATAATTGTTCATTGCTCGATTGGCGAAGCGTCTGAAGACATCTTGCACTTCAGTCTTGTAGAGAATTATGTGCCCATGTGTATCTTGAGTAGTCATCAACAATGGCGAAGCCATAGAGACAAGCAGTTGTTGTGAGGGTAGAGTAGTGAGTAGGGCCAAACAAATCCATGTGTAACAGCTCGAAGGGTTGAGATGTCGTCATGATTGTCTTGAGGGTGCTTTGCCTAGTCATCTTTCCAGACTTCGCAGCACCACACAAATGATCCTTCTTGAACTTGACACCTTGATGCCTATGACATGCTTCTTCTTGGCGAGTGTGTGTAAGTTCCTCATTCCAAGATGCCCCACCTCCGATGCGAGCCAACATTCGAAGCTTTTGCAAGAAGACATCTGACAAGTGTGGACCTCTTGAGAAATCTACCATGTATAGATCATCTTTCCTATACCCTTCAAAGACTAGAGACTTGTCGATTCCATTAGTACAAGGCAGCGATATTTTCCGAATATCACAATCATGTTCAAGTCACAAAGCATTGAGATGTACATCAAGTTGAAACCAAGAGATTCAACAAGCATCACTTTATCCATGTGTTGATCCTTTGAGATTGCAACTCTACCTAGACCCAATACCTTGCTTTTACCAAAGTCAAGAAATGTGATGTGACTCTTGTCCGATGGGCGTAAGGTTGAGTCCATGAGAAGACTTGATCACCGATCATATGATTAGTGCATCCACGTCCATAATCCATTACGAAGCATGAGGTGTCATACCCTCTGATGCAGTTAGGGGATAGGCTTCACCAAGAGTATTGTGAAGCATAAACATTTGACGGACAAGAGGATTATTGAAGCTTAAGATCAAGATTAGGACTGATAGGATGAATGGCAAACAATTTAGGAACAAAATACATAGTGAGACCATTTGGGCATTTGATCTTGCGTCCTACAAGATGTTTTAGGTCCCCACAATAGCATCGACGCCTTTGATTTTCGGTGGAGACCCTTTCCGCAAAGAGAGTTAATTCTTCTTAACCACCCACATCTTGAGGGTGGCTTAGAAGCAATGAGTCTAAGTGCAGCATCTGAGAACTTCGCTTTGGAGCCCTAGCAAATAGCCTTGCGGGAGATGAATGATACTCATATGAATAAGCGAGAAAAGTTCTTAGTTCTATGAACATAGCGGTTTGAAGACACACGCTCATGTTCATAAATTTGAGTAAGGTTTCCACCGCAAAACATTGGCGTTAGGGTGACTCGGTGAGTCCTCTGTCTATATGAAGCCTTTGGACCATATGGCGCCTTAGGTGCAGGGTTTGTCTTCTTCCCGGTGGTGTCATGATGACATTCACTGGAAGATTCTCAAGAAAGCTTTTGGGAACCGATCTTCTTCATAGGTGGTCCATTCCTGCAGTTAGTACCAATATACCGCAAACACTTCACCATTCTCGATTCTTGAACAGCTTATAGTTTGCATCAAAGGATTCATCAATGATAATAGGGTTAGCACGGTAAAGCCAGATAAGGTGGATGGATCCATTGAAGGTCCCCTTGCAGCAACCCATGTGGTTTTGGGATCTTGCTCGGGCTTCTAGTAGGAACCATCAACATTCATTTTCCTTCGAACCCAACACCCTCTTTCCTAGGGTTTCGTTCGAGAATCGCTTTTGAGGACATCGCAAAGTGTCGATGCCCTTTCGGACTTTTATACATCCCTATTTCAAGCAATGTCTTCCACCTAGCATTTTCATCAGCAATAGCGGTGGTATCCTCTGCGGAGGGGTTAGTTACCACATTAGTAGTTGAAGACAATGCAACGATGGCGATAGTTGAACATTCAGAATGAGATGTAGCGATATCACGCTCAAGACATTTTAGACATGGTGGTTCAAATCCATCTGGCGGAACTGATCTGTTGGCGAAGTGACTCATTCTCTTTTGAAGATCTTCATGAGCTGCTCTCAATTTCTCAAGCTCTTGCTTCCTTTGAAGATAATCATAGGAGAGCTTTTCATGAGTAGTTGAGGCGTTTCATGATGACTTTCAAGTTCTTGGTACTTAGCATGAAGATTTTAATGTCTTCAACTAAGGACTGTGAGCGTGTCATTTCGCGTCAACAGGTCATCGCTTTTATCTAACAGTTTTGAGTATGTTCCATAGCTCTTTGTTGTTCGGTTGCAATTTTAGCAAGTGTTTTGTAGCTGGGTTTGGATTCACAATCAGAGTCATCTTCACTGGATGTTTGAAAGTAAGCATCACGTGATTTTACCTTGGCACCACGTGCCATGAAGCAGTAGGCGGGAGTAGGGTCGTCCTTGTCATCAGCTTTAGCGTTGGTGTGGAAGTCATTGTCTTCAGTGTTGAAGATGGACTTGGCAACATAGGCTGTGGCTAAAGCCGGACTTACAGCGCCAGGTCGGACTCCTCTTGGACTCCACTTCCACCTCCTCAGAAGCAGACTCCTCTTCTGAATCCATTTCCTTGCCAACAAAAGCACGAGCCTTGCCAGATGAGCTCTTCTTATGAGATGAAGACTTTGATGAGGACTTGGAAGAAGACTTTGAAGATTTCTTCTTCTTCTTGTCATCAGAATCATATTCCTTGTTCTTCTTCTTCTTATTCATTGTCCCATTGTGGACACTTAGAGATATAGTGTCCAGTGTTCTTGCACTTGTGACATGTTCTCTTCTTGTAGTCATGAGTGGAAGCTTCATCATTTCTTGAGCTGGATCGTGAAGACTTTCTGAAGCCTTTCTTCCTAGTGAACTTATGGAACTTCTTCACAAGCATAGCAAGTTCCTTTCCAATGTCTTCAGGATCATCAGAACCGCAGTCAGATTCTTCTTCAGATGAGGAAACAACTTTTGCCTTCAAAGCGCGAATTCGGCCATAGTTGGGACCATAGATATCTCTTTTCTCGTAAAATTTGGAACTCATGTGTGTTGAGCCTCTCAAGTATATCGACGGATCGATCGAGTGTCTTGAAGTCATGGCGTTCTTGTATCATGAGGGCAAGGGTGTCAAAAGAGCTGTCAAGTGATCTCAGTAGTGTCTTGACGATTTCATGCTTGGTGATCTCAGTGGCGCCGAGAGCATGAAGCTCATTTGTGATGTCAGTGAGGCGATCAAACGTGAGCTGGAAATTTTCATTGTCATTTCTCTTGAAGCGGTTGAAGAGGTTGCAAAGAACACTGATCCTTTGATCTCTCTGGGTTGAGACGCCTTCGTTGACCTTGGATAGCCAGTCCCAGACTAGCTTCGACGTTTCCAGAGCACTCACACGGCCATACTGTCCTTTGGTTAGATGACCACAGATGATGTTCTTTGTAGTAGAGTCCAGTTGAATGAACTTCTTGACATCAGCAGGGGTGACACCTTCACCAGTTTTGGGAACGTCGTTCTTGACGTCATACCAGAGGTCGACATCAATGGCTTCAAGATGCATGCGCATCTTATTCTTCCGATAGGGATAGTCGGTTCCATCGAACACGGGCAAGCAGCGGAGACTTTGATTATCCTGCGATCGACATAGCTAAAACTCCGGTGGTTAAACCAAATCACACGTAACAAGGGAGTACCTGCTCGATACCAATTGAAAGTGCTAGTTATCGACTAGAGGGGGGTGAATAGGCGATTTTAGGAAAGTCTTCAAAACATGGATGTTTGAAGACAAACAATAGAAATGACCTAATTGATATGCAGCGGAATATAAACTACAACAAGCAAACCATAGTCAAGTATGCAATAGCATTGAAAGTACAAGACTAATAGCAGCTTGGTAGTAGGATCAAGATGGAAGATAGTGAGAAGCCAATCAACAAAAGTAGTCAAGCAATGAAGTCAAAGAGGTATGACAATTAGGCAATGACTTCACGAAGACAAACTCTAAGTAAGGAGAGGAGAAGATAGAACCGGTCACTTGTTGAAGACACATGATTTGTTGGACCAGTTCGATTCTTTGTGACAAGCTGTACATCTGGTTAGGGAGGCTGAGATTCAACTCGAGAAGACCGCGTCTTCACCTTATTCCCCTTGAGCTAAGGACACACAGTCATCGCCCAATCACTCTGGTAAGTCTTCAAGGTAGACTTCGAACCTTCACAGATCTGCGTTCATCGGCAATCCACAATGACTCTTGGATGCTCGAGCGCGACGCCTAACCGGTTGGAGGATTCACAGTCCTCAAGTGTAATAAGTCTTGGTCACACAGACAAAAGACTTGATGATGCCTAACACTCTTTGGCTCGGGTGTTTGGGCTTTGTCCTCGCAAGGATTTCTCTCTCTCTCAAAGGCTTCAAGGTGGGTTGCTCTCAAACGACAAAAGCCGTGCACTAACTCTGAGCAGCCACCAATTTATGGTGTAGGGGATGGGCTATTTATAGCCACTAGGCAACCTGACCTGATATGTCTGAAATGACCCTGGGTCACTAAGGAACTGACACGTGTTCCAACGGTCAGATTTCAAACACACACGGCAACTTTACTTGGGCTACACACACAGCTCTGGATAAGTTTTGCTCTCATTGTCTTCGCTCGAAGATAGAGGATTTGGGTTGAGCATCACTTCAGTCATTCTGACTTTGATCACTTGGACCCCACTTAACAGTACGGTGGTTCCTATGACTCAAGAAAGAAGAAAAGGAAACCACGAAACGACCACGCCTCTTGGCGCCCATAGTCTTCACTCAATGTCTTCTCATGTCATAGTCTTCAATGTGAATATCTTCACATACCACCATTGTCATCAATGTCTTCATACATTTTTAGGGGCCATCTCCGGTAGGTAAACCGAATCAATGGGGGACAATACCTACGTTATCCTGCAATTCTCACAAACGCATTAGTCCCTCAACTACATTTGCCATCAATACTCCAAAACCAACTAGGGGTGGCACTAGATGCACTTACAAGCCCGCTGACGACGATCAGGAGTAGTTAGGAGGATCCCAGGTAGGAGGTCTGTGCCTCTTTCGATCTGTATCCCAGTTTGTGCTAGCCATCTTATGGAAACTTGTTTAACTTATGTCTGTACTCAGATATTCTTGCTTCCGCTGACTCGTCTATGATCGAGCACTTGTATTCGAGCCCTCAAGGCCCCTGGCTTGTATTATGATGCTTGTATGACTTATTTATGTTTTAGAGTTGTGTTGTGATATCTTCCCGTGAGTCCCTGATCTTGAACGTACAGATTTGCATGCATGATTAGTGTAAGACTGAATCGGGGGCGTCACAAGTTGGTATCAGAGCCGACTGCCTGTAGGAATCCCCCTTCCACACTCCTTGGCTGAAGTCGAGTCTAGATATTACAAAACTTTTACTAACATGGATGTGTGCCTTACGGGCCCACGTCGCCATTGGGTGGTACTAGGATCTTTTACTCCTTGATCTTTACTCTGGGACTCTAAGCTCTCCTCTATTCGGGTTAAATAAATTTGCTAAAAAGACTAACTTTAGGTTCTCGAAAGACTTTCTCTCGGAGAGCCCCTCACTCTAGATGATCGCTTGCTGCACCAAAAGATTCCGAAGATACTCTCCGAGGTTTTCCCAAGACCCGTGTGCCCATCGACTTTACAATCCCCTACCACCGATATACCCTTATGGATAACTACCTACAATTGTCGTTCATACCTTCATCCTCAGTTGCTCTTGTTATTACAAGATGCCCTAAATTGCTCTCCATTGTTCCGAAAATCCTTTAAGCTTACTGCCTTGCAGTTCTTTACCACATGAATACCCCTATTGAAAATTCCTCGCACTTAATGAGTATCTGTTCATCCCTAGTTGTTCGTATGCTTCATAAGATACTCTGAAATACTATCCGACCTTTTGAGCATCCTCTTCAAACTATTGCTCTGCAAATACTTGTATGCTTGCATTACGGATGCTCCCATGTGACTAGCAATATTCACAAGTATCTTTTGACACCGTCATTTTGATCCTATTGATTCAACATGTGTGCGAATGCACACAATCATCTATCGACCCTTCTAAATTATCTTTCTGTCTCAGACGTCATTTTGAACATGAGTTGGTTCTCGACCAAACTATTTGTCGTCAATTGTGCCTCCTGTCTATCCAACTTATCCATCCTTGATCAGAGCGTCTGCTTCTGATCCTTTGTTTTGGAAATCATAATTCCTTTCTTATCTAAGCATTGAATTTTTCAGATGTTCTATAATATGATGCCAGTGCATTCTCTCTTCCTCTGATTGAGTACCGATACTCACATCAGCTCCGTTGTGGATCGCCCAATCCATTGTTGGATTTCATCCGACATCGTCCTTCATATTCAATAACCTTGTGAGCCTTTCCACGGGTATATAATGTCTTTGGTAAATTGTATCCTCTGCTTTGTCAACCATGCTCTACTTTCGAGCTGGTGATAACTACTCCTGAAGTTTGTGGTATATGTTCCTAAGAGGCCCCGATGGGTTGGACATATGCCTTTTTCTAATCTGTGTGAACCCGGAAACTACTACGGGTCATACTCTACTGGTGTTATGACAGATAAAATTTCAACACCACAACTTCATTGAAGGCGAGAAGTAAATGAAAGGTTATGCATTAAAGAAGTGGGAGTCGACCTTGAACTTTGTGTTCATGCCCATGGACATGATGTAGATCCTATCATAGAAGCTTCTTGTAATAATAACTATTTCCTTGATATGAAATCATCTGGTATCTATGTATTGATCATTTGCAATCGTGATCCCGACCACATTTTCTCCTTGAATCCATTTCTGAGACAAGTTAAAGCACTTGTCTTTTGTTGATCGATACATCTCCGCAACCTCTATTTTTGATCTTGCTCGAGTATTAACCTCTGGTATCTCGAGAACTGTGTTGCTTCCTGCGAGTCTTCATCTAGTATTGTTTCTCACCGATCTCGGATCCCCCCAGGTTCTGAGTTATTAGTCACTTGAGAACACCGATAGGAGAATCGATTCCGCACTCCGATTCAATAACTCTAAGTAATTCTTGTTGCTTACGAGTTTAATAATCCATCAAGTCATTCCTAGCCTTATCGGCTATATCATTATCATGCAAACTTTTAACTCTTCTACCTGGTCCTTCTTCCCGGAGCACAACTTTCGACGATGGGCTAAGCTTATGTCGATCTTCCTTGTCTTATCGTTTCACCTCGAAAGGCAAGCTTGATTCCTAGTTGGTGTTGTATCCGTAGTTCCAATAATCTTTTGTTGCATCAGTCCTTCTGCTTGAGCAGTCGATGTTCGATTGCTTCTTTGTGGAGCCTCTCGACAAGATTGTCGTGATCATCATCAACATTTTGAGCTCTTCCAGGATATCAATCAAATTCAGGTTGTGTAACACCATCCTTGCCCCCTCGATGGTTTGTATTAACATCGAAAACATTCCCGCATTCCCTCCGACACAAAACTTGTTCGTATTTTGTGTATACCTTGAGATCCTTGCTATCCATCATTTGTTCTCCTTTACCTTGGAGTATTACCATCTTTTATGTCAAGAATGTCGTGAGAATTTCACCACCCCTTAAGAAATTCTTGTTGCAGTGATGCTTCTCGCCATCACCATTCTTTTCTTGGTCCCCGTGTTGTTTCTAAGCGAAATATTGATAAGTGGACTGAGGGAGTCCTGGATTAGGGGGTGTCCGGATAGCCGGACTATAACCTTTGGCCGGACTCTTGGACTATGAGGATACAAGATTGAAGACTTCGTCCCGTGTCCGGATGGTACTTTCCTTGGCGTGGAAGGCAAGCTTGGCAATACGAATATGTAGATCTCCTCCCATTGTAACCGACTCTTTGTAACCCTAGCCCTCTCTGGTGTCTATATAAACCGGAGGGTTTTAGTCCGTAGGACGAACAACAATCATACCATAGGCTAGCTTCTAGGGTTTAGCCTCTCTGATCTCGTGGTAGATCCACTCTTGTACTACCCATATCATCAATATTAATCAAGCAGGAGTAGGGTTTTACCTCCATCGAGAGGGCCCGAACCTGGCTAAAAACATTGTGTCCCTTGTCTCCTGTTACCATCCGCCTAGACGCACAGTTCGGGACCCCCTACCCGAGATCCGCCGGTTTTGACACCGACATCGGTCGTGTAGTTCGGGACATTGGCCATCTAGAGCATATTGAAAGCTACGCCCCTGGCCATCAGGTCAGATTTGGAAGTTTGAACTACACGACCGATGTCGGTGTCAAAACCGGCGGATCTCGGGTAGGGGGTACCGAACTGTGCGTCTAGGCGGATGGTAACAGGAGACAAGGGACACGATGTTTTACCTGTCGGGGGCCCTCTCGATGGAGGTAATACCTACTCCTTCTTGATTAATATTGATGATATGGGTAGTACAAGAGTAGATCTACCACGAGATCAAGGAGGCTAAACCTAGAAGCTAGCCTATGGTATGATTGTTGTTCATCCTATTTAACTAAAACCCTCCGGTTTATATAGACACCGGATAGGTTAGGGTTACACGAGTCGGTTACAATGGTAGGAGATCTACATATCCGTGTCGCCAAGCTTGCCTTCCACGCCAAGGAAAGTCCCATCCTACACGGGACGAAGTCTTCAATCTTGTATCTTCATAGTCTTGGAATCCGGCCGTAACGATAGTCCGGCTATCCGGACACCCCCTAGTCCGGGACTCCCTCGGTAGCCCCTAACCAGGCTTCAATGGCGATGAGTCCGCGCGTTGATTGTCTTCGGCATTGCGAGGCGGGTTCTTCTCCGAATTCCATATACTTGTAGAATAGTGTCCGGCTTCTGATAAATGCTGTGCTCCTCGGCTTCTACGCCTAATAATGGCCATCTTCCACGTGTTTGAATGAATGCGAACAGCCAGGGTATTTTTACAATTACCCCCCCTAGCCGCACAAATGAGCCGCCTATAAAAGGGGCAAGGGTCTAGATCTGAGTCACACCATCCCCCCTTTGCGAGCTTTCATCAGAGCGCCTCTGACCAAAGCCCGTTCCATCATGGACAGTCGACGCGGCTCCTCTTCTCGCGCTCCCAGCCCTCAGCCAGGAAATTGGGAGAGATGCTCAGTCCCGCATAGCGAGCTAGTTATACTTCAAGCCAAGGGATTTCTCCCCCCGGCCTTCATGGTTCCGGTTCGAGCGGACTTGCTACCTACAAGGGCGGAAAGCAAGCGGAGGCGTCCCGATCCCTCTAAAGGAGGCGGATATGCTTCATCTCTTATCTAGTAAGAGGCCTCGGATTTCCCATCCATCCGTTTCTCCGGGGCTCTTGGAGTTCTCTGACCTCAATTGCACCACCTTACTCGTGCCTCCATCCTGCACATCGCGGGCTTCGTGGCCCTTTGCGAACTATTCTTGGGCGTCGAGGCTCATTTCGGACTGTGGAAGAGAATATTCTGCCTAGTACCCCGTTCTCATGAGGGGTCAATATATCAAGTGGGAGGAGCCGAGCTATGGCGCATCGCCGGGACGGATACCTATCCGGAACCCCAAAGAAGGCATCCGAAGACTGGCCTTGAATGGTTTTATATGGAGGGCGTCCGCTGCGGATCTGTTGGATCGGCCTTCGGAGTTCAGCAATGCTCCTCTGAAGAAGCGCCTAAGCTGGCGCCCTCGGAGCCCCGAGAGAAGATGACCGGGATGTCCGTTATTTGATGAGCCGAATAAGGTTCTTGGCTCATGCGGATTGACCATGACAGCGAGTCATGGCAATCTGCATTATGAGGGGAGTGCAGCCACTCCAATACAGGCCACCCATGTGGGACTTCAGCGGGAGGGCGATGCCACCCGTCATGGCGCAAAGGGCGGGATCGGTTACCGAACTGGTGAAGATCTTGTCTGCCATGTACAAAGGAGAGGAGGAGGATTTCCTCCGTGTCAACTCGCTGAAGGAGTTTTCTTCGAATAATCCTCGAAGCTGGGTAAGCAAACATCTTTATGACCTGTCCGATCCATGTTCCCGTAGTTAAATATCTCATTTCATGGTTTTCGCGAGAGAACTGCGCGGACTATGGAGAAGATACAGCCCGCCCCCCACAACCCGAGGATCCGGAGCGGTCCCTCGATCCGACCTCCGAAGAGGATCCGGATATAATGGTGGAGTTGATCGACGGGGTGTTCTACCAAATTAGCATCGACAACGCTTTGGTAGCCATTACGGCCGATTACCCCAAATACTTCCAGCCCCACAGTGTCTGAGACCAAGATCCCAAACCCCGATAATGACCCATTTGTGCTTATTTTTATCACCGTATACCAATGGTGTTTCGCAGGGGTTCCTTCGAGGCGGAAGCCGAGCCTGCGCGGCTGGCCAACAAGGGCAGCGCGCCCATGAGTTAAAAAGAAGTGCGGTCGGATCAAAACTCCGCCGCAACGGTATAGCGTGTCACCATACTCCCGGATTGATTCTGGAAGGCGTACTAATGTTGATGCTCTTTTCAGAAAAAAGCGCCGCGGACTGAGTCCGGAGAGATTATAATCGAACCTTCACCGGCCAAGCTATAAAGTCGGGTCCGGAGGTCGAGGCGAGCACGAGGCGTCGTCGGATGCTCCTCCGGCGAGAGGATGCCGACATGTTGTCCGCCACCAACTCGAGGTGGAGCGCCTTGAATCACAGGCGTCGCCGGACAGTTCTTCGTGGCGCATGTTTCTCCCAAGAGGCCTTGAATGCCTTTGATTCGGAGATGTGCACCTCCGTGCAGCTCAAGATGGTCTAGCGAGCCACGAGCGGTATGTAAAGGACATACTGGGTAAGAAAATCTGCGATTATATATGCCAAGAGTGGCCCCGAGACTTAAAATAGTTAGAATAACTGACTTAAGGATCATTTGTTATCTGAGATCTTATAGAAAAGAATACCCGACTATCCCGGGGCTTGAAGAGTGCAAGGCCCAACTTGAGGCCGCACTAGCCGCTGAGGGGAGCTCTGAGGCCCCTCCGGTAATATATGCTTTAAAAAAAAATAGTTTATAAAGTCGGCGGGTGTGTAAATCGGCCAAAACATTGCAGATGGCGCGGACTAGATCCGGACAAGCAACAGCTCTTCGCCAGATTAAAGGCGGCGAGGCGTGCTTACGAGGGTGCGGCGGAGAAGAATAACCTCCAAGGCGCCAACACCAAGCTGGGTGAGGAACTAAAGGACGTTCGTGCCCGGTTATGCGACTCAGTAAAGAGAATCGGCGGCTTCGTCGCGGCATTTTCAGTAAGTGCTTGAGCGAACTTTGAAAAGAGTTCGGCGAGGAAGGCCACTAACATAAACATGTTTGTAGGTTTGCTCACAGGTCATCCTGAGGAGGAGATGCCCAGTTCTTCCGGTGATCTTCTTCCCGAATTGCGTCAGCTGCACGAACGAGTCCGACAGGTGATGAAAGGCATCGGCCAAGCCTTGTGGCCATCTATCTCCCTGCCCGAAGGCATTGGGGAGCTGGCGGAGCGGCTTCAAGGAGCACGGCGGCGCTTACGGCTATGGAAGATATCGGCCTGCCGTCAAGGTGCCAGGGAGGCCCGGGCCATGGTGAAGACGCGATACACGAAGGCTGACCCAAACCACATGGCCGAGGTCGGACCTGTGGGGTCGGATGGGATGGAGGTCCATGTAAGCTTAGTGTACGGCCAAGTAGAATTGGCCGCCAAGTATTACCAGCAAGATTGTAAATTAGATAGCCTATTAGATGGCATTGAGGAGGAATACAATGAGTCAAATTGACTATGTAAAAATATGACATGAAAAAATGTCTTCTAGCCGGATTGTAGATCGTTTGTCATAGCGGACCTTTTCGCTTCGACCTCCGGACCCAATAGTCCGGAGTGTGTCCGAATACCTTCGTGGTTATATAAGAACCGTGGTATGCATGGAGACAAGGCGTAGGGGTCATTGTTGCTGTATCAGACAAGTGCCCAACTAGTTATGTTATATTACATGGGTAGTAAGAAACATCTTCCAGGGAGAATAGGTCCGTTAAGGGTTCCTTTCGCTGGGATGCATGCCGTAAAGTGCATGTCGAAGCTGATATGAAAGCAGAAAATCATCTGGGGCAGATGGGTAAATAGTTAAAATCATCTTTCAGTTCACCGACCGAATATTCCCTTAAGAACGCTTAGCTTTCGGCTTCACCCGACCGAGGTACACATCCGCTGACCCGGCGAGAACAATCGCAGAGGTGCTCCATTTACCACCTAGCGAACAATCGAGAACGTGCGGGTAAGCACAGAGCCGAACAACCCAGCTTGGCCAAAACTTAAGTCATATCGATGCATATAATGGTGAATAAAAGGTACATGCGGAAGTTTAACACATGTGCTCGGCATGAAGCCCGTATAAATAAGCTTCATTAAAGAAGCCCCAGTATAATGAGCGGACAGCGCGTCAAGTGTGTGCGGAAAAAGCGCAAACGAGCCTCTAGAGGCTACAAGAAGAAGAAGGGGGAAGGAGAGAAATAAAAGACAGCAAAAAGAAGGAGACGAACTTGGAGTCCGGCACTTAGGCGTAGAATCTTCGTAGACGGGCTGCGTTCCATGGGTTCGGCAGTCGGTTATCCGATGCGTTCCGCAGACGGTATGCTCCGCCGGTCAGGACCTGGTCGATGATGAAGGGACCTTCCCATTTGGGATTGAGTTTGTCCTTTTTCGTGTCCGGCAGGCGTAGAACTAGTTCGCCAACGTTATAAGCTTTGGCCCGTACTTCCCTGCTTTGATATCTTCGAACCTGCTGTTGATAGAATGCGGAACGAGCTTTTGCCACGTCGCCCTCCTCCTCCAATGCGTCCAAACTGTCCTGCCGATCGAGCTCGGCTTCTCTTTCTTCATACATGCGTACGCGAGGTGAGTCATGTATTATGTCGCAGGGCAAGACTGCTCTGCGCCGTACACCATGAAGAATGGTGTGAATCCGATAGTACGATTCGGCGTGGTCCGCAGCCCCCAGAGTACGGAGTCGAGCTCCTCGACCCAGTGCGTGTTAGATTCCTTGAGGGACCGCACTAGTCTGGGTTTAATGCCGCTCATGATTAGACCATTTGCCCGTTCGACTTGGCGTTGGTTTGAGGGTGATAGATCGAGGCGTGTCGAGCTTGATGCCCATGTTTTTGCACCATGATTTGACCTCATCGGCCGTGAAGTTGGTGCCATTATCAGTGATGATACTGTGGGGGACACCGTAACGGTGCACTACCCCTGATATGAAGTCTATCACTGGTCCGGATTCGGCCGTTTTAACTGGTTTGGCCTCTATCCATTTGGTGAATTTGTCCACCATGACCAATAGGTATTTTTGCTTGTGGGTTCCTCCCTTGAGGGGTCCAACCATGTCAAGCCCCTGCACATGACGGCCAGGTGATGGGTATAGTTTTAAGGGCGGTGGGTGGCATGTGGCTTTGGTTAGCAAAAGCTGCGCAACCGACGCATCGTTGGACTAAGTCCTGTGCATCTGCCCGGGCCGTCGGCCAATAAAATCATGTACGGAAGGCCTTGCCTACAAGGGCCCGGGCTGTGGCGTGGTGCCCACCCAGTCCGGCATGAATTTCAGCCAGGAGGTTTCGCCCTTCCTCTTCGGAGATACACCTTTGAAGGACTCCGGTAGTGCTTTTCTTATAAAGCTCTCCCTCATGGACTTTATAGGCTTTAGAGCGCCGTACTATGCAGCGAGCCTCATTTTGGTCTTCGGGGAGTACCTGCCTAGTTAGGTAGGCTAGGAATGGTTCCGTCCACGGGGCGATGACCGCCATTATTTCATGAGCAGAGGGTGTTATCTCGGGGGCGGAGCCTCCGGTTGTGTCAGAGTGTTCGGCGTCAGGCGGTGCGGTTGGGTCCGGATTGTTATTGCCGGACTCCCCTTCCCATAGTACGGATGGCTTGAATAGCGGTTCCAAAAAGATATTGGGTGGGACAGCATCGCGTTTTGCACCGTTGCGTGCCAATATATCCGCCGCCTGGTTGTTATCCCGGGCTATATGATGAAATTCGAGCCCTTCGAACCGTGCTGGCAATTTTAGGACCGCATTGCAGTATGCTGCCATTTTCGGATCTTTGGTGTCAAAGTCTCCGTTTATTTGAGATATTGCGAGGTTTGAATCCCCGCGCACCTCTAGGCGTTGAATGCCCATGGAGACTGCCATCCGGAGGCCGTGCAGAAGGGCCTCGTATTCGCTGCGTTGTTGGAGTCCGTATACATTATCTCAAGGGCGTATTGGACTGTGTCCCGGTTGGGGACGTCGGACGACGCCAGACCCAGGCCAGCCAACATTTTGGAGCCGTCAAAGTGCATGATCCATTGGAGTATCGCCCGTACTCTTTAGGGAGTTCGGCTTGATCCATTGGCCACGAAGTCGGCCAAAACCTGCGACAATAGCTCGTCGTGGCTTATAAGTTATGTCAAATGGGAGGAGCTCTATGGCCCATTTAGCAATCCGGCCCGTCGCGTCGCGGTTGTTTATAATGTCATTAAGAGGTACTTCGGAGGCTACCGTTATCGAACACTCTTGAAAGTAGTGTCGCAGCTTCCGGGATGCCATGAACACCGCGTATGCTATCTTTTGATAGTGTGGGTACCGGGACTTGCATGGAGTTAGGACAGTGGACACATAATAAACCGGTTTTTGAATAGGGAACCGGTGTCCGTCCGTTTCTCATTCGACAACGAGCACCGCGCTGACAACTTGATGTGTTGCGGCGATGTATAATAGCATTGGTTCGCCCACGTTGGGCGCGGCCAGGACCGGATTTGTTGCCAAAACGAGCACCGCGCTGACAACTCGAAGTGTTTGGTGCGGCGGAGGAGGCGGTAAAGAGGTAATGCCTTTTCTCCTAAACGGGAGATAAAGCGGCTTAGAGCCGCTATGCATCCCGTCAATTTTTGTATTTGTTTGATGTCTTTTGGAATATCCAATTGTGACAGAGCTCGAATCTTGGCTGGGTTTGCTTCAATTCCTCTACCGGACACAATGAAGCCCAGGAGCTTTCCGGCTGGAACGCCGAAGACGCATTTTTCTGGATTGAGCTTGATGTCATATTTTGAAGATTGTCGAATGTGAGCCTCAAGTCGTCTACTAGAGTTTCGGCGTGCTTGGTTTTGACGACCACGTCATCTACATATGCTTCCACCGTTTTGCCGATCTGGTTTGCCATACATATACGAATCATGCGCTGATATGTTGCGCGGCGTTTTTGAGCCCAAAGGGCATTGTGTTGAAGCAGAACGGGCCGTATGGAGTGATGAATGCTGTTGCAGCTTGGTCTGGCTCCGCATCTTGATTTGGTGGTAGCTGGAGTACGCGTCGAGGAAGCACAATGAGTCGTGTCCTTCTGTAGCGTCAATGATTTGATCAATTCGAGGGAGGGGGAAGGGATCCTTTGGGCAAGCCTTATTAAGGTCTTTGAAATCAACACATAGGCGCCAGGATTTATCCTTCTTTGGTACCATCACCAGGTTCGCTAGCTAGTACGGATGTTTTATATCTCTGATGAATCCGGCCTCCAAAAGTTTGGCTAGCTCCTCTCCCATGGCATGTCTCTTGGGTTCGGAAAAGTGCCGAAGAGCCTGTTTAACTGGCTTGAATCCTTTTAGGATATTTAGACTGTGCTCGGCCAGCTGACGTGGGATTCCTGGCATGTCTGAAGGATTCCAGGCAAAGATGTCCCGGTTTTCTTGTAGAAATTCTCGTAGTGCGGCGTCTACATCAGGGTTTAATTGTGCCCCGATGGAGGCCGTTTTTGCAGGGTCCGTTGGGTGGACTTGGAATTTGACTATTTCATCCGCTGGTTTAAAAGAGGTGGACTTGGATCTTTTATCAAGTATCACATCGTCCATGTTCACCGTGGAGCGCATCGCGGTGAGTTCCTCGGCCGCTAGGGCTTCGGATAGTGCCTCGAGGGCTAGTGCGGCTGTTTTATTTTCGGCGCGGAGTGCTATGTTCGGATCACTAGAGAGAGTGATGATTCCGTTGGGACCGGGCATTTTAAGCTTCATGTACCCATAATGGGGTATAGCTTGAAAAATTGTGAATGCCTCTCGTCCTAGTAAAGCATGATATCTGCTGTTGAACGGGGCCACTTGAAATGTGACCTCCTCGGACCTGTAATTGTCCGGCGAGCGAACACTACGTCTAGCGTGATTTTCATGTGCAGCATGCTTCCGGTGGGATTATTCCTCTAAAGGTTGTGCTGCTTCGCTCAATGCGGTTCCATCTATTTCCAATTTTGGAGGGTTTCCTCATAGATGAGGTTTAGTCCGCTGCCGCCATCCATGAGTACCTTAGTAAGGCGAAAGTTGTCTACTATCGGGCGAGGACCAATGCGGTGGTGCCGGGCAGTTCGAATTTAGGTTAAATCACGGCATTGAAGGTAATAGCCGTGTCGCTCCATGGATTTATTGTTGCTACTTGGTAGACTTGACAAGGTTATGGAGTTGTCGTTTTAGCATGTTATTTGGTGCGAAAGTCTCGAAGATCTATTAACACCGTCTTGGTGTTCTTGGGCTGGGATTCTCGAGGCTAGAAGCTCTTAGCCACTTTTGGCCACCGCCGTAGTATCCAACATGCTCGAAGGCTATGAGTTGGAGTGGCGCCCTCGTGCTATGAATTTTGCAGGTCCGTTTAGCCAACCCTCGATGACGTTCCGTACCCTTTAGGGGTTTTGGTTTTTGGTATTCAACCCGGTGCTTGATAATGATGCACCCTTTTGTTCGGACTAGGGATGTATTCGGGGCCGGATTATCCCAAAATTTACTTTCGGTTTTCGAGGCGCTCTCCATCGCACAATACTTTTGTACGATGGTCACCAAGTCAGCAAAGCGTGTAATTTCGTGACGACTTATGGCGTTTAGGATTCCCTTGTCCATGCAATTATTGCAGAAGATTGGTATTGCGTCCTCCTCTCGGCAGTCCTTTATCATGTTCATAACCAGGAGGAATCTGGCCCAGTAATGATGTACTGGTTCGGCGTGCTCTTGCCGAATTCGAGAGAGATCGCTAATGTTTGGGTGGGCGGGTGGCACTAAATCCGGAACCCCGTCCAATTTAGGACTCAAGGGCCGGGAAGTTTCCGAACTCGGAAGTTTGGATTTTTGAGTGCTATCCAATGAGTCCGACCCGCCGCCTGACTTTAAGTTCAGGGCTTGATCGACATCCGTCCCTCCGCAGGAATCCGGCATGGAGGGATCGGGAATCCGTACGTAGCTAGTCCTTAAGATAGGAGAAGAGTCGCGCATTGCTCCTCTATCACAGCAACATGATGGGTAGCCTGGGAGAGTTGATCTCTCTCGATCGGTTTTAGGCCCGATTCGGTCGTGTCTGTGGCGACTCCTGTAGCGGCGATGCGATCCAAGAGCTCGTTCTGGAGGAGAGCTCGAACGGATCTAATTGTTCGGCAAGTTCGAACTAACATGGAGATTGGTTTCGATGACTCGAGAGGTCATCGTCGGTAGCAACCGGCGAACTAGCGGTCATGAGAAAACTGCCTAGCCGAAGAGTCTGACCAGTGGCCAAGGCTTCTTTGGCGATGGTATCGTCTTTAAAGACGAGATGAGGCATCCTACCTGATGGCGACGGCACAGAGGAACTGTAACACCCCGGACATAACTTTCCATATTTGTAACTCCAACTCTTGCCATTTTCGGCATTGTGATATAATATTCCCTCCGTGGTTGGGTCTTTCTTCATTTTTGCTTTTTGTCCATGTCATGCATTTTATATCATGTCATCATGTGCATCGCATTTGCATACGTGTTCGTCTCATGATTCCGAGCATTTTTCCCGTTGTCCGTTTTGCAATCCGGCACTCCTATCTCCCCCGGCGGCCCCTTTTACGTTTTTCCGTGTGCGGGTACAAAACCTTCTCGGAATGGACCGAGGTTTGTCAAGTGGCCTTGGTATACCACCCGTAGACCACCGGTCAAGTTTCGGGTCATTTGGAGCTCGTTTGGTACTCCAACGGTTAACCGCACTCTCGCAAAGGCCTCTTTTAAGTTGCAGCCCAACACCCCTCCAAAATGGTCCAATAACCCATCTAAGTCACTTCCATGCTCTCCGTCGTTCGATCACGATCGTGTGGTAAAAACTATACCTCATTTGGACTCTCCTAGCTCCTCTATGCCTATTTAAACACCTCCCCGTCCAAATCCGGGTCTTCTTCCCCAAACCCTAAAACTCCTCCCACGCCCATACGGACCGTCCGCCGCCGCCGGACGAAACCGCCAGCGTCAAGCACCAACCAGCGCGTGCCACGTGGCACCGCCGCCTCCGCCATGCATGCCCTGCGGGTCAGCGGCCCGCCCGCCGGCTTGGTCGCCACAGCCTCCCTCCTGCCTCGAGCTCCAGCGCCTCCGCGCCATTGCCGCCCATGCCTGCCGCCACGCCACGCCACCACCGCCCGCCTCCTCCTCCGACGCCGTCCCGTCCCATCACCGCTTCCGCCGCTCCGGGTAGCCGGCCGCCTCCTCGGCGCGCCTCCCTCGCCGCCCCCACCTCCTCCCCTCCTCCGGCCTTGCCTGCTCCGCGAGAGCCAGCGCCGCCGCCGCCGTCGCCGATCGGGCCGGATCCCGATCGGATCTCGGAGCCCGTTGACTTCTTCCCCTCTCTTATTTTTCCTAAGTTTTTTCGTCCGTTAATTATTTTGTGTCATTTTCAATGTAGCATATCTTTGCATCTGTAGCTCCATTTTGCGCGTATAATATATCAAAATGTTCGCCTCGAAGAGTGGATCATTTCTTCTCACTGCATCATTTTCATTTGAGCTCATCTTGATTCCCGAAATGATATTGGAAGAGGGCTATGTGATGTTAGTTTCTGTTTCTTAACAGAACTTGCACTTTTGTTATTTTTGCTATGATTGATGTGTGCACCCTATGAATTTGAGTCCTACATGTGTTTTGTAATATGCCATGCCATATTTCCAGGGGTGTATGCCATGTATTTTTGTGATCTATGTGGTGACTAGAACAAGCATGCAAAGTAGGTGTCCTGATGTTGCTGTTTTCAGCTCTGTTTTGCTGATATTTTGATGCCATGTTAACTTGATGCTACCGAGAGATCCATTCATATTTTGAGATACTTCAGTAAGGATGTTTTGTTAAACATGTCTTGCTCTATCCATCCATGCCTTTGTTTGCAATTATGGAGTGCTATAGCTTGAGTCAATCGAGCTCTACTTTTGCTATCAAATGTTTCCTGGCAGATTGTTTACAGGTTATTCAATTTTGCCAAGGTTGTTGTGGTTGACCCGTGTATGCTATGTAGTTGTTCTTGCCATGTATATCTTCTATGCCATGTTTTCTTGATTTATGTATGCTTAGTTTATCATATAAGGCTCTGTAGTGAGTGCATTGAGCTTGTAAACATGCCTACTTGTTATCAGTTTTGGACATGCCATGTTGCTGAATCTGTTAACGAAACTTTCAATATTGACATGGGTGTATTTTCTGATCCTTTTTGGCTTATGGTCAGTAAGGGACTTTTGTTCTATGCTTTGAGTAGATTCATGCCATGCCTTGTTTTTCTATTTTAAGTTCCTGTAGCATGTAGTTTTCTTGCTCTGAACATTGCAACCTGATGCTGTTTTTGCCATGTCCAGCCTGATATTTTGTGCACTTTTGCCATGCTTGTTTGAACCTGTTATGATGTGAACTAGCCATAGCTCAGTGCTAATCTTTTGTTAAGCATCTTGTGTAGATCACCGCCATATACTTTGTTGGTACGTTTGGGTGCAGTAGCTTAATTTCTTGTTGCTTGCTAAGTGGCATCATCTTGTTATTAGCGATTTGTGCCATTCTTGTTTTGCTTGTCATTTGCAAACCGTGCATCCGATTCGGTGATCTTTATATCGATTTCAACCAAATCATCTCATCTTTCCAGTGGCATACTTGGTTTGCCAAGTTGATGCCTGGTTCATCATTTTCCTTCCGGAGCGCGCATCGCATTGCATATCACATCTCGCATATCATGTCATGTTTTGCATCATGTTGCTTGTGCATTGCACCGTGATTTATTGTGGTTCCTTTGTTTGTGTTCTTGTTTTGGGTAGAGCGGAGACGAGTATGTGAGCGAGGAACCTGTTGAGAACGCTTACGAGGATCAAGCTTTCGACAACTCGAGAACATTGCGAGCAAGATGACCATACCCTCGAAATCACTTCTATCTTTGCTATGCTAGTTGCTCGCTCTTTTGCTATGCCTATGCTGTGATGCCTACCACTTGCTATATCATGCCACCCATATTGCCATGTCAGCCCTAACCATCCTTTCCTAGCAAACCGTTGATTGGCTATGTTACCGCTTTGCTCAGCCCTCTTATAGCGTTGCTAGTTGCGGTGAAGTGAAGTTTTTCCTTGTTGGAACATGGAGATGTTGTTCCTTGTTGGAACATGTTTACTTGTTGGGGATATCACAATATATATATCTGCTATAATTAATGCATCTATATACTTGGTAAAGGGTGGAAGGCTCGGCCTTATGCAGTGTTTTGTTCCACTCTTGCCACCTAGTTTCCGTCATACCGGTGTTATGTTCCTTGATTTCGCGTTCCTTACGGTTGGGTGATTTATGGGACCCCTTGACAGTTCGCTTTGAATAAGACTCGTCGAGCAAGGCCCAACATTGGTTTTACCATTTGCCACCTAAGCCTTTTTCCCCGGGTTTTCGCGAGCCCGAGGGTCATCTTTATTTAAACCCCGGGCGGTGCTCCTTGAGCGTTGGTCCAAACTAGAGCACCGTCTGGGACCATTCCTTGGCAACTTGGATTACGTCGGTTCTGTGACGCCTAGCTTATCCGGTGTGCCACGAGAACGAGATATGTGCAGCTCCTATCGGGATTTGTCGGCACAATCGGGTGGTCTTGCTGGTCTTGTTTTATTGCTGTCGAAATGTCTTGTAGTCCGGGATTCCGAGATTGATCGGGTCTTCCGATAGAAGGAATATCCTTCGTTGACCGTGAGAGCTTATAATGGGCTAAGTTGGGACACCCTGCAGGTATTATCTTTGAAAGCCGTGCCCGCGGTTATGAGGCAGATGGGAATTTGTTAATGTCGGTTGTAGAAAACCGAAGTTGACCTCAATTAAAATACACATCAACGCGTGTGTAACCGTGATGGTCTCTTCTCGGTAGTCCGGAAGTGAACACGATGTTGGAGTTATGTCGATGTAAGTAGTTCAGGATCACTTCTTGATCGCTACTAGCTTCACGACCGTGCTTTGCTCCTCTTCTCGCTCTCTTTTGCGATGTAGCCACCATATATGCTAGTCGCTTGCTGCAGCTCCACTTTACTACTCTGTCCTTCCTATAAGCTTAAATAGTCTTGATCTCGCGGTGTGAGATTGCTGAGTCCCGTGACTCACAGATTCTACCAAAACAGTTGCAGTGCCGACGATGCGGTCAGGGTGACGCAACCGAGCTCAAGTGGGAGTTCGACGAGGCGTGGTCGTTACTATGTGTCTTTTCCTGATGATCAATAGTGGTGCCCAGTTGGGACGATCGGGGATCTGTGTAGCATTTGGGGTATCTTCTTTTATTTTGGTTCTATAGTCGGACCTTGAGTGTACTCTGAACGATGGATGTTTATTTATGTATTGTGTGAAGTGGCGACTGTAAGCCAACTATGTATCTCTTTCCCTTATATATTACATGGGTTGTGTGAAGATTACCTCACTTGCAACATTGCTTTCAATGCGGTTATGCCTCTAAGTCGTGCCCCGACACGTGGGAGATATAGCCACATCGAGGGCGTTACAAGTTGGTAATCAGAGCCTTCCCCGACTTAGGAGCCCCCTACTTGATTGTTTGCTGGCGTTGTTGAGTCTAGAATGGAAAATGTTTTGAGTCTTAGGATTATATATATCGGAGAGTAGGATTTTTTTTACTCCCCTGTCCCTTCGTCACTCTGGTGAGGTATCCTGACGTAGAGTTTTGACTCTTCTCTTCTCAAATTTCACTAAAAAAAATTTTAGGATCACGCGGGTATCTTGGGATCGTTCCGATGGTTTTGTGACGAGAACATTGTTCTTGGTGCCTCGACATTTAGGGGTTGTGGCGGTGTCCGGGGAGTTGAGCTCCGAGGTGTTGTCGTCACAATTTTATCGTTGCGATTCGGAATACCTGAGATTTGCCGACATCGAAATCTCTTTTGTGCGTTGTTGGTGAGATAACCCGATAACTTGATGCTTGGCGAGCTCGGGAGTATTGCCATGACTTGTATAACGGATGTTTTTCAAGGTCGAGGTACATGATTTCGAGGATTTCTTGGTTATGTGTTGACGGATGGATACAATTGGATCTAGGTATTGTTAGTTTGGGTGATATATTTTGTGTCCCTGTATCCCCAACACCAGTTGCATAACCGTAAAGTTTGGGAGTTTATAGGTGGGAATTCTAGTAGCTTACGTGATATCTTTCCGATGGATGTATGATTTGAGATTGGGGTTCAACGTCTAGTGGTCCGCCCATTCACGGTCGATTCTACGGTGGTGCGAGGCGTCTTAAAGAATCCTTGGCTATGCTGATTCGGGGCGTCTTGTTTGTCATTCGTGACGTCCGCTATCGTCGTGTCGTGTGGGCCCCACCACGAACACTTTGGGCGAAATCTCTATCATGTGTTTGTTCGGCTCATTCTAGAAGCCAATCTTTTGTTTTCGGTTGTGATATTTGATTTGTTTCTAAGGCAGATGTTGTTTCCATATCTTTATCTAAGTGGCTTCTCACCTTAATGGGCGTGTGATGATTAACTTTGGAATTCATTCGTTCATTCTTGTTGAATGTTTATTGTGAAGACTATATGTTGCAATTTCTATCCGTTGATTCAACTTGACTAATTGTCTATCAAAGGACTAACGGATGTCACCCTCTTCAGGATGGCTCCGCCAACGCGTCTGAATCCGGATCGCAATGATGGGGATCAGTCGAACCCTCCACCTCCACCTCCGCCTCCGGAGACTGGCAAGCTATCATGGCAGCCACCAATGCCAATGCTCGATGATTTTGCAGCTCTTGCAAGAAGCGTACTCGAGGGCAAGGCAATCAAGGAAATCAAGGTCAAGGCAACAACTAGCCGCACTTTGCTACTCTCGATCGGTTCCTCGCTAATCAGCGAAGTCTTTCGGTTTACGTGTCGAGGCCACGACGCGGACGATTGGCTTGTGGACATCTGCAAGCATTTTGAATGTAGCAATGTCGGACACGAGGACTTTGTCAAGTTTGCATCGTTTCAACTCAAGGATCAAGCTGCTTTGAGTGGTACCAGCAATACAAAGATTCGAGAGGAGGTCGTGTCATTACAGGATGAGTTCCGCCGAGATTTGAGCTCACCACATTCGAAAAGTGTTGTTGAGAGCAAGCGTGAGGAGTTCCGCAATCTCAAGCAAGGCAACATGTCGTCTATCAATACAATATCTAGTTCGAAGCTCGCTCGTTTTGCTAAGCAAGGCGTTCACGATGAAAAGAGTATGATCTATCAATTCAGAGGTGGTCTCGAGAGAAGATCTGCAATTAGCTCTTGTGCTTTTGAGCGAGAAAAGTATGATGAATTCTACAACATGGCATCAAGCAAGAAGCTGCCCAGCTCAAATGTGAGGCTTCTAAGAAGAGAATCGGGGATGCAGTTCAGTCTTCTTCTTCCTCTCAAGTGGCAGCTAAGCAGCGAAGTTCTACCTTCCTCCTCCTCCGTTCCGTCGGCCTTATCGGTAGAAGAACTCAGGTGGCGTGGATCTTCCCACCCACCCAACCCAGCTATCGAACAAGTCTAATTCTCAAGCTCCAAGGTCAAGTGCTCCATACCACCGTCCGCTCTCGAGGTGACTTGCAACAAATGTCGCAGAAAGGTCACTATCGAACAAGTGCTTCAACCAAAGGCGCCTTCCGCCTCCTCCTCCCGTGAAATCTTCCAGCAATGCAAGGTCAAGCATAATCCCAAGTCTGCAAAGGTGAACATGATGAATGCAGCTCAAGCGGAGGATTCTTCCGATGTGATTATGGGTAATCTTCCGATTAATGATATTCTGCAAAGTTTTATTTGATACGGTGCATCGCATTGTTTCATGTCTAGATCATTTGTTGCAAAGCATGATTTCATTTCGAAATGTTGGAAAAACCCTTGGGAGTTGTTTCTCCAAATCTTCTATGAGGGCTACCACAAGGATTCGGATGTTTCTATCAAGATGGGTGACTATAGATTTCGGCTAAACCATTTGTCCTTGGTGACTCGGATATTGATCTTATTCTCGGGATGGATGGCTTTATCAAGACAAAGCTCAGCTTGATTGTGCTGCCGGGAAATTCAATTGACTCACTCTTCTAATGATGTGATCATCTATGCGCTCATGATGAAACCATTCGGTTGTTTTCTCTCAATGAGAAGGGCGAATTGGATGCTATCTCTCGATTCCATCATTTGTGAGTACCAAGATGTCTTTCGGAAGAGCTTCCGGTATGCCTCCTCATCGGCCGCTTGAATTCGTTATCGATCTTGAGCACGCATCAACCCGTTTGCAGCGTCCATACAAGCTTGGACCTGATGAGCTGAAGGAATTGAAGAAGCAGCTCGATGAACAAGAGCGTCTGGGTTTGATCGGACCGAGTTCATCTCCTTGGGGTTGTGGTGTTCTTTTGTCCGAAGAAGGATGGCACGGACCAACTTTGCGTCGATTACCGTCCATTGAATAAGAAGACAATCAAGAACAAGTATCCACTTCCCAACATCAATGAGCTTTTCGAGCAACTCAAAGGTGCTAAAGTGTTCTCCAAGCTTGACCTTCGTATGGGTTATCATCAGATTCGCATTCGTGAACAAGATATTCCCAAGACAACATTCAGAACAAGCTTTGGTTCTTATGAATATACTGTCATGTCTTTCGGCCTTGTCAATGCTCCTCCAACATTCTCTCGGATGATGAACTTCATATTCAACCCCTACACCAATGAATTCGTCTTGGTCTATCTTGATGATATTTTGGTCTTCTCCAAGAATAAGAAGGATCATGCCAAACATTTGCGATTGGTGCTAGACAAGCTCAGAGAGCATCAATTCTATGCTAAGTTCTCCAAATGTGAATTTTGGCTTGATGAAGTGCTTTATCTTGGTCATATCATCTCCGCCAAGGGCATCGCTGTTAATCCCGAGAAGGTGTCCGCAATTGTGAATTGGGAACCTCCTCAGAATGTCAAGCAGCTCCGCAGTTTTCTTGGTCTTGCAAGCTATTGCCGAAGATTCGTTGAGAACTTCTCCAAGATTGCAAAGCCTCTTTCCAACCTCCTCCAGAAGCATGTGAAGTATGTCTGGTCTCCTGAGTGTGACGTTGCTTTCAATACTCTCAAAGAGAAACTCGTCACAGCTCCTGTCTTGACTCCTCCTGATGAATCCAAGCCATTTGAAGTTTTATGTGATGCTTCTCTTCAAGGTCTCGGTCTTGTGTTAATGCAAGAGAAGAGAGTTGTGGCTTATACCTCTCGCCATTGAAGCCCAACGAAAAGAACTACCCCACTCACGATCTTGAGTTGGCGGCGTTGTCCATGCATTGATAACGTGGAGACATCTCTTGTTGGGAAGGAAAGTGGACATTTTCACCGATCACAAGAGTCTCAAGTACATCTTCACTCAACCCAACCTCAACCTCAGGCGGACTCGATGGGTGAAAATGATTCAAGAGTACAACCCAAGTATTGAATATACTCAGGCAAGGCCAATGTCATTGCAGATGCTTTGAGCAGGAAGGCTTATCGCAATGTCTAATCCTCAAGCCCTTCCAACGGATCTCTGTGAAGCTTTCCATAAGCTGAATCTTCAAGTTGTTCCTCAAGGCTTTCTTGCCAACCTCATAGTCTCTCCTACTTTGGAAGATCAGATTCGTGAGGCTCAACTTCGGATACCATGGTGAAAAAGGTGAAACGTGGTATCGACAAGGGCATTTCAAGTACAAGTGCTTCCACATTGATGACAAAGATACTCTTTTCTTTGAGGACGGATTGTGGTTCCTAAGGGTGATCTGAGAAAAGTCATTATGAGCGAGGCTCACAATTCGCTTCTATCCATTCATCCCGGAAGTATGAAGATGTACCATGACCTCAAGCAGTCATATTGGTGGACTCGAATGAAGCGAGAAATTGCTCAATTCGTGAATGAGTGTGATGTCTGCGAGAAGAGTGAAAGCGAACACCAACGACCAGCTGGTCTCCTCCAACCTCTTGCTATTCCGAATGGAAGTTTGATCATATTGAAATGGACTTCGTGACTGGATTTCCAAAGTCCAAGCGTGGAAATGATGCTATCTTCGTTGTCATTGACAAGCTTACTAAAGTGGCTCATTTTCTTCCTATCAAAGAATCTATCACAGCAGCTCGGTTGGCGAGCTATACACCTCGAGGATTGTCTCCTTGCGGCATTCCACAAGTGATCTCTTGAGACCGTGGCAGCATCTTTACCTCCAAGTTTTGGGATTCTTTTGAAAGGCCATGGGCACCAACATTCGTTTCAAAGACAGCTTTCCATCCTCAAACAAGTGGCCAAGTTGAGCGAGTAAATCAAATCCTTGAAGATATGCTCGGGGCTTGTGTCATTTCTTCGGTATGAAGTGGGAAGATTGTCTTCCATATGCCGAGTTCTCCTACAACAACAGCTTCCAAGCGAGTTCGGGCAAGGCCCCATTCGAAATTCTCTATGGCGTAAAGTGCCGTACTCCTCTCAATTGGTGCGAGACAGGTGAGCGCCAACTTCTTGGCAATGACTTGATCACGAAGCGAAGAAATGTGCAAAGTCATTCGTGAGAATCTCAAAGCCGCATAATCGCGCCAAAAGAGCTATTATGATGATAAGCACCGTGATGTGGCTTTTGAAATCGGAGACCATGTCTACCTCCGCGTCTCTCAATGAAAGGCACTGCCCCGGTATCAAAGGGAAGCTTGCCCTAGATCGTGGGTCCTTTCAAGATCATTGGCAAAAGAGGCGATCTCGCCTATCAACTTGAGCTTCCA
This sequence comes from Aegilops longissima, assembly GCA_021605205.1. NCBI lineage: Eukaryota > Viridiplantae > Streptophyta > Magnoliopsida > Poales > Poaceae > Aegilops > Aegilops longissima. Next base: position 356,399,415 of record CM038682.1, read on the forward strand.
TCCAACTTCGCGAATGTGCACGATGTGTTTCACGTGTCACAACCGCGCAAGTGCTTCAAGACTCTGAACGCACTATCAACTTCAAGATATTGACCTTCAAGAAGATCTCTCTTATCATGAGCACCCGTTGCTATTCTTGAAGAAACCGAGCGCAAGACTACGCAACAAGTCAATCAAATTCTTGAAAGTGAAGTGGTCACACCATTCCGACCGAGAAGCCACACAGGGCCGCGAGGATCACCTCCGTTCGAATATCCGAGTTCTTTCAGTCCTAGATCTCGGGGCGAGATCCTCTTGTAGTGGTGGAGTGTTGTAACACCCGGACGTAACTTTCCATATTTGTAACTCCAACTCTTGCCATTTTCGGCATTGTGATATGATATTCCCTCCGTGGTTGGGTTTTTCTTCATTTTGCATTTTGTCCATGTCATGCATTTTATATCATGTCATCATGTGCATCGCATTTGCATACGTGTTAGCCTCATGATTCCGAGCATTTTCCCGTTGTCCGTTTTGCAATCCGCACTCCTATCTCCCCGCGGCCCTTTTACGTTTTTCCGTAAAGCGGTACTAAACCTTCTCGAATGGACCGAGGTTTGTCAAGTGGCCTTGGTATACCACCGTAGACCACCGGTCAAGTTTGGTCATTTGGAGCTCGTTTGGTACTCCAACGTTAACCGCACTCTCATAAAGGCCTCTTTTAAGTTGCAGCCCAACACCCTCCAAAATGGTCCAATAACCCATCTAAGTCACTTCCATGCTCTCCGTCGTTCGATCACGATCGTGTGGTAAAACTACACCTCATTTGGACTCTCCTAGCTCCTCTATGCCTATTTAAACACCTCCCCGTCCAAATCCGGGTCTTCTTCCCCGAAACCCTAAAACTCCTCCCCGCCCAGACGGACACGTCCGCCGCCCAGACGAAACCGCCGCGCGTCAAGACCAACCAGCGCGTGCCACGTGGGCACCGCCGCCTCCACCCGCCCATGGCCCTGCGGGCTCCTGGCCACCCGCCCGGCCAGGTCGCCGCCGCCCCCTCCAGCCCGAGCTCCAGCGCCTCCGCGCCCGCCGCCCCGCCCGCCGCCGCCCGCGCGCCGCCACCGGCCGCCCGGCCTCCCTCCGCCGCCGTCCCGCCACGCGCCCGGCCGCCCGCCGGGGGCCAGCGCCGCCTCCCTCCGGCGCCCCTCCTCCTGCGCCCGGCCCGCCTCCTCTCCCTCCTCCGGCCTCGCCCGAGGCTCCGTGAGCCAGCGCCGCCGCCGCCGTCGCCGATCGGGCCGGATCCCGATCGGATCTCGGAGCCCGTTGACTTCTTCCCCTCTCTTATTTTTCCTCTTAAGTTTTTTCGTCCGTTAATTATTTTGTGTCATTTTCAACGTAGCATATCTTTGCATCTGTAGCTCCATTTTGCGCGTATAGTATATCAAAATGTTCGCCTCGAAGAGTAGATCATTTCATCTCATTGCATAATTTTCATTTGAGCTCATCTTGATGCCCGAAATGCTGTTGGAAGAGGGCTATGTGATGTTAGTTTCTGTTTCTTAATGAACTTGCACTTTTGTTATTTTGCTATGATTGATGTGTGCACCCTATGAATTTGAGTCCTACATGTGTTTTGTAATATGCCATGCCATCTTTCCAGGGGTGTATGCCATGTATTTTTGTGATCTATGTGGTGACTAGAACAAGCATGCAAAGTAGGTGTCCTGATGTTGCTGTTTTCAGCTCTGTTTTGCTGATATTTTGATGCCATGTTAACTTGATGCTACCAAGAGATCCATGCATATTTTGAGATACTTCAGTAAGGATGTTTTGTTAAAAATGTCTTGCTCTATCCATACATGCCTTTTTTTGCAATTATGGAGTGCCATAGCTTGAGTCAATCGAGCTCTACTTTGCTATCAAATGTTTCCTGGCAGATTGTTTACAGGTTATTCAATTTTGCCAAGGTTGTTGTGGTTGACCCGTGTATGCTATGTAGTTGTTCTTGCCATGTATATCTTCTATGCCATGTTTTCTTGATGTATGTATGCTTAGTTTATCATATAAAGCTCTGTAGTGAGTGCATTGAGCTTGTAAACATGCCTACTTGTTATCAGTTTTGGACATGCCATGTTGCTGAATCTGTTAACGAAACTTTCAATATTGACATGTGTGTTACTATATTTTCTGATCCTTTTTGGCTTATAGTCAGTAAGGGAATTTTGTTCTATGCTTTGAGTAGATTCATGCCATGCCTTGTTTTGCTATTCTAAGTTCCTGTAGCATGTAGTTTTCTTGCTCTGAACATTGCAACCTGATGCTGTTTTTGCCATGTCCAGCCCGATATTTTGTGCACTTTTGCCATGCTTGTTTGAACCTGTTATGATGTGAACTAGCCATAGCTCAGTGCTCATCTTTTGTTAAGCATCTTGTGTAGATCACTGCCATATACTTTGTTGGTACGTTTGGGTGCAGTAGCTTAATTTCTTGTTGCTTGCTAAGTGGCATCATCTTTGTTAATGGCAGATTTGTGCCATTCTTGTTTTGCTTGTCATTTGCAAACCGTGCATCCGATTCGGTGATCTTTATATCGATTTCAACCGAAATCATCTCATCTTTCAGTGGCATACTTGGTTTGCCAAGTTGATGCCTGGTTCATCATTTTCCTTCCGGAGCGCGCATCGCATTGCATATCACATCTCGCATATCATGTCATGTTTTGCATCATGTTGCTTGTGCATTGCACCGTGATTTATTGTGGTTCCTTTGTTTGTGTTCTTGCTTTGGGTAGAGCGGAGACGAGTGCGTGAACGAGGAACCTGTTGAGAACGCTTACAAGGATCAAGCTTTCGACAACTCGAGAACATTGCGAGCAAGATGACCATACCCTCGAAATCACTTCTATCTTTGCTATGCTAGTTGCTCGCTCTTTTGCTATGCCTATGCTGCGATGCCTACCACTTGCTATATCATGCCACCCATATTGCCATGTCAGCCCTAACCATCCTTTCCTAGCAAACCGTTGATTGGCTATGTTACCGCTTTGCTCAGCCCTCTTATAGCGTTGCTAGTTGCGGTGAAGTGAAGTTTGTTCCTTGTTGGAACATGGAGATGTTGTTCCTTGTTGGAACATGTTTACTTGTTGGGGATATCACAATATATATATCTGCTATAATTAATGCATCTATATACTTGGTAAAGGGTGGAAGGCTCGGCCTTATGCAGTGTTTTGTTCCACTCTTGCCACCCTAGTTTCCGTCATACCGTGTTATGTTCCTTGATTTCGCGTTCCTTACGGTTGGGTGATTTATGGGACCCCTTGACAGTTCGCTTTGAATAAGACTCGTCCGCAAGGCCCAACATTGGTTTTACCATTTGCCACCTAAGCCTTTTTCCCCCGGGTTTTCGCGAGCCCGAGGGTCATCTTTATTTAAACCCCGGGCGGTGCTCCTTCGAGCGTTGGTCCAAACTAAACACCGTCTGGGACCATTCCTTGGCAACTTGGATTACGTCGGTTCCTGTATGCTTAGCTTATCCGGTGTGCCCTGAGAACGAGATATGTGCAGCTCCTATCGGGATTTGTCGGCACAGTCGGGTGGTCTTGCTGGTCTTGTTTTATTGCTGTCGAAATGTCTTGTAGTCCGGGATTCCGAGATTGATCGGGTCTTCCCGGTAGAAGGAATATCCTTCGTTGACCGTGAGAGCTTATAATGGGCTAAGTTGGGACACCCCTGCAGGGTATTATCTTTCGAAAGCCGTGCCCGCGGTTATGAGGCAGATGGGAATTTGTTAATGTCCGGTTGTAGAAAACCCGAAGTTGACCTCAATTAAAATACACATCAACAAGTGTGTAACCGTGATGGTCTCTTCTCGGTGGTCCGGAAGTGAACACGATGTTGGAGTTATGTCTGACGTAAGTAGTTCAGGATCACTTCTTGATCGCTACTAGCTTCACGACCGTGCTTTGCTCCTCTTCTCGCTCTCTTTTGCGATGTAGCCACCATATATGCTAGTCGCTTGCTGCAGCTCCACTTTACTACTCTGTCCTTCCTATAAGCTTAAATAGTCTTGATCTCGCGGTGTGAGATTGCTGAGTCCCGTGACTCACAGATTCTACCAAAACAATTGCAGTGCCGACGATGCGGTCACAGGTGGCGCAACCGAGCTCAAGTGGGAGTTCGACGAGGAACGTGGTCGTTACTATGTGTCTTTTCCTGATGATCGATAGTGGTGCCCAGTTGGGACGATCGGGGATCCGTAGCATTTGGGGTATCTTCTTTTATTTTGGTTCCGTAGTCGGACCTTGAGTGTACTCTGAATGATGGATGTTTATTTATGTATTGTGTGAAGTGGCGACTGTAAGCCAACTATGTATCTCTTTCCCTTATTTATTACATGGGTTGTGTGAAGATTACCTCACTTGCGACATTGCTTTCAATGCGGTTATGCCTCTAAGTCGTGCCTCGACACGTGGGAGATATAGCCACATCGAGGGCGTTACAGGAACTCTCAATGAAAGCACCAATGTCAGTGTCAAAACCGGCGGATCTCGGGTAGGGGGTCCCGAACTGTGCGTCTAGGCGGATGGTAACAGGAGACAAGGGACATGATGTTTTTACCCAGGTTCGGGCCCTCTCGATGGACGTAATACCCTACTCCTGCTTGATTAATATTGATGATATGGGTAGTACAAGTGTAGATCTACCACGAGATCAAGGAGGCTAAACCCTAGAAGCTAGCCTAAGGTATGATTGTTGTTCGTCCTATGGACTAAAACCCTCCGGTTTATATAGACACCGAATAGGTTAGGGTTACACAGAGTCGGTTACAATGGTAGGAGATCTACATATCCGTATCGCCAAGCTTGCCTTCCACTCCAAGGAAAGTCCCATCCGGACACGGGACGAAGTCTTCAATCTTGTATCTTCATAGTCTTGGAGTCCGGCCGTAACGATAGTCCGGCTATCCGGACACCCCCTAGTCCGGGACTCCCTCAGCCGACATCCGCAGAGACTTGATCTTCGACGGATTCGAGCCACAACTGAGCATGCCGCACTATCACGCTGGGTATGACCTAGCTCTGACGCCGAACAGTGCCCTGGAGGCCGCGCCCGCGTCAGCTCCGACCTTTAGCTCGGAGCCAACTGCGCCGATCGAGGACGGGTGGCTAGATACCGCCTCGGGGGCTGCAGTCTCAACGGCGATCGAGCCAAACACCAGCCTTATCCTCTGCGAAGCCCGTGACTCTAGGGTGCCGGACTCTTCTCCGGACTCCGAACCCTCCGCGCCCCTGCCGATCGAATCCGATTGGGCGCCGATCATGGAATTCACAGCCGCGGATATCTTTCAGCACTCGCCATTCGGTGACATTTTGAATTCACTAAGGTCTCTCTCTTTGTCAGGACAGCCCTGGCCGAACTATGGCCAACGGGATTGGGATGCGGACGACGAAGAAAATCGACGCCCACCCACCACCCACTTCGTAGCCACTGTCAATGATTTAAACCGACATGCTCGACTTCGACTCCGAAGACATCGACGGTATGGACGACGATGTAGGAGACGAACATGAACCAGCGCCTATAGGGCACTGGACAGCCACCCCATCCTACGATGTATACATGGTGGACACACCCAGAGGAAACGACGAGGAAGAACGGGATGACACAACGAAGGGTCGTTCCTCCGAAAAGCAACCAAAGCGGTGGCGTAAGCGCCGCTCCAAGCCCCGCCCCGATAGAGACAGTGGTCGTACAGACCCAGCCACAGAGCAGGGCGAGCCGGCGAACGATGAACATGGCATCGAGCAACCATCCGAGCAAGGCAACTTGGATAAACAAACCGCACAACCCGTCCCCGGCGAAGATAGCAGTCCGGACGACCTCACGCCGGACAAGTTCCTGGAACAGGAAAACCTCCACAAAAGGCTCGTCGCCACGGTGCGTAGCCTGAAAAAGCAGAAGCGGAAGCTCAAAACTGCGGAAGATGCACTCCGAATCAAATGGAGCAAAGTACTCAACACCGCAGACAAATACGGCGATAGTCGCCACACAAAGAGCTACCCGAAGCGTAAGCTACTGCCCGAATTTAATGAGGAGGCCCTAGAGCCCCCAAAATAAAAAAAATAAGGAAGCCACCCGGTCGGATAGACGACCCCATGGCCAACATAGAGCGGCAAATGGTGCCACACACAAACCAACACGCGATCCACCCAAGGATTCGCATCAAAAGGATGGCCCAGCCAGGTCTATCTACGGGCCAAGAAAGCAAGACCTAGTAAGCAATGTAACACAACAAATATCCGAACAACACGGCACACCCAAAAACAGGGGTGCCGCACACCCCCTCTGTTTCACCGACGAGGTGCTGGACCATGAATTTCCAGCGGGATTCAAGCCCGTAAACATAGAGGCGTACGGCGGAACAACAGACCCTGGAGTCTGGATTGAGGATTATATCCTCCACATACACATGGCCAGAGCAGATGACTTCCACGCCATAAAATACTTACCCCTCAAGCTCAAAGGGCCAGCCCGACATTGCCTTAAAAGCCTTCCCGAAAACACCATTGGAAGTTGGGAAGAGCTCGAGGATGCTTTTCGGGCAAATTTTCAAGGGACCTATGTCCAACCTCCGGATGCAGACGATTTAAGCCATATAACTCAACAGCCCGGAGAGACAGCCCGGAAACTCTGGAACAGATTTCTTACTAAAAAGAACCAGATAGTAGACTGTCCAGACGCCAAAGCCTTAGCAGCTTTCAAACACACCGTTCGAGACGAATGGCTCGCCAGACACCTCGGCCAAGAAAAGCCAAGAACAATGGCCGCATTAACAAGCCTCATGACCCGCTTTTGCGTGGGAGAGGACAGCTGGTTGGCAAGATGCAGCACCAGCGACCCAAGTACATCCGAAGTCAGGGATGGAAATGGGAAACCGCGACGTGGCAAGGACCAGCGCCGGCATAAGGGAAACAGCCCGAAGAGCACAACAGTCAACACCGGATTCAAAAGCTCTTGGCAGAATCAGAAAAAGCTGCCCCTCAAGGATAACAGGGATGAGCTATCTAACCTAAACAAAATCTTGGACAAGATATGTCAAATCCATAGTACTCCCGGGAAGCCTGCAAACCATACCCACAGAGATTGTTGGGTCTTCAAGCAATCCGGCAAACTCAACGCCGAACACAAGGGGCTCGACACACTAAGTGAGGACGATGACGAACCCCACAAGCAGAGCACCGGGAAACAAAAGAACTTCCCACAAGAAGTCAAAACAGTAAACTTACTTCACGTGACAAAAGGGAAAAACAGAGTGGCGCTTATAGAGATACGCGCCATACGGCCTATCCCAAAGGAGTCTCGCCACTGGTTGTTAAAACCGATCACCTTCGACCATCAGGATTACTCTAGAAGTATCCGGAACGCAGGATGGACTGCCTTGATATTAGATCTGATAATCGACGGCTCCACTTTACACAAGTCCTGATGGACGGCGGCAGTGGTCTAAACCTGCTATATCAGGACACAATCCGCAAAATGGGGATGGACCCAACAAAAATTCGCCATAACAACACTTCCTTTCAAGGAGTAACTTCAGGCCCGGATGCCCATTGTACGGGTTCTCTCCTGCTAGAAGTTATGTTCGGCTCCCTTCGATAACTTCCGTCGCGAAAAGCTAACCTTCCACATCGCCCCATTTTCAAGTAGCTATCAAGCACTACTGGGACGCGAAGCTTTCGCCCGCTTTAACGCAATACCGCATTATGCATCTCTTACGGTTAAGATGCCCGGTCCACGAGGCATCATCTCACTAAAGGGAAATATCGAGTGTTCCTCGAGCGCGGAAGAATATGCGGCTGCCTTGACAGCCATACATTAAAACAGCTTCACCAACAAAAGCATCTAACAGGTCATTAAGACCACAGACACGGCTAGGCGGGTCCAGAGCAAACATATAATTGATAAAGGTTTAGTAGCCGTACACCCCTACACAAGGGGCTCCACGTATGTAAAATAAGCGACAGTAAGGCTCAATTTTACCCGTCTTAAATTATACTTTGTTTATTTAGTACAACGTACATTCCGGACGACTATTCTTTTTCTTTTCAGCTAAGTTCCTCTCTTTTATAGATGAACACCATGCTACGCCCGTCCAGGACACGGCACAATGGAGACACGGGCGCTGATGTGCAGCAGGGACCCGTCTCCAGGATTCTTTTTAGATTAAGACCCTGCGTAAACCTTTTTTACTGTCGCTTGTTGATACACATCCCCCGGATTCTCAGTATAACCAAGGAGGAGGCTGGCGTCTTGGCATGTGGCCACGTCCGAATTTTGCACGTACCTGGACACCAGGGCCTTATTATCAAGGGCACTGCTCAGCTGTTTTTATAAAGACCGAATATCTTAGGGAGTGTTCGGCGTCGCGAGTTTGGCCTTATATGCATCAGCTCCGAATCATGTCTTTGGTCAAACGTTGGGTTTGCTCGGCTCCTGTGTTTTGCTGCCTTATGTTCCGTTCTATCGGCTAAGGCGGCACCAGGAGAACTACTGCGATTGTGCCCCGGTTCAGCCAGGCGAACACCTCAGTAGAGAAAGCCGAAAACTGACTGTCATGATATAGCGTGAGACTGGTCAACCACTCGATGACCTATCGGAATCTTTGGGATTCCTCCGCATTAACGAAGGGCCGTTTCCCAGCCAGGCACACACGCGCCCCGAGTTCGGGTGAGCGCAGCGCCACCAGGGGCTATATAGTAGCCTCACTGTCAAGCTCCTATGGTCAAGTGAAAGTGATAAAGCATTATAGTCCGATTGCCTAGTTCGCTGCGCTATCACCTCCTTCATGGACCAAGACGTTGGATCAAGTGTGAAAATGCGCCTTCTGCGAACACCCCCGCGTTATATGCATGGGGGCTGAAGCCGAAGACTGCCATTTTTCAGGTTATATACACATATACATTAACGGCCGCACATGAGGTATTTTAATTCTTGAAGGCACAAGTATAAAAAGCTTTTATATTCCATCAAAATATTGTTTTACAATAATACATGTTATTTGAACATAGTGTCCTTCGAGCACCGCGTCTCTATTAAACGAGCGCCTTGCAGAACTTCCTGAAAATAGTGCTCGGCAGGTACTCGGCTTCCGTCCGAGTCTTGGGATGCAACAGCGGTGGCCTCCATCTCCGCCCAGTATGTCTTGACACGGGCAAGAGCCATCCGCGCACCCTTTATGCATGCTGACCTCTTCATTGCATTGATATGCGGCACCGCACCAGGGAACTGCTGCAACAAGCTAAAATAACTTTACGGCTCTGGCCTTTCTGGCCACAGATGACCCACGACATACTTCATGGCGAGTCCGGATAACCTATTCAGCTCGGCCCATTCAGCCAAACGATCGGTTAATGTAAGTGGACGCTCTGGATTGTGGAACTGCGACCAGAAGAGCTTTTCCACTTCGCGATCCTCTTGATCTCGGAAGTGTTCGGCCGCGTCCGCGGCACTCGCCGCCAAATCCAGATAAGTGTCCGTCGTACTCCACATCCAGTCCAACGGAGCATATTTAGGATCCCCAAACTTCATCCGCAGCATAAAGGGTTTTCCAGCCGCGATATCTCCGGCCTGAAGTAGCTCCTCATGCATAGCTCTCATCGCAGAGCGAGCATCCTTGGCCGCTGTAGTGGCCTTCTCCAGGTCCGTCTGCTCCGCCCGATCTTCCTTTTCAAGAAGCTTGCAATGGTCATCAGCGCTCTTCAACTTCACAGCCATCTCGGCCATTTCCTTCTTGCTTCGGTAGTGAGCAGCCTGTTCGGCTTTTAGCTCTTCAATTGCCTTTACGGCAGCCGCATCACTTTTCCTGGCCTGCTCCTTGGCTCGGACGAGTTCTGCCCGAAGGTTCTCCATGGCGGTGGCACCATCTGCATCAAGCGCACATGTTGTAAGATACTGGCATCAAGCTCCTCTTAGCAGGTGTCTCCGGAGATATTACATACCTTGTGCCTCGTCAAGCCGCTTGTTGACAAGCGCGATGTCGGCGTCTGCCACGTCAAGTTGCCGCTTTAGCTCGGCAAATTCATCAGTTCGGCTAGCCACCGGACACCTCGCCACCTACATGAGAAGGCGGCAAATTTATGACTGGGACTATGATCCTCCATGTGTTGTCGTCTTCGACAACACACAAAGTCTCAGGGGCTACTATCTACACAGGGCGCATCTTATTATGCGAAACTGTCAAAAGATCCTTCAGTTCCTCCGACCGTGCATCGGGCGGTGCCGGACTCGTCCGATGGCCTTTTTAGAAGGCCGGACACGGAGGGCTTTGGGGGGCCATATGACTGCCTTCCGGCCCTGCCGGATTCGGAGAAACCCTCCGCGGCGATACCTTAGGGTCGCCCGCCTCGTAAGGCGGTACGGCAGGGGGAGGCGTTCCACTCTCCATCATCTCTGGAAGAAGATCCCCTGAAGATGAGCTCTGCTGAGAAGGGCTGAGATCCGAACTACAAGGTAAAATTTCGGTTATTTTCCTCAGAAATAAAACAGGGATTTCTCTCATTTTAAACCCCCCTCTCTACTTACGGCTCGGTGGAGGGCTGTTCCCCTGGAGGGCATAGCACGGCCGAGGTATCCCCCGGCACAGGACCCTCTGGCGAAGATTTCTCCCCCCGCTTTGAGAACATGGTCTCCGGGCCTTCAAAGGCGGTCCTCTTCTTCCCCTGAGTAGAGGAATTTTCGATTCGTCCTCTCAGGACAACCTCCTTCGGGGAGGCAGCCGCCTCCTTGTCCTCCCCTTCGCTTTCTTCTGAAGGCACGATCTCCAGCATCCTGGTTAACACGGGATCCGGCGAGGTCTCAGGAAGGGGGGCCGGGCACCTGATTAACTTTGCCTTCGCTACCCACTCCTGTTTCAAAGACAACTCTTTTAAGGGTGATGTTGTGATAAATGAACGGATGGTGTGTCCGGGAACATGGCTACTTACGTGAGTATCCGGACGATTGCAGCTCAGTCATGCGTCCTCCGTAGAATCCGGACAAACTACTTGTGGTCCGAAGAACAATTTGTACATATCCACGTGCGTCATGCCAAGAAAATGTTGGAGAGCTCGCGGTCCCTTCGGTTTGAACTCCCACAGGTGGAGGGGGCGACGTTTGCAGGGCAGAACTCGGCGAATTAGCATAACCTGCGTCACCACGACCAGACTGATGTCCCTTTCTAGGAGATCTCGGATGCGGCCCTGCAACAGAGGCACGTCCTTTGCCGACCCCCAGTCCAGCCCCTTATTGACCCATGATGCTAGTCGTGGTGTGGGACCCGAGCGGAAAGCAGGTGGCGCCACCCACTTGGTTCCCAAGGGAGCCGTGATATAAAACCACTCTTGTTGCCATAAGCTGAACTCCTCTTGAAAAGAGCCCTCGGGCCACGGGGCGTCAGCGTTCTTGCTTATAACAGCGCCTCCACACTCCGCGCGCTGTCCCTCGATCATCTTCGGCTCTACTTTAAAGGTCTTAAGCCACAGTCCGAAGTGAGGAGTAATATGGAGGAAGGCTTCGCACACGATAATAAACGATGAGATATGGAGGATGGACTCCGGAGCTAAGTCGTGAAATTCTAGCCCATAATAAAACATGAGCCCCCTCACGAAGGGATCCATCGCGAAGCCTATCCCTCGAAGGAAGTGAGGCACGAACACCACGCTCTCACCAGGCTTGGGAGTGGGAATGACCTGCCCTTGAGCAGGCAGCCTATGCGAGATTTCACCGGTCAAGAACCTGGCTTCTCTCAGCTTTAGCACGTCCTCCTCCGTAACGGAGGAAGGCATCCATCGGCCTCGAAGGTCATAGCTGGACATCGTCGAAGGTCTGAAGCGCCTAAAAACTAGGGCCTTGGGTGTTGGAACTCGAGGCAAGAGGCGGATTCGATTGAGGTAGAAAAAAGGAGTAAGGCCTTGGTCTCTTTATAAGAGGTTGAATACCAAGAGTCCTCCCCGTGACCGTTTGGGACTCACCGTTGATCGAGAGGATATACCAACGGGCACGACCGGGTTACCCACGCCCGTATTGATGAGGATCCCGTAAATTAAGGGGACACGATCTCTGCTTCGATAAGACGTGCCAAGGAAACCGCCTCGCTAAACGCGTTGAGGTGGGACAGTAAAACGATTCGAATAAAGGCTCGGCCGTGGTGTGATGTCACGCTACGGAATATGTCAGCAGATTAGATTTGTGTAAATACTATTCTCTCTATGGCAGTATGTGGAACTTATTTTGCAGAGCCGGACACTATCCTTGTGTTCAAAATCTTCTATGAAGTATTCGGAGGAGGAACCCGCCTTGCAATGCCGAAGACAATCTACGCGCCGGACTCGTCGTCATTGAAGCCTGGTTCAGGGGCTACTGATGGAGTCCTGGATTAGGAGGTGTCCGGATAGCCGGATTATAACCTTTGGCCGGACTCTTGGACTATGAAGATACACGATTGAAGACTTCGTCCCATGTCCGGATGGGACTTCCTTGGCGTGGAAGGCAAGTTTGGCAATACGGATATGTAGATCTCCTCCCATTGTAACCGACTCTGTGTAACCCTAGCCCTCTCCGGTGTCTATATAAACCGGAGGGTTTTAGTCCGTAGGACGAACAACAATCATACCATAGGCTAGCTTCTAGGGTTTAGCCTCTCTGATCTCGTGGTAGATCCACTCTTGTACTACCCATATCATCAATATTAATCAAGCAGGAGTAGGGTTTTATCTCCATCGAGAGGGCCCGAACCTAGGTAAAAACATTGTGTCCCTTGTCTCCTGTTACCATCCACCTGGACGCATAGTTCGGGACCCCCTACCCGAGATCCGCCGGTTTTGACACCCACATGGTCTGTGATGTGTAAAAATTTAAAACTCCTAGCAACTCTGTTTCTTATAAGTTTATGAACGATAGTTTCATTCCTCGTGTTTTGGTTATCGAATCACCATTCTAACATTGATCGTACTACCTAAGCCCATATTTCGGGTGCACCTTTCAACCAATGCTTAATTGTGTATGTTTTCCTCGAGCAGACCTCATTATATCATTTGATCCGACAAATGTTATCTCCTTGTTCACATAATTGTGGAAATCCCAATGAATTGTCGCTGAGATCATCAGCCATCTCCTCATCCCCCCTTGGTCTAATGATGAACGCATGATTTGGAACTTGCTTCCATAGTTCATTTCCCAAGAATCTTACAATGTCATCTCGTCAATCTATATTGCACCTTTTTTTTCAGGCATCCTGAGCCTGAGATATCCTGACACCAATCAGATCTGAATCTCAGTCAGATATGATGGTTGGAACATATTTCCAAGAGTTATAACATTGGTCTTTATATGAACCGGTAAGGTGATGTCATGCCTAGCACACCTGGCCGGAGGACCTATTGTTATAGTTTCCTTTTTAAACAAGGTTATCCCTTCTTCCATGAGGAAATTGTAAGACTTATTATATAAGTTGTTCCTAATGGATCCCTTGTGTATCCAAAGTCTGACCTTTATCTGATGGCCATGTCAATGCTATCTCGAAGCATGACTGTGGTACTCAAACATCAATAAGAACATTGGAAGCATAATGCTAGATGTTTCTTGATCAATTATCCAAACACCGTTGTATGGGTAACATCAGGAGTTTCCTCGCCCCTTTCCCTAGGTGGTTTTCTACTTTCTATCATATCATGGATATCATGCTCTGCTTATCCTTGGGAAGGATATACCCCTGAATAATGTGTTTAAACACATTTTCCTTTCCATTGTACTATTTGATATGATGATCACCTTTTCCCCTCCATTGTTCTGCCTAACCTTTCTGGTGATTAGTATTATCTAAGAAGTAATATTCTTCTGCTTATGTAAACACCTGGGTGTACAATCGTGTCGGTAAGACCCTGTTACTATTGTTGATGACATTTCGGTAACCACCGATGGACGAGAACTTTGCCTATTGGTCCGCCTCGTTCAACGAGCAGGAGAATGGTTCTCTTCGTCCCTCGCCCTTGGTACCGACGTTGTTGCTGACATAATTGACAGGCTATCCTCTGACATGCCTTACTAACATGATCGTGCAAGATGTCATCACCCTTCCTACTTTTAGCCCACATGGTGGGCCCATAATCCATAGTTCCACATGATCGAAACCTGACTCTCTTGTACGCCCTGTTGTCAAAGTTATTCCTCGTGCTTGACTTCGTATGTAATTCACGGGTCACCTTCCTAGTGCTCTATTCTGGTATCAGACGCAATACTTACTCTCGCTGCTCTGAACCCCTTTCTCACTCTGGTTCAGACTTCGAGCAGCTATCTATCCGTTTGGAACCTCTTATTATACCTTCGTACCTTACTCTCGATGTATTTTATATGTTCAACTCGAGAGATAATCTTATGCTCATTCATGGGTTAACCCCAGATTGTTTCCCTCATAAGAATTCTGTCGTAGCCGAGCTGTCCCTTACCTATTCGTAAGCACGTTGGAGTTCCCAAAGAAAAGGATGCCGACTTCATTATGATGACTGAAGCATAGGAATGAAGACATCAACGTAATGGATTAACTTCTTTGAGAAGAGCAGCCAAGACCGAGAAGATCCGTTAGAATATCGTAACCAGAGGCTATGATAAAGTTGTAAACAACATTATTGAAATTTGATAAGTGACTTAAATAACCTCAAACAGTGGCTGAAAACATTATTTATTAACCTTTTTATTAATACAAAATAAATATGAAATGATATTTACCCCAAACAAGTTTTGGGTGGTAGGATATATTGTGCTGTGATTTCTGGACAAACTCTCATATTTTACCAAACTTATTTGGTGCCCAAACAATTAGCGAAAACAGAAAAGAAAATAAAGAAAAGGAAAAGAATAAAACAAAAAACAAAACTTACAAAAAAAGGAAACCCCCTCCCCCACTGGACCAGGCGGCCCAGCTCACACCAGGCCGACCCACCTGGCCCAGCCGCGCCTACTAACCCCCGTGGCACCCAAACCCTAGACGAGTCGCTCCCCACTCCCTCCCTCGTTCCCCACTCCCCCACGATCCAGATCGGGGCAACCGCCCCGACCCCGCCGCCGCCGCCCTAAGCCACCGTGCCAAAGCCGCCTCCCCACCGGACCGCCGCATCCCCTTCACCTCTCCGTCGCCCCCTCATCACCGGACCGCCACCGCTCCGCCGTCGCCCAACGCCAACTCGACCTCGTCTCCTCCCCACGACGCATCGCCGCCGAGACTCGCCGCCCGGAGCTGCGCCTCCGCCACGGCCACCTCGCCGGACTGCCTCCTCCATGTGTGCCGTCCCCGTCCCCCACCTCGAGCACCACTGCCTCATGCCCTACGCCTCGCCGTGAGCTCCGGCCTCCCTCCCTCTCTCCCTTGTTCTTCGTCATCGGCCGCCTTGTCACACAGATGACCAGAAGGCCGCCCGTCGCCCTTGCAAACCCGGCCTCGACCTGGCGCGTACCCACGCGTGCCCGACCTCCCGCTGCTGCAACCTCGCCGCCTCCCCAGCCACAAGACATGCTACTTTGTGCTGCACGCAGCTCGCATGCGCTACCGACGCTGCCCCCGCCCCTCACCGCTTTGCTCCTCTGCCGCCCACGCCATCGCTTCGCTTTGCTCGCGCAGCAGCTAGCCACCCTTCCACGCCGGCTGCTCACGGAGCTCCCGCCGCTTGCCCATGACCTTCTCCTCGCTCCAGCCGCCACCCGACGCCAAGGCCAACAGTGCACCGTGGCTGCCGTCCCGCCATCGCCTCCTGCTCCTGGTGCTTTGGCGCCACCACATGCTGCTGGCAGCGCCCAAGCAGGCTGGCGCCCGCGCGCCCGAGACCCGTGCCCATTTGCCCGCTATGGCCTTTGGCCCAATGACAAGGGGGCCCCGTGCCTAGAACGATTATAAAAAAAAAGAGAAAATAAAAATAAAAATAATATAAATGAAATCAATTAATTAATTAACTTAAGTAATTCCGTTTAATTAATATAATTAATTAACTAACCTAACTAACATGTTAATTAAACTAATTAAATTGGTTAATTAGTTAGCAGTGTATGACGAGTGGGATCCACCGTAAGATTGACCCAGTCAACACCTCTGTTGACTGCTGACGTCATGCTGACGTCAGCATGCACTATTCTAGATAATGTTGAATTAAATTAATTAAATAAATTCTAAAAATGAATTAAATCTTTAAAATTAATATAAAATAATCCGTAGCTCGGATGGAAAAACTTTGTACATGAAAGTTGCTCAGAACGACGAGACGAATCTGAATACCCAGCCCGTTCGTCCGCCACACATCCCTAGCCTAGAAAACACGCAGCATTTCACCTCCGGTTCATCTATCTGAAACGCAAAACTCCGGGGATACTTTCCCGGATGTTTCCCCCCTTCGTCGGTATCACCTATCCCTGCGTTAGCTCACCCCTGGCACCGCGTATTGCCTTGTTATATTTTGTGATTCTATTGTTTGCTCTATTATTTATTTGTTTCCCCTTCGTTGCTTCTTTTCGGTAGACTTCGATACTGCGATAGACCCCGAGACCTTTGATGCTTCGGTGTTCGACTACGGCTACACTTCCGAAGATTCCTTTCGTCTGCAGAGCTTCCAAGCAAGCCTCCCCACCCCTTGATCACCAGATATTGCCTATTCTTCTCTATTGCTTGCATTAGAGTAGTGTAGCATGTTACTGCTTTCGGCTAATCCTATTCTACTGCATAGCTCGTCATTGTTACTAGCTTGTTACCCTTACCTGCTATCCTATCGCTTAGTATAGGATGCTAGTGTTCCATCGGTGGCCCTACACTCTTGTCCGTCTGCGCCATGCTATACTCTCGGGCCGTGATCACTTCGGGAGGTGATCACGGGCATATACTATATACTTTACAATCGTTACCTTACCCGTGATATTGTTCGAGATGGGGGCAAGGGCGTGGCTCCATCCCGGTAGAGGTGGGCTGGGTTCCCGATGGCCCCGATCGTTACTTTAGGGCGGAGCGACAGGGCAGGTTGAGACCACCTTGGAGAGAGGTGGGCCTGGCCCTGTTCGGCGTTCGCGGATACTTAACACGCTTAATGACATCTTGGTATTTGATCTGAGTTGGGTCGTTGACCTTATACGCACTAACCGCCACGTGGGACAAGATATGGGCAACCGGCGTCATGGTATCAGCCGAAGCATTTCATGACGTCAACGACTGAGCGGCGCGCGCCGGATTGGAACGTAAGCCTGCTCTTGTATTAAGGGGCTAGTTACGCTTCGCCGCCACGCAAGCGTGCGGTGTGTGCTAAGGGCAATGGGCCCAGGACCCTGTGCGCTTAGGTTTAGACCGGCGTGCTGACCTCTCTGTTGTGCCTAGGTGGGGCTGCGATGTGTTGATCTTCCGAGGCCGGGCATGACCCAGGAAAGTGTGTCCGGCCAAATGGGATCGAGCGTGTCGGGTAATGTGGTGCACCCCTGCAGGGAAGTTTATCTATTCGAATAGCCGTGATCTTCGGTAACAGGACGACTTGGAGTTGTACCTGACCTTATGACAACTAGAACCAGATACTTAATAAAACACACCTTCCAAGTGCCAAATATAACCTGGTGATCGCTCTCTAACAGGGTGACGAGGAGGGGATCGCCGGGTAGGATTATGCTATGCGATGCTACTTGGAGGAATTCAGTCTACTCTCTTCTACATGCCGCAAGACGGAGGCTGCCAGAAGCTAGTCTTCGACAGTATTAGCTATCCCCCTCTTATTCTGGCATTCTGCAGTTCAGTCCACCGATATGGCCCTTTACACATATACGCATGCATATGTAGTGTAGCTCCTTGCTTGCGAGTACTCTGGATGAGTACTCACGGTTGCTTTTCTCCCTCTTTTCCCCTTTCCCTTCTACCGGTTGTCGCAACTGATGCCGGAGCCAGAGCTAGACGCCACCGTCGACGATGACTCCTACTACATCGGAGGTGCCTACTACTACGTGCAGCCCACCGACGATGATCGGGGAGTAGTTAGGAGGATCCTGTGGAGGAGGCCTGCGCCTCTTCGATCTGTATCCTGGGCTTTGTGCAAGCCATCTTATGGCAACTTGTTTAACTTATGTCCGTACTCAGATATTGTTGCTTCCGCTGACTCGCCTATGATCGAGCACTTGTATTCGAGCCCTCGAGGCCCCTGGCTTGTATTATGATGCTTGTATGACTTATTTACGTTTTAGAGTTGTGTTGTGATATCTTCCCGTGAGTCCCTGATCTTGATCGTACACATTTGCGTGCATGATTAGTGTACAATTGAATCGGGGGCGTCACAGTTAGACCCTCTTTCGTTGTTACAATCATTTGTTAGATGTGATTCTGACACTGTCACGGTCCCAACCCATTCATACCACACCTTCAACCGAACACATCCTAAGATAGTGTCACGGTTTGTACCTAGTATCTAAAAATGTTACCATTTCATCAGCGGTGCCATTAGAAAATTATTTGGCACCACTTCAGCAGTTTCTACAGCCAACTTTGGTCCACACATCCGAGCAGCCAAGCAGTAAAATACTAAATATTTATGGCATGAAGGAACTGGGCATCGGAGCAACTAGGTGCTCCGGAGTCCGGGTCCCTGATTTTTTTCCGCTCCATCGGCTCGCCAGTGCAGGGCACCAGTGCGAGATGTAGCAACAGTTGTCTTTGCACCGGTTTTGGCATACATAGTGGACGAACTTAGTGCTATTAGTTCTATGTTACTAAATTTGTGCATGTACACACCTGTATGTATCAATTTGTCGTCATCCAAACACTGTCGCTATGCTCTTGCAGTTATATTTACCTTCCTCATAAAAGGTTCAATTTGTACATGAGTAAGAACTTGTAGCGTTGTTGTAGTTAATTATAGCTTCTGATGTTTCAGAATTTGGTTGTTGTCTCAGTAACAATTAATTCATTTGCACATTGATCTTTTTGAGAAGATATGTCATAATTAACATGTTCCTTCAGTTTTTCAAAAAAAGTATTGGTGATTTTCTATGTTGCTATAAATCTGTTTCCCTTTAAATATTATAGGATGAACAGAAGTGTTCTTACTTGGAGTGGGTTGATCAAGAGTGGCCACAGTCTTTGAAGATGTGCCTAGCAAAGCTCTAGAGCATGTATGAGGAAGAGAACAGAGGTAGGCTTAGAGAAAGTGTTGTCAATGCTGAAGAATATTTGAAGATGCGGGATAAAAAGAGGAAGGTGGAGAATGAGCTCAGATTTTTTAAATCAGACTTTGCTAAGATGGTGTTGGCGAAGGAGGAGGCACTATCCCAGTTGGCCAGTGCAAAACAGGTTCTTACTGAAATGAAAGCAGAGGTGGATAAGACGAGCCTGGATGATCTCGATTAGGGAAATGAGTATATTGTTCAAATATTGTTCTTATGAAGCTGAACTAGCTATATGTTGTACTGTGCTGTTTTCAGGTTGCTATCGTATTGTGATGTTAAAATATGTTTATGTGCCTGATATGAAATTGGCAAATAGTTGTTCAATATGAAATGTGAATTTTCTTAATATTGGAATTATTAATTGTAAACTAATAAACCTGCTAAATGGGTTATGGAACTTTGCAAATGGTTCTAGCAGTAAAAGCGCTTGTGATGGATAGTCCAATGCCACACAATTTTCTTCAACAAATCGTGTGTGATGTAGTTGAATAAAAGCAAACGGTTAACCAAGGAAGAGTGTGTGTGACAGTTACACCTATCACACACGAGCCTATACATAAAACTGTGTGGGATGTACATACGAACGGAAATGTTTTCCCTAGATTGACTGTGTGGGATGTACATACGAATGGAAACGTTTTCCCTGGATTGACTGTGTAGGATGTACATAAGAACGGAAACGTATTCCTTGGATTGACTGTGTGGAATGTACATAACAAACAAAAACGTTTGTTTGGGACTGACTGTGTGGGATGTACATACGAACGGAAACAATTGGGTTTCGATGCCTCGCCTGATCGCACACGAGCTCATTTTGCCGAGCGTGTGTGCCAGGAAGGCCAATCCCCGACGGTTTCTAGGTCATGTGGGAAGGACCCCCCTATCGCCCGCACTCACTTGGCGACGGTTCCAAATGTCGTCGCGGAAAGGGGTTAAAAACCATTTCTATAGCACCTCGCTGTACCAGTGTGAAGTGCTATTGAATAATATATTGAGTAATGATAATGATTGGACTCTTCCCGAACCACCTCCTAAGACAACTCCGAAGAAGAGAGGTATTCTGTTGCTCAGTCCTGAAGATATGCAAGAGGCAAAGAAATCTATGAAGAAAAATGTATTAAGGCTGAAGATGTTAAGAATTTACCGCATGTTGAAGAAATACATGGTCTTGATAACCTGACACAGTTAGTAGAGTTAAATTCTCTCTGTAGATTTGATGAAGGTGATATTCCTCATAATAAGTCTGCTAGTCGATGCTTGGATGAATTTGATAACTTTATTGTTAAACAAGAAATTTCAATGCATATATTAGTAGACAATTGAAACACAATGCTTATATGCTTGACTGCTTGGGTGACATATGTGTAGAACTGTTAATGATCTCAAGATTATTAGTAAACATGCTTCCATGGTAAAAACTCAGGTAGAACAAGTTCTCAAAGCACATAATGATTTGTCGAATGAGATGAATAATAAGAACAATGATGATGTTGTTAGAGTTATGACTAGAGGTGGTAAAATGACTCAGGGACCTCTGTATCCTGAGGGGCATCCTAAGAGAATTGAACAACATTATCAGAGAATTAATATTGATGCACCTAGTCCTAGTAATAAAAAGAAAAATAAAACTGATAGGACTTTGCATGCTTCTAGTGAACCTGTTGTAGACACACCTGAGAATCCAAATGATATTTCCTTTTCTGTTGCTGAAACACAATTTGGTGATGAACATGAACCTAGTGAGAATGTTAATGATGCTGTTCATCTTGATAACCCACAACCTAACAATAAAAGGTATGATAAGAGAGACTTCATTGCTAGGAAACATGGTAAAGAACGAGAACCATGGGTTCAGAAACCCATGCCCTTTCCTCCTAAACCATCCAAGAAAAAGGATGATGAGGATTTTGAGCACTTTGTTGAAATGCTTAGACCTGTCATTTTGCATATGCGTTTGACTAATATTCTGAAAATGTCTCCTTATGCTAAGTATATGAAAGATATTGTTACTAATAAAAGAAAGATACCGGAAGCTGAAATTTCCACCGTGCTTGCTAATTACACTTTTGAGGGTGGAATACCAAAGAAACTAGGAGATCCAGGAATACCAACTATACCATGCTCCATTAAAAGAAATTATGTTAATACTGCTTTATGTGATTTGGGAGTCGATGTTAGTGTTATGCCTTTCTCTTTATATCATAGACTTGATTTGAATAAGTTGACACCAACTAAATTCTATTTTCAAATGGCTGATAAATCAACTGTAATACCCGTCGGTATTTGTGAGGATATGCTTGTCATAGTTGCAAATGTTACTATTTTAACAGACTTTGTTATTCTTGATATCCCGAGGACGACAGTATGTCGATCATCCTTGGTAGACCCTTTTTGAATACTGCAGGGGCTGTTATTGATTGCAACAAGGGCAATGTCACCTTTCATGTTAATGGTAATGAGCATACGATAAACTTTCCGAAGAAACAACCTCAAGTTAATAGCATCAATTCTATTGGAAAATTTTCAAAGCTATTGGAGGTTTTGAATTCCCCATTCCTACTGTCAAAAAGAAATATGATATTCTTATTGTTGGGGACATGCATATCCCCATTGAGGTAACTTCGTGTTATCTCCGGTTTCATGTCATTTGGAAGAATTTTGTTAATAAGACTTGATCAACCTTGTTAATGGATTCCTTTTGATGGGCATGATATGGATGAATTTAGTAGACGCAACTTTCTATACCCACTTTTCACTTTCTGCTATTTAGAATAAATTAAGCAAAAATACTATTATTTGTCTATTTTTGAATTATCCGTGCAATAAAAAAATGTCCCAAAAATAAAAGTTCTCCAAATGCCCTGAAAATTAATATGATCTTTATGGAACATTTAAGAATTTCTCGCACTGAAAACACACCAGGGGGCAGCACCAGTGGGCCACAAGCCCACAGGGCGCGCCCACCCCTGGGAACACCTAGAGGGCTTGTGGGTCCCACGTGGGCCCCCCTCACTTATTCAAGCACCCATCCACTTTGTCTTCCTCCAAAAAATCCCACCATTGCTCAAACCCGTGTTCTAGCTCATATTGCTGCCATTTTCGATCTCCTTGCTCAAAGATCCATTCGCAAAACTGTTTTGGGGGATTGTTCTTCGGTATGTGACTGCTCCAATGGTCCAATTAGTTTTTGTTCTAGTACTTTATATATTGCAAATTTTTGCTGCCATGGTAACCTTGGTCTTGAGCTTGCATGTCAAATTTATATGGTCCAAAGTAGTTTTGTTGCATGATATAGCCTATAGGAACTTGTGGGAGTAGTTGCTATCAATTTTGTTGAGTTTTGTTCACTTTTATTTTGAGTCACTAAAAAATTCTGAAAATTTTCAGAGGAAGAAAAATGTTTAGGAAGATATACCAAGGGGGTTCCTCGACGAAGAAAGCCCCAAGGCTCACGATACATGAGCCAGAACTTGAACCACCGAGGGAAGCTCTATTGCAGCCTTGTGAATGGCCGTCGGATCAATTCATGGTTCATGCAGGTTTTAAGGAGGAATTTAATGCATACGTACAAAATGCTGGCCTTGAAGACTTCGTGTCAGATAAGTGTCGGCGGTACTATTACCTCACTAATTCATTTGTGCAGAGATTTAAGTTTACATCCAGCCCAATACTCATTCTGTTTTATTTGATCTTTATGATAAATAATTTACCATGGACCTTGAAGATTTTAATAATGCGTGCAAAATTCCACAATGGGGATTCATAGTGAGCCTCGTAAAATTGATTGTTCATAGTTTCTCGCTAGCATTACTAGGGGAGAAACTAGAAATGTCACACAAGCTACCATAGGGAGCATTCACTTTCCCGCTATACATTATTTTGCTCTCTTTATAGGTAGATGCATTAATGGTAAACATGATCACAGCCACATTTTAGCATCAGATCTTAGTGTCCTCAAGTGTGCGGTAATGGGTGATAAACAATATAACTTGGGGGCTATTATTGCAAGGAGGTTACACAATAATGCTAAATATGGATATTTTTTTGGTGGGATTTATGCCACCCGTTTAGCTAATTATCTTGGGGTACCCATAAGAGAAAATGATGTTAAGTTACCACCAGCTTACCTTGATAATGATGCTATGGTTCGTTACCAGTTTCTTGAGAGGAGCGAACAAGCCCTCCTGTACCGATTAATCTTTGACAGGGAGCGTGTCTTCTGTATTAGGCTTCCTGCTCCTTCCTTCTTTAACTTTCAGGTGAAACGGAGATACTTCATAACCAGAGAGGAGGCAGACGAGTATGAGAGAGAGGTGGAGGCCGCTCGCCTCCATGCTGCAGCCCTTCAAGCAGTGGCGGCTGCAGCTTAGTACAACCCCAACTACAACATTGGATACTATCCAGGCCAGCCGTGGCCATAGACCAACTTAGGCCAAAAGCCTAAGCTTGGGGGAGTACATATTTCCCACCGACATTACATTCATGTTCACACACTCATTTCAGTTATCGGTGTTCATACTTTTTCATTGTATTATCCATGTTAGTTTATTTTTCTCGCGTTCTTGTTTTGTGTTTTAGAAACTTTGAGAAAATACAAAAAATAGTTCCCGCTTCTTTTTAGTTCTCTTTCTAGTTTAATTTACTAGTAATATTAAAATAAAACCCAAAAGATTTCTCGTTCTTCTTTTGCTTGTTGGGAGCTTTTCCGTGTAAATAGTTTTTCTCGTTCTTGTTCTACTTTCTTCAGAAAAACAAAAACTCCAAAAATATTTTAGTGTGTTTCTTTGAAATTCTTTTCTTTTCTTTTTCTTTGGGTCGTAAGGAGAAGACCACGATGAAAATGTTGAGTGGCTCTCATATGCATTATTGTTGATCTAACAAAGAGCCCATATTACCTTGTCTTCTCCTTTGAATAAATGTTTGCAGATTCCAGCTTAGTCCAATGAACATGCACTCTTGTTATTATTCACATCATTCGGTCGTGCAAGTGAAAGGCAATAATGATGATATATGATGAAATGATTGAGATGGAGAAAAGCTAGTACGAACTCGACCTATTTTGTTTTTGTAAATATGATTAGCTCATCGTTCTTGATTCAGCCCATTATGAATGAAACATATTTGCAATGACAATTAGAGATTATAGTTACTCATGCCATGCTTAATTAGCTAGGAGTGTATAATGGTTTGTCTTGTGTGCCAACATGAAAATTAAAATGGTTATGATGTACTCCCTCCGTAAAGAAATATAAGAGCATTTAGATCACTACTTTAGTAATCTAAATGCTCTTATATTTGTTTACAGATGGAGTAGTATGATAAGATGGTATCCCCTTTGAATGATTCGAGTGGCTTGACTTGGCACATGTTCACGCATGTAGTTGTAACAAAAACAACATAGCCTCCATGATGTTTATGTTCATGGTGATTTATATCCTACTCATGCTTGCACTCAATATTGGTTAATCTCAATGCATGTTTATGACCGTTGTCACTCTCTAGTTGGTCGCTCCTCAATCTGTTGCTAGCCTTCACTTATACTAAGCGGGAATATTGCTTGCGCATCCACTTCCTTAAACCCAAAGTTGCTCCATATGAGTCCACCATGCCTACCTATATGCGGTATCTACCTTCTGTTCCAAGTAAATTTGCATGTGCCAAACTCTAAACCTTCAAATAATAATCCATTTTGTATACCCGAATCGCTCATGTAGTAACTGGGGGCTATCAGTATCTTCCATGCTAGGTGTGTTATTCTCACGATGAGTGTTTATTCACTTGTTATTCACGAGAAAGTGGCTGGTAATCAGAATGCCCAGTTCCATGCTCGAAATCAAATCAAAATATATTTATAAAACAAAAATGCCCCAAAACTGTTATTGGTATGGACGGTACCCGAGGATTCGGCTAGTCGTGGAGTGTGATTGTTGGTGGAGGGGGAGTAAAAACTTTACCATTTTGTTTGGTAACCGCCTATAATGTATCTAGCATGGAAGATACCGAGATCACTTGGTTGTTATGTTGACAATGGAAGCATACCGCTCAAAATTATATTTATCTCTGTTTTAAAAGCTCAAGCTCTAGCACCTCTGCAAATCCCTGCTTCCCTCTGCGAAGGGCCTACCTATTTAGTTTTATTGCTGAGTCATCATCCTCTTATAAAAAGCACCAGTTAGAGAGCACCAAAGTCAATTTTATGCTTTGTTATTAATTTATAGGGTTTTTTATTTCTATGCCCCTGGTTCATTAGTTTTACTCATTCATCCCCCACTCTGTTAACTTTTGCTCACTTTTCCCCACTCCCATGCCCGAAACCACCAGAACATGTTACAATGGACGTTGTCGTCGGGTCAATGCCTTTGACCGTTAACTCTGGCGAGGGGGGCCGCGTAGGGCCGAGTCCACCTTTGACCGTTTACCCGAATAGTGGTTTTGTATGCTGACCATATAGTGGTATTCGTATATGTGGGCGAATGCAACTGACCGCGGTCGTGGGGTAGCACATGTCCATGGGACATGCCCGAAACATCCCATCGTATAAAGAGGGGGAACCACCTCGCGGCGCATCGCCCCTACTATTTCCCCCCAGGGTTTTCCCCCAAATCCACTCCCTGCCGCATCTTCTTTGTCTCCCCCACCGGTGTCGTCTCGCTCTCCTCCACTGCCTCCACCGCACTATCTCGCTCTCCCCCACTGCATCCTCTTCCTCACCTTCATCGCCTCCATCTGTCCGATGGCGGCAGCTCATGGCGACACCGGCGCAGCGGCCTGATATGTAGTGGAGCTGTAGGACGCGGTGACCGCGGATGTTGGCGGTGTCCACGGTAGTGCGGGGAAACTTGCAACGACTATGGATGTGGAGAAGGAGGTGGCGGGCTCCGCCTCAGCACTGCCGGAGCAGAAGGTGATAGCGTCGAGCGGCGTAGTCCATCCCGATACCCCTGATGCGCAGCCTGGCTAGGAGCAGGAGGTATTTGAACTTTCTTGTTAGTTGCAATATTTAGGATATTAGCTTGTAGAGTTAGTTGCATTGGTTGGGTTGTGATTTATACGGTAGTACAGATGGTTAGAGTAGTTGGTTTGACGAATGGGCCAGGGTTTTCTGTATTGAGGGGATGGGGGGTTTTGTAATAGGGTTTGTTGGATTACATTCGTTGCGAAAATGCTAGATAGATCTGTATGAGAGATAGGGATCTCTATGCTTCAATGCTACACAGATGTATGCCTATTAGATTTGTTTTTAACGCTCACAGATTGAGGTTTTTAATGCTACAGACATGTATGCTTATTAGATTTGTTTTTGAATGCTACTCAGATTGGGGTTTTGAATGTCATATGCCCAAATGGAATCCATTGATTAAGAAGTTATTTGATTCATTAGTATATAAATTTGTCCACAATATGTAGTTATATTAGCTCTGTTGTTCACTGTGTGTGCATGACAATGGAAAATGCAAACAGGATCATAGTATATTAGCCCTATGATCAATGTGTCATGGGTGCATATCTAAATTTTCAATTGGCTTTTGTATTTACTAGTGATGGATGTAATTGTATACTCAGGAGGAGGATTGTCGGGGAAAACAACACCTATGGGATCACAGGGAATCCCTTCTACGGTTGGTGGGCGCGGGGCTGTGGAATGAGCGGGTTTAGAAGATCAACACGAGGGAATTTTTATCCATGTTCGGGGTGCAAGTAATGCGTAATAGCCTACTCCTGTTGGTTTGCGTTTATCTGGTGTTCTTGGACTAGCTACAAAGCATGCAGGGTCCAAAAAAGTTTGAATCCCTCCTCAGTACGCCTCGGGCCTCCTTTTATAGTTCAAGGGGGTCGCCATAGTGGCACACAGGAGGTGGAAAGTTTGTACTGTATACAAGTTTATCCCTGGCACCGTAGGACAAAACACATTTAATATGCTGCCGACATGCCCTCTTACTTTATCAGGGATGGCAAGGAAGCTCGTCTCGTCCGTCGCCGCTTCGCCTTGCTCCAACGCGCGTCCAGGCTGATGAGGCGTGTAGCGCCGCGCTGGCTGGCTGGCTGCTGAGCTGGTGCGGTGGCAGAGTCTTCATGAAGATCTGCATGACACCACGCAGATGCTTGCTGAGTTGGCCTGGAAGCTGCACGTCGCCACGCAGGTGCCTGCCTTGTTGGCGGCCTGACTGCTGTGTTGGAACGGCGGTGGAGCCTTGGCAGGTGTGGGCCTGGCTACGGCCCCGCAGATGTCTCCGGCAAGGGTCTTGCCGGGGCCCCGGCAAGGGCCTTGCCGGGGTCTTGTAGGTGTCCTTGGCAAGGGTCTTGCCGGGGGTCTTGTGAGCGTTCCCGGCAAGGATCTTGCTGGGGGTTCTGTCTTCTGGTTCTCATCTAGTCTTGTATGTTCTTGGTCTTCACAAAGATCTGCATGCCACCAAGCAGGCGCCTCCCAAGCCTTGGTCTCAATATTGTTGACGGTGTCGGAACTTTTAGGCTCAAGAGTGGCAGCCTCACTGGTGTTGGGCAAGTTGCCCAAGCAAGGTTCTTGCCGGGGCTACGTAGGCTGCCCTGGCAAGGCTCTTGCCGGGAGAAAGGCCACTTTGTCCCTTTGCTCCTTGCGCCTCTGTCTTGGCGTTGCTCTGGTTGTCTTGTGTCTTCGCTTCTTCTGCCCCGCCAAGCGTGGCCGCGGGCGTGTGGCTACGACTGCCCGCGCACAAGTAAAGGGGTACAAAAAGGACCCCTACTTTTGTACACCGACAGGAGCCCCGGGCCTGGGCCACATATAAGCACAGAGCGTTATTGGGCCAGGCCCATAATGCTGCGCAGGCGCGCGCGGCGGAGTTTTACCGTGTTAACTCCCTCGCCAGTTGCGCTTCCCCATGAACTGCGTTGAATGCGTGACGTGGGGGTCGTGTGTGGGGCGAATGCTGCACGCCTGCGTCACGTTGTGGTAAATGGTAAAGAGGCGGTCCGCGTCTTCCCCATAAAAAGGAAAACTGCAGGGGCACTGTTCATTTACCCTCTGCACCCTACCCAATCTCAGAACCGTCGCTCCCTTCTTCTTCCTCAAGCTCTTGCCTTTGCTCGCCGCCGCCGCGCCCTCATTGCCCTTAATCCCTCATCCCCTCTCAGCTGCTATGGCGCCCAAGACTGGCAAGGGAAAGGGAGCGGCCAAGGATGTCGAGGAGAAGGAGGCGCCGGAGAGCGAGTTGGCGGCGCTTCGGACGCAGCACACCTACTTCCCCTCGACGATCGATGTGGTCCACCTCAGGGACTACTTCAAGCCCTTGTGGGGGAGGGAGACGACGGGGCACCCTGCCACGCATCATCCTTGCCGATTTCACCAAGGCCGACCCAAATCGGTACCCCTTCTTCGTCGACTACTTCTCTTGAGGGCTCTGCCCCCCTTTATCTGATTTCTTCAACGACATCATGCACACCTACGGCTTCCATCTTCTGGATCTTACGCCGAATGTCGTGGCGTGCATGGCCTTCTTCGCCCATCTCTGCGAGGGCTTCGCCGGAGTGCTCCCCCCAGCATGGCGTTCTTCCGCCACTACTTCTACCCTCGCATCCAGCCAGGGGGCACCATCTCTGGCTGCATCACCTGGATCCCGAGGTCTCAGGAGAAGGGCACGTACCCAGAGGGCGCCCAGAAGGAGAGGTGGGACGAGTGGCGGAGCCGGTGGTGCTGGATCGAGGAGAAGGATCCACGGGAGTTCTACCGGGTTCGCCGGAGTCCGCCGGTCCGCCGCAAGGACTGGAGCGACCTCGACGCCAACGACAAGAAGCTCTCGGTCGCCACCACCAGGATCAATCGCCTCACCGTGGTCGGGCTCACCCTCGGGATGATTGGGGCAGACTTCATCCGCCGCCGGATTGCCCCACTGCACAACAAGGGGAGGCCAGCCTGGGACTACAGGAACGCGGCTGACGTCATGAGGCTCCGCCTTGGCTTGAAGCACAACTTCACGGTGATGGGGCATGCTCATTTTTGCCAGAGGCTCTTCCAGCTCAAGGTGAGTGACGACGGCAGGGCTGAGAGGACCGGCAGGGCCGAGAAGGCCGGCAAGCCCGTCAAGGTGTCCATGTTTGGGTTGCCGGCGGGAGTGGTCCGTTGAGAAACAACTCTTGCCAGACCGCCATCATCTCCATGATGCCAGATTTCAACGCGCACGGCCTCGATCCGCTCTGGGACGAGCCGGAAGCGGAGGAGGTGCAAGCATTCTTCAACAACTTGTCAGAGAATTATGTCCACGACGAGCCGCTGCTCATCCGCGACACCACCAAGGAGGAGCTGGACTACATCGCCACCAAGGCGGCGCTCGTCAAGTAGGCTCACAGCGCCAGCACCATGGAGGACGAGGCTGACACGACCGCGGAGGAGAAAGAGCTTGCCGGATGGGCGGAGTCTACTGGGGAGGCCAGCAACATCGGCGCCGAGGCCCCCCTCGTTGAAGACGTGGTCGAGGAGTCGGCCGAAGAAGAGGCCGAGGCTGACGACCCCTCGGCCACAAGGAAGAGACGCGTCCTGCGACGGGCTAGCTCCGGCGAGCCAGTCCGGCCCGGCAGGACCGCGCAACGGCAACAGGTCCAAGAGCAGTCCGTGCGCCAGACGAGGGCCGCAGCGACGAAGGCCGCGGTAGCGAAGAAGGCAGTGAAGGCCGTGGTAGCGAAGAAAACATCGGCCTCTTCCTCCTCGTCCAAGCGACGCCGGACCCCATCCCCTTCTCCTCCTCCTTTGGATGGCACCCCGGAGGTTAATTTTGACCTCGTGTCCTTCAGCCCGAAGAAGAAGAGGCTAGTGGAAGAGGAGGTGGAGGACGAGTAAGCACTTCTCCCTGCATCATCTCCTGACCCCACGCCTGTGCTATCCTCCTTTAACTTGATGTTATCTTCACATGGACACGGATACGTTGGCCCAGAGGGTGGCTAAGAGGGAAAGGGCTTCGACGGGCGACAGCCCCCGGCAAGCACTCCGCGCATGCCGGAGTTGGTAGCGATCAGCCCGGATGACAACCCCCGACGCAGCCCCCGCTTCAGCCCCTAGCGTGAGTTCATTACTCACTGCCCATCAGTGTGTGTTCGGGCACGATCCCTTGGTGCTGACCTTGCCGGGTTTCCAGGAGGAGAGCGGCAGCAGGAGGAGCCGCTGAGGGCCACCCCCAACACGTCCCCCCCGTCGACCACGCCGCCCAGAGGGGCGTCCCCGATAAGGGCGCAAAACACCGAGCCCACACGCACGGAGGAGGAGGAGGAGGAGGAGGAGGCGAACTTGGGTGGTAGTGGCTCCATCTCGGCAATGAACGTTGGCAGGGAGGGAACCGCTTCTTCCCAGCTTGGCACGGTTAAGTCGCCTGCCTCCTGTCCCTGTCTTTTTTCTTTCTCTCTCTTTTTTTGCTGAACCTTGATCTTGGCCTTGTTGCATCTTCTTTTCTGGATTCCAGACCCTCCCTCAATGGACCAGGAGGATATCGACACTGTCATCGAGGAGGTCGCCAAGGATGCCGAGGCCGTGGCCAACAAGATTGCTGCCGAGGAGGCCGCCAAGACCGCCGCTGAGGAGGCCGCCAAGGGGCCTGCCGGGGAGGCCGGCAAGGCCGCAGCCGAAGAGGCCGGCAAGGCCGCTGCCGAGGAGGCTGGCAAGGGGCCTGCCAGGCAGGAGGTGGCTGACGGCCAACCTTCCTACCCTACAGCCCCTGCCCCGAGCAAGTATTTGAATGTGGGCGACGACCTATTCGTCCACCTCCTAGGGACGGCGAGCACCAGGACGCCAGCCGAGGGGGAGGTGTTCGACGACGAGGCGCTCGCCACCGCCGGGCTCCAGGTTGTTGATGAACCGAGCGCTGGCGGCAGCGGTTCCCAAGAGGAGCAGCTTCTCCGGGCCATGAGCGTCAACTTCCAGAAGCTCCAGGCGCTCCACCGTGCCTGCCTAGACAAGGTGAAATTCAGGATGGCGGCAGCAAACAAGGCGGAGGCGGATCTTGAGGAGGGCGTCGCTCAGACGCAGGTCTGGTTCAACGAGGCCTAGGAAGAACTGAAGGCTGCCCAGGGCGAGCTGGCTGAGCGCAAACGGGAGCTCATCCTGAAGCAGGCTGACATCGAGAAGGCCCAGGAGGTGGCAAAGGAGCAGGCCGCCAAGGACGAGGCCGCTCGACAACAGCACCAGGCTCTGCTAAACTCCCAGGAGGAGGACCTTGCCGCCTGTGAGGAGGCGCTCGCCGCCACACTCCGTGGCAAGGACGAGGAGGTTGAGAAGCTTGTCGCGCAGCGGACCCAGGAGCTAGAACAGAAGCACAAGGACGCACTCCATGCTCTGGCCCTGGACCATGCCGATAAGATGAAGGAGTTGGAGCTAGAGAGGGATGGGCTGAAGAAGGAGGTCTTGGGGCTGACGGAGGAGAGGGATGCGGCCAACTGCACTCTGGCGGATGCGCAGGCCACAGTCTCCGACAAGGCCAAGCTGCTCTCCGAGGCCAACAAATCCATCAATGACCTTAAGCTGAAACTGGACGGCTTGGAGGGAAGCTTTCGGAGGCCGGAGCTTGTGAGGAGACTCTGAACAAGGCCCTAGAGGACAAGAAGCGGCTGCGGAGCAATGACGCCGCCGAACACAAGGATTATGCGAAGAGCGTAAACCACTGGATCAGCCGCCTCGTCGCTGTCGCGGAGAGGCTCACCATGCAGCTGGCTGCCATGGGCATGCCGAACTTCAAGTACTCCTCGGAGGTGGACGTGAGCCCCAACGCCAGGCTGACCTTGTTCTTCGAGGGCGTCCTTGAAGCCCTGGAGTAGTTCCGTTCCAACCGAGCGACCTCTCTGGCCAATGAGGCCCGGAAGCTTTGCCGGGGCGCCCTGACCAAGGTCCTCACCAAGGTGGCGTACTAGAACCCCAACGTCAAATTCGCCGACGCGCTGGAGAGCTTGCTGGAGGATGTGGACCTCAAGCGCCAAGAGCGACGAGCCCATCATCACCGCGAGAGGCGGAGTCGAGGGGTGGAGGGCCAGCACCGAGACTAGGCACCCCGTTTCTCATTGCCGCTGCGATTTCATGACCAAGACGACTTTATCTTAAGTTAGAACCGCAACAACAATTGATGTAATATAACTCTGCAGTACTTTAAGATGAAACATGCTATCTTCCTGTGTTGATCTTTCTTTGTACGTATACACCCTACGCCCAGTGGGATAGGTTTGCCGACGCATAAACCCATGCTATGGCGCTTTGAGGACGGATCCTTAGCAGCCTGCCGGGGGCGCTTGCTGCCGGGCAAACCACCTTGCCGCTCCCAGCGCGGCCGCTTGAACTGTTGAGCAGACTCGAAACAGAACAAGGGCATTGCTAATAGCAGGTAGGTCACCTTGCTGTTCTCAGCGCGGCTGCTTGAACTGCTGAGCGGACTTGAAACAGAACAAGGGTGTTGCCAATAGCGGAAGCGTCCCATTGCGTGCAGGTTTTCCGTACAAAGAACAAGATCTTTCGAGGAGAATAACCTTATATTAAAAGGAATCGTTCAAAGTTTTACGTGACTTAGCTTTTCATGGCCACGCGGATTGTTGTTGCAGCTACGGACGACACCAGAGTGTGGCTGATCGACGTTGCCTTCTCCTCTCGAGCTGTCGCGATGAAGGAGTCGGTGAGTTAACTCCAAAACCATATTTTCACAGCTTGCGCCCCCTACCTGGCACGCCAAAGATGTCGGGGAAAACGACACGTATGGGATCACAGGGAATCCCTTCTACGGTTGGTGGGCGCGGGGCTGCGGAAAGAGCGGTTTTACAAGATCAACATGGGGGAATATTTATCCAGGTTCGGGCCGCAAGTGATGCGTAATACCC
The DNA here is from genome assembly GCA_021605205.1 of Aegilops longissima. NCBI lineage: Eukaryota > Viridiplantae > Streptophyta > Magnoliopsida > Poales > Poaceae > Aegilops > Aegilops longissima. The sequence goes on from CM038682.1 coordinate 356,432,417, forward strand.
TACTCCTGCTGGTTTGTGTTAATCTAGTGTTCTTGGACTAGCTACAAAGAGTGCAGGGTCCAAAAAGTCTGAATCCCTCTTAAGTACGCCTCGGGCCTCCTTTTATAGTTCAAAGGGGTCGCCACAGTGGCACACATGAGGTGGAAACTTTGTGCTGTATACAAGTTTATCCCTGGCATCGTAGGACAAAACGCATTTAATGTGCTGCCGACGTGCCCTCTTACTTTATCGGGGAAGGCAAGGAAGCTCATCCCGTCCATCGCCGCTTCGCCTTGCTCCGACGCACGTCCAGGCTGACGAGTTGTGCAGCGCCACGCTGGCTGGCTAGCTGCTGAGCTGGTGCGGTGGCAGAGTCTTCATGAAGATCTCCATGCCACCACGCAGATGCTTGCTGAGTTGGCCTAGAAGCTGCACATCGCCACGTAGGTGCCTGCCTTGTTGGCGGCCTAACTGCTGTGTTGGAATGGTGGTGGAGCCTTGGCAGGTGTGGGCCTGGCTGCGGCCCCGCGGATGTCTCTCGCAAGGGTCTTGCCGGGGCCCCGGCAAGGGCCTTGCCGGGATCTCGCAGGTGTCCTCCGCAAGGGTCTTGTCGGGGGTCTTGTGAGCGTCCCTGGCAAGGATCTTGCCGGGGGTTTCTTTCTTCTGGTTCTCATCTAGTCTTGTATGTTCTTGGTCTTCACAAAGATCTGCAAGCCACCAAGCAGGCACCTCCCGAGCATTGGTCCCAATATTGTTGACGGTGTCAGAACTTTTAGGCTCAAGGGTGGAGGCCTCGCTGGTGTTGGGCAAGTTGCCCCGGCAAGGTTCTTGTCGGGGCTACGTAGGCTGCCCTGGCAAGGCTCTTTCCCGGGGAAAGCCCACCTTGTCCCTTTGCTCCTCGCGCCTCTGTCTTGGCGTTGCTCTGGTTGTCCTGTGTCTTCGCTTCTTCTGCCCCGCCAAGCGTGGCCGCAGGCGTGTGGCTGCAACTGCCCGCGCACAACTAAAGGGGTACAAAAAGGACCCCTACTTTTGTACACCAACAATGATGGTTGGGGAGGAGAGGAAGCTGGCCCAGTACGACCCGTACAATCCAGAGTATAGTGACAAAAAAGAATATGAGGTAAGCCTGCTTGAAATTTAGATTGTTCATTTAGTTCCTTTGACATGGTGTATATGAATCTATAATGTATTAATGTAATTCATTCATGTGTGCAGTATGATTCTGGAGAAGATGTGTACAAGGGCAACGTCGTGTCCTTCACAGCGAAGGAGGTGGAGAAGATCAAGGCCAAGGGAGCTGCTTCCTTCTACAACCACAAGATCAAGAAGTGGCACTGCCCCTACTGCACCACCAAGCCAAAACCAAAGGATGGATGCTTCGATCACCTTGTGTCTCATGCAAAGGATGTAGCGATTCGCAGGGAGGAGTACATGATCAGGGGGCAGCATGCTGCCCTCGCGAAGGCCCTGACTCCAGTGTGATGTGATGATGTGATGAACTGAATGTGGCAGCATGTTTTATCTTTATCTTTTGGGTTACTTTTGGTAAACTGAATGTGGTTGTTTTATGCTGTGATGAACTGAATCTATGGTGATGGTAGTAATGTATTGTGTTATCTATATTTTTCTGTCCTTAAATTTGCATGTGGTGTATGGTTAGTTCTGTTTAGATGTTGTGAACTAAGAGTTTAGATGATGCAATGATCACACATGTCATTTCATTGTTGCTTCATTGATCAGACATGCTGCCTTTTCTCACCAGTTTAGGTGTTGCAATGATCACACATGTTGTTTCAGTGTTGCTTCACTAATCAGACATGCTGCTTTTTCACTGTTTATTAATCAAATCAAATACATGCTTTTTCCTACCAGCATGTTTCATTATCCGATGTTTTGAACTGACATTCGACAAGATAGTATAAATTCATAAAAATGCAAAAAAAAAAAACTTGGCAAACTATCTATGTTTGTGTAGGAGATCATGTGTGCAAAATTTGAGGTGATTTAGAGGAGGTCAAAGAAATTTGAATTTGAGAAATGTGCTCCAAATGAGCTCCCGGGCTAGGGTATACAGCCCATCTGTAAGCAAGTTCTTTTGGACCTACTCTAAATGAGCCTAATGTTTTTTATTAACACCTATTCAATCTATATGGTGTAGATTCGAAGTCTCACTATTTTTTGAATTAATCTTCATCTTTTTACATTTTATTTTGAAAAATATGCTTTAATATAAAAACTATTAAAAACACGTTTAAAATATGAAAATGGAAAACTAAGTTTAGATCCTTCTTATTCACTTTGAAATAAAGCTTTGGTGATCTTTTTTATTTTTCAAAAACAGAAGGTAACCCTAACTCCTCTCCTTGAACTCTATGAAATTTTTATGTGATAGCTCATATGTGTGAAGGTTTTTTCATGAAAATGACCATAGACCAAGTTTACGATTTTTGGTTGGTAACATGTCACATAAGACAACATTGTGCGCAGGTTTTATATTTTTTTGATTTTTTTAAATTAGTGGTGCTCATTTGACCTCGATCGTGCCAACTAGTTTTTTTTCATGAAAATGACCATAGACCAACTTTCATATTTTTCCTTGTTACTGTGTCTTATAAAACGACGAACGTCGAAGGTTTCATATTTTTTATTTTTTAAATTAGTTATGCTCAGTCAAGGCCTTGGAAACCCCGTTGACCAGCTCAAAACCCCTCTAAACCCCCGCGGGGTTTCGCCTAACCCTAGCTCCGAACGTCAGCTGTCCGATCATACCCTGGCGCCAAGCGACAGAACTCAGATGTGGTCTTCTAGAAGGAATTCGGTGGGCAGGCTGCGTGTAGGCTCCGCAACATTGGATCACAAGGACGGCTCCGCATCGTTGGCTCGTGGGGCGATCCGCGAGAGGCGATTCTATTGGTTGTGCTTGGCTGCTCGCCCACCACTGACTACATGAAAAAAACGTTGTTATTGGGCCCAAAAGGAAACCATGCTCTGGTTGGGCCGTCGAATTGCATCATTTTTTGCATTGTTTGCTCTGTTTTTGTGAACGTGTCGGCTCTGTTTTTTTGCATCGTTTGAAATTACACAACAATTGACATTGCATAGGAAATTTAGTTCTTTTTGTTCTATACAAATGCAAAATGACCAAATTTATTTTTATCATGCAAAATGGCCACAAACTATTCAAAAATTGTCTCTTTTTGTTCATATAATATATATGACCATGGATTCCCACGCGTGCAATTAGCTTCTTTTTCTTCTTCTTTCAAACCACGGTTTCACACTCATGTACACTGTCGATGCTGCTGCGGGTTTGAAAATGGGCTACTTCACATTTGACCCCATTATTGCCACGGCCAAATAGCACGTAGCACTACGGCTATTTAAGCCACCCTCTGCCTCTGCCATCCCTCATCCACCTCCCATCCTCTGCCATCTTCCCTTCTTGCTCTTCGACCCCTTCTCCTTCTTCTACACATCCCTCAGTCATGCAGTACACCAGACCAACCAACCGCTTCCCACCCACCGTGCCGGAGAGGCTATACCCTACTGGCGTGTACGTTTATCGCACACTACGTGTGTGGGCGATATCAAGGTCGAGGACCGCAAGGAACTTTACCGAGTTCTTCCTCACGTCCGGCTACCACCACCTCTCGTGGGGATGTCCAATGATGATCCGCGTCGAGGAGGTCATCCAAAACGGGGTGGTGGTTGCTCTCCTTGCCCACTTCACCAACACATTCGACGCCTTCTACCTCCTCACCCGGGTGTTTTGGTGTGGCTGCGAGTTCATCGCTTTCACCACCATAACAAGTTCACGGAGTACACCAACATCTTCCCCACCGCGACGCGCATGCACACTCTTCCGTACCCCATTGACAATGCCCCGGAGGAGCAGTGAAAAGGGCGCTTGGAGGAGGAGCGAGGTGGAGAAGGCGGCGACTAGGGTTCTAAACCCTTTATCGTTTTTTACTCTATGTTATGTTAAGTTGTAATTGAACTATGTTGGAGTTGCTATGGGCTTGTTGGCCCTTTTATTAAGTTCTATTATTAAGTTTTCTATCTATTCTATTATTAAGTTCTTACTAGTTTGAACTATGTGATCATGCTATGGGCTTGTTGGCCCTATCTACATATTGGGACTACATATTTGTTGATTGTTTCCTTAGAGAGCTCGCTTTGTTAGTAGGGTTCCTTTGTTAGTAACCACCTAGTGCATGCAGCCACAACGAACACTTATCTTTTTTTACACAAGCCACAAATATGTAGCCACCTAGCTAGAAGAGAGGAACCAGCGGCAGTGACCGTCGCTGCATTAGTGGCGGCTAGCATGCAAGAAAGCTACTCGGTCAGTGCATCGTGGCGGACGCATCAGCGCATGCAGGCTCGGTTGGCGCATCGTGGCGGTGTGCATCGACGCATGCAGGCAGGCTTTGCTAGGTGCATGCATAGTAGGCTTCTGTCCTGGCGGCACGCTGATGACCCACAAGTATAGGGGATCAATTGTAGCTCTTTTTGATAAGTAAGAGTTTCGAACCCAATGAGGAGCAGAAGGAAATGACAAGTAGTTTTCAGTAAGGCAATGTCTGCAAGTGCTGAAATTGCAAGTAGCGGAGTAGTTTGATAGAAAGATAATTTGTAATGAGCAAGTAACGATAGTAGTAACAAAAGTGCAGCAAGGTAGCCCAATCCTTTTGAGGCAAAGGACAGGCCAAAATGGTCTCTTATGATAAGCAAATCGTTCTTGAGGGTACACGGGAATTTCCTCTAGTCACTTTCATCATGTTGGTTCAATTCGTGTTTGCTACTTTGATAATTTGATATGTGGGTCGACCGGTGCTTAGGTGCTGTTCTTACTTGAACAAACCTCCTACTTATGATTAACCCTCCCGCAAGCATCCGTAACTACGAGAAGAGTATTAAGAATAAATTCTGACCATAGCATTAAACTTTTGGATCCAATCGGTCCCTTACGGAATAGCGCATAAACTGGGGTTTAAGCTTCTGTCACCCTCGCAACTGAAAGCTTTTGGTAATTAATGTCAACATGTCTCTTGTTGAACTAATGTTTTCATACAGTGTATTTCAGACAAGGTCAACAGATGGAGTGGCGTGGACAAGAGGATGTGGAACCCCTTCAAGATGATAAGGACAAGGAATTGGCTCAAGCTCAAAAGCTCAAGACTCTACCTTTTATTTTTAGTGATCCAAGATCACATTGAGTCCATAGGAAAAGCCAATACTATTAAAGGGGATGAGGTGTTTCTTAATGGCTTGCTTGCTCAAAGTGCTTACTGAGATGCTCCAAAACCCTCAACCACTCTCTCATATCCACATATGTCCCAAACCAAAAGTCAAACTCGGCCCCACCGAAACTTTCTATCCGGCGCCACCGAGTTCATTTGACATAGCCACTGCCACAAAACCCTAGTCATTTCAGTCTTACCAGTAGGGATCCCGGTCTCACCGAGATGGGATTGCAAACTCTCTGTTTCCCTTCGTAACGTTTCGGTCCAACTGAGATGAGCAATCGGTCCCACAGAGTTCGCAATGCAAACTCTCTGTTTCCCTTTCGTAACGTTTCGGTCCCACCGAGTTTGCCTGACCAACTCTCTGGTTATCTTATTACCAAAATCGGTCCCACCGAGTTTGTGTAATCGGTCTCACCGAGATTACGTTATGCCCTAAACCTAATGCAATCGTTCCTACCGAGTTGACATGTCGGTCCACCGAAAAGCCTAACGTTCATATTTTGAACTAAATCGGTCCGACCGAGTTTCATTATTCGGTCCCACCGAGTTTGGTGATTTGTGTGTAATGGTTAGATTTTGTGTGGAGGCTATATATACCCCTCCACCCACTCTTCATTCGTAAGGAGAGCCCAGAACAAACCTACACTTCCATCATACATTTTCTGAGAGAGACCACCTACTCATGTGTTGAGGTCAAGATATTCCATTCCAACCACATAAATCTTGATCTCTAGCCTTCTCCAACTTGCTTTACACTCAAATCATCTTTCCACCAAATCCAAATCTGTGAGAGAGAGTTGAGTGTTGGGGAGACTATCATTTGAAGCACAAGAGCAAGGAGTTCATCATCAACACACCATCTATTACCTTTTCAAGAGTGGTGTCTCCTAGATTGGTTAGGTGTCACTTGGGAGCCTCCGTCAAGATTATGGAGTTGAACCAAGGAGATGGCCTACTTCGTGAAGATCTACCCTAGTGAGGCAAGTCCTTCGTGGGCGATGGCCATGGTGGGATAGACAAGGTTGCTTCTTCGTGGACCGTTCGTGGGTGGAGCCCTCCGCAGACTCGCGCAACCGTTAGCCTTCATGGGTTGAAGTCCCCATCAACGTGGATGTACGATAGCACCACCACTACAAAAAAAGACACATCCGTGACATTTTGGGCCAAACGAAGAAAAAAATCTGTCATACTTATGACACTTCTATGACAATAATTATGACAAAACCCGGTATCATCATTGGATGAACAGTTCCCGGTGAGGGTTGGACGAACAGGACCCCGTGGTAGTAGAGGCTGTTGCCGCTGGATGAACAGTACCCCGATCGATCGAGCCGGTGGATGAACAGGACCCCGTGGAGGGTTGGATGAACAAGACCCGTGGAGGGTAGTTGAACAATGCGATGGAGGGCTGGTTGAACAAGAGCGGTGGAGGGCTGGTTGAACAAAGAGCGGTGGAGGGCTGGTTGAACGATGGTGGTGGAGGGCTGGATGAACATGAGCCCGTGGATGGGTGGTTGAATAGGACCCCGTGGAGAGGACTGGTTGAGCGGTAGCGGTGGAGGAGCGCCTGGAGGAGGCTAGATGAACAGGAGCCCGTGGATGAGCGATCGCGGTGGAGGCCGGAGGAGGTCGATGGTGGATGAACAGTAGCCCGTGGAGGCTTGAGGAGGTCGACGGTGGAGATGAATAGTATCCCGTGGAGTCCCGTTTTGCGGTATGCCACACCCCTCCCGAGGAACAGGACCCCCGTTTCGACCGTAGCGCTCCAACACAAGTCCGTTTCCTCCATTTTGCGGTACGCCACACCCCTCCCGATCAACAGGACCCTGTTTTCGACCGTAGGAGGTCCGTTTCCTCCGTTTTGTGGTACGCCAGACCCCTCCCAATGAACAGGATCCTGTTTCCACCGTGGCCGGTCGCACACAAGGTCGTTCCTCCGTTCTGCGGTACGCCAGGCCTCGTTTCCATCACATGTTCCGTCCAAGCGAGTTGGCTCCCGATGAACAGCACGCATTCCGTTGCCTCCCGATGAACACGACGCATTTCGTAGCCTCCTCATGAACACGACGACGACGCAGTTTCTCCGTTCCGACCCGGCCATGTAAACGATCCCTGGTTGTACGTATGCTCGAGTAGGCGTTCGAGACCCCGCCCGTATGTACGTACGTGGCCGTATTTTCTTTCTTGCACCCTAGCCGCTGTACGTATGTGTACATGCTACGTGCGCGCCTCTACTGCGACACATGCACGCCTCTACTACGACACGTGCCCTTCCATGCACAGCCACGGTTCATCGTTGCAGCCTGCAGACAGACCGATCGACCAGTATGTACATACACGTTCATGACCAGAATGAAAACGCTACGTATGCTTCGACCGGGTGCGTCCCGACTGTCAGGCACTTCCTTGCGTGCGAAGATGTAGCTGGTGGATCCCAACAGTCAGGGGGTGAATCGTTTTTTTTGTAATATGGACGCACTTCCTTGCGTGCAAAGATGTAGCTGGTGGGTCCCAGCAGTCAGGGGACGAATCATTTTTTTACCCTAATATGGACGCACTTCCTTGCGTGCATAGATGTAGCTGGTGGGTCCCAGCAGTCAGGGGGAGAAAACATTGTTTTTCAGGGTAAAAAGGATGCAGTTGCATGCATGCGTCCATGGGCGTGGTGCGTGCCCACTATCAGCCTCTCACGTAGAGTCATCTTCCGATGACTCTCGGTTGTTGACCATGTTGACCACACCATGCCGAGCACACCAAGGCTGGTGGACGACGGCGAGGCCCCAGACTGGAAATACCCGGTGCGGCAGTGGAGTCGTAGATGTTTGGGTGCGCGGCAGCACTGCCGCGGTGCCGCCCACGGGAGACACGAGCAAGAACAGAGGTTGATGAAGGAGCACGAATATTGGATTAACATCCAACAGTCCAGCTGCTAGAATCATTTGCTGATTAAGTTGACAAAGCCCTGCGTACACGTCCGCTTAGTAGGCCCACAAGTCAGCCACGAAATCTGACGGGTCCCAGCTGTCAACGGGAGGAATATTTTTTTCGCATAACAAGGAGGCACTTCCTTCCATGCGAAGATACAGCCGGTGGGTCCCAACTGTCAGGGGGAGGAAACAGCTTAATAAGGAGGAACTTTCCTTGCGTGCCACCATGGACCTCGTGGGTCCCAGTGTCGAGCTCTCCACGTCTGATCCTCTTCCGATGAATCTCAGATGTTGACCACGCCACCGAAAGCACCGAGGCGATGGACGACGGCGAGGCCCCAGACTGGAACGACCCGGAGATGGGGAAGACGCGGCAGTGGTGTCGCAGATGGAGAGGAGTGGGAAACTTGACTGGTTCGTGTGTGGGGTGGGCCTACACTCGGCAGAGAATAACAGGAGGTGTGGAGTGGAGGGATGGCCTGGCCGTTGGCGGGGTAGCGTTTCGCTAAGGCGCGCAAAACAACGCCGCTAGACGCCGGAGGCTGGAGAAGGCGGTCCCGGCAGTGCAGGGGAAGAAGACGAGAGATTGAAGAAGAATGCCGGCCGTTGGATGTAAATCCAACTCCTTCTTAGGCTTCGACCTACTGGCCCACATGTCAGCCACTCCATTTGTTTTTTAGTCCATTTGGTGGGCTGGGTGAAACAATGATGTAGCATCTATGCAGCCCGTTTATATATATGGTAGAATTTAAAGCCCATTTGCATTTTTCTCAAAATCCGCGGACTTGCTAGGCTGGGTGAAAATATCATGTTGGGCTAGACGGAGAAATGTTATAAAAACATAAACACATGATTGCATGTCTATTACTGCATTGGTCAGTAAAATCTTTGCAAGCTTATGTACGCAATCACTAGGAGTTAACTTGCCAAGTTATATATAAACAATTATTATTATTATTTTGTAAGAACTTCCAACTTACAAAAAAATCATTTTAATTTGATGAGTTAATAGTACGTGGGGTATTATTATTTTTAGGCTAGACGTGGGACAGCTTGAGTTGGTTCTAGGAAAAGTAATCTGGAGAAAACTTAGTTTACATGGAAAAAGAAAGTGGGAGAAAATTCAGATATAGGATTAATGAAAACAAAAAATAAAGGAAGTGGGAAGGTCTATAAAATGGTTGGACGAACGACAGGTTTAACGAAACCTTATGTTGTTTCTATTATATATATATGTAATAAAATAAGATATAAATATAGGTTCAGTTTTGCATTCTTATAGAAAACATAGGTTCAGTTTTGCATTCTTATAGAAAAATAGAACTGAGCTGTGCATCGTCTTGAAAACAAAACATAACTTGGCTTGCCGATGTTATAGACAAGCTAGGTTGGGAGGCCCAGAGGCCGCTTGATACCTGCTGGATCCAAAAAATGTTGAAACATGTCGTGGGTTGCCCATGTTAAACAACAAAACCTAGGCCATGGACCTGGTGGGCCCGGGACTGTCAGCCTCTCGACGAACAGTTGTCTCCCGATTCCTCTTGTTTTGCTGACCATGTTGGGGACGACAAACGGCGGCGCCGCGGCTAGAGCACCAAGGCGGAGGACGACGTCGAGACCTCGGATCGAACGAACCGGAGCGGGGGAAGACACAGGCGGAGGGGAGTACGAGGGTTGACTTGTTCGGGTGCAAGTGGGCCGGTGGAGCTTCCACCGCCGGACAATGTGAGGGAGTAGAGGGATGGCCTGGCCAACTCCATAGGCTATGATGGCCAGCCGCTGTATAGGAAGAGAACGAAATATTGAACAAAATAAATAAATACAAATGGATATGTGGTTGGTCCCATATGTCTATGTACGAGACCTATTGGGTCCACCTGAGAAGGGGAATATGTTGGGAGGAAGGAGATTCAAAGCACGACAGCTGAGTGAACTAGTTTTTTTAACGGACAAGTGAACTAGTTACATACATAAGCAAATAGCCACTAAAAAAGCAAACAGGTTAATGGGTTCTTAAAAGAAATATTTCAGACAAAATAGATAATTACGACACATAGGCTAATGCATGAAACACTCAGATGATAAAGGTGCTTATAAACACATAAAGTACAACATCTAGACCTTCCTGGCACGCTTGATCATGACACTGCGGCTGTCCATGTACTCGTCGGTTACGGGAAGCACACATCCCTCATGTCCAAGATCCGCCTGTACATGTCGTAGCATGCGTATGCGTCCTTGGCCGCGTAGGTTATGTAGGCTAGATTCATAGGTACCTCCCATGTGTCCAGGTCCTTGGTATCGTTGTCTTCTTTCATGTTGGCGTATCAGGGGTCGATGATGGTATCGGCCAAGTCAACCACGGAGTCCTTCTCCTGCCTGTGTGGATGATCTTGTATTGTTTCTGGATGTCAACAAGCTTGTTGCACCAGATGGCCGAATCATCGCGTTCTTCCTTCTCTCCACCGTAGCGAAGGTGCAGTCGGCGCTGCCGATGAAAGGTGTGAATGCTCCAGAACCACTGATGGCCCTACAACAGTGGTAGATGAGAACCTCGTCCCGCACACATACCTGGGCGACGGCGATCCGCTGGTCCATGTCAGGAGACAAATGGGCACAAGGTCTAGTCCTGCGACCTTGTGCTTTCTCATCCTGTAGGTACTGCTTGAACTCGGCGAGGCAGAGCTTCACCGAGTCCGGATCGTTGGTGTACATCACATTCAACTTGGTGCAACCATAGGACTGAACGGCGAACTCAAAGGGGAACTCCTTGCTGAAGTCCATATCCAGCAGGCTCACCCCTCGGACTGCCGTTGGAGTCTCTTCAAGTGAACGAGTGGGTAGGCGGCAACAACAGTTCATTTTTCAGCTCTTGGGGAACTAGATTCAACAGTAAACTGAGTGTGTACAGGCGACAATAGTTACTACCCCTCCCTCGCCCGCTGCACGCCCGGCAGAAGATGCACCCTCGATGCATTCAAACGCCTCCATTAAGAAACCTACTCCGGCCACACGTCGGTTCATGAGCGGGTCTGTAATGGTATTGTATAATAACAAGAGTTAGTGGTCACTTTACTTAAATTTAATTAGCTTTAATAGAAATTTATACTTAAAACAAGCAATCCATTGGCTCGTTCTATCAGTGCCACATGATCAACAGGCACAACAATTAGAATTATTATTCTCAGGATGCACACGATCAGCACATTTGTCGCACTTTCACACAGATAATACTACCAAGTTTGAACTGTTTGTTATGGTTGTTGTCCTCTGCATCATCATGCCGTGTTTCCCAGCTTGCAAGATTCAGAACCAACAAATAAGATCCAAATAATAAGTACAACAAAGATGCCTACACATCTCATTGATTCCCAGCTTGCAAGATTCAGAACCAACAAATAAGATCCAAATAATAAGTACAACAAAGATGCCTACACATCTCATTGATTCCCAGCTTGCAAGATTCATAACCAACAAATAAGATTCAAATAATAAGTACAACAAATATGCCCACACATCTCATTGATTCCCAGCTTGCAAGATTCAGAACCAACCCATTAGAGCCTTTTGATAAAGTGAATATCGGGATTAAATCCATCTTGGCTAGCCATGTCATACAACCGAAGAACTTGGCGAATGCTCTTGACTGTCACAACATCTGTAGTTGAGTATTCCTATTTGCACAGCACAAACAAGAAGAGCATGATTACTATAATAGCGGCACTCCTTGAACTCAACCTGAAGCTCCACTCGGACGAGGCCTGCCTTGAGTTCAATGATTCAATTCATGCGCCTTTTTCTGCAGTTCACCTGAAATGAAGCAAAGATTGCATCATTCAGCTAGCAAGAAGTATTTGCTCTCGTGAGCTGGCAGGTTCTTCTTTAGTAGTTGCACTAAAATTGAGGAACATTAAGGTTGGTTGTCCGGCTCATGTAAGGTGCAACTATAATTTGCTTATCCTTTTGTGCAGTTTGCTACCTCTTGAGCACTGCGTTGGTTTTCCCTTGAAGAGAAAGGGTGATGCAGCAAAGTAGCGTAAGTATTTCCCTCAGTTTGTGAGAACCAAGGTATCAATCAAGTAGGAGACCACGCACGAGTCCCTTGCACCTACACAAAAAAATAAATCCTCGCAACCAATGCAATAAAGGGGTTGTCAATCCCATCACGGTCACTTATGAGAGTGAGATCTGGTAGATATGATAAGATAATATTTTGTGTATTTTTATGATAAAGATGCAAAGTAAAATAAAAGGTAACAAAAATAGCAAAGTGTTGGAAGATTAATATGATGGAAAATAGACCCGGGGGCCATAGGTTTCACTAGAGGCTTCTCTCGAGAGCATAAGTATTACGGTGGGTGAACAAATTACTGTTGAGCAATTGACAGAATTGAGCATAGTTATGAGAATATCTAGGTATGATCATGTATATAGGCATCACGTCCGAGACAAGTAGACCGACTCCTGCCTGCATCTACTACTATTATTCCACACATCGACCGCTATCCAGCATGCATCTAGAGTATTAAGTTCATAAGAACAGAGTAACGCTTTAAGTAAGATGACATGATGTAGAGGGATAAACTCATGCAATATGATATAAACCCCATCTTTTTATCCTCGATGGCAACAATACAATACGTGCCTTGCTGCCCCTCATCCTTTGGGAAAGGACACATAAGATTGAACCCAAAGCTAAGCACTTCTCCCATTGCAAGAAAGATCAACCTAGTAGGCCAAACCAAACTGGTAATTCAAAGAGACTTGCAAAGATAACCAATCATACATAAAAGAATTCAGAGAAGATTCAAATATTGTTCATAGATAAACTTGATCATAAACCCACAATTCATCGGTCTCAACAAACACACCGCAAAAGAAGATTACATCGAATAGATGTCCACAAGAGAGGGGGAGAACATTGTATTGAGATCCAAAAGGGAGAAGAAGCCATCTAGCTAATAACTATGGACCCGAAGGTCTGAGGTAAACTACTCACACATCATCGGAGAGGCTATGGTGTTGGAAGCCCTCCGTGATCGATGCCCCCTCCGGCGGAGCTCCGGAAAAGGCCCCAAGATGGGATCTCACGGGTACAGAAGGTTGCGGCAGTGGGATTAGGTTTTTGGCTCTGTATCTGGTAGTTTGGGGGTACGTAGGTATATATAAGAGGAAGAAGTATGTCGGTGGAGCAACATGGGGCCCATGAGGGTGGAGGGCACGCCCAGGGGGTAGGCGCGCCCCCCTACCTCGTGCCCTCCTGGTTGATGTCTTGACGTAGGGTCCAAGTCCTCTGGATCACGTTCGTTCCGTAAATCACATTCCTGAAGGTTTCATTCCGTTTGGACTCCGTTTGATATTCTCTTTCTGCGAAACTCTGAAATAGGCAAAAAAACAGCAATTCTGGGCTGGGCCTCCGGTTAATAGGTTGGTCCCAAAAATAATATAAAATTGTATAATAAAGCCCATTAATGTCCAAAACAGAATATACTATAACATGGAACAATCAAAAATTATAGATATGTTGGAGACGTATCAAGCATCCCCAAGCTTAATTCCTGCTCGTCCTCGAGTAGATAAATGATAAAAACAAAATTTTTGATGTGGAATGCTACTTGGAATAATTTCAATGTAATTATCTTAATTGTGGTATGAATATTCAGATCCAAAAGATTCAAGACAAAAGTTTAATATTGACATAAAAATAATAATACTTCAAGCATACTAACTAAGCAATTATGTCTTCTCAAAATAACATGGCCAAAGAAAGTTATCCCTACAAAATCATATAGTCTAGCTATGCTCTATCTTCACCACACAAAATATTTAAATCATGCACAACCCCGATGACAAGCCAAGCAATTGTTTCATACTTTTAGTGTTCTCAAACTTTTTCAATCTTCACGCAATACATGAGCGTGAGCCATGTACATAGCACTATATGTGGAATAGAATGGTGGTTGTGGAGAAGACAAAAAAGGGAGAAGATAGTCTCACATCAACTAGGCGTATCAACGGGCTATGGAGATGCTCATTAATAGATATCAATGTGAGTGAGTAGGGACTGCCATGCAACGGATGCACTTAGAGCTATAAGTATATGAAAGGTCAACAAAAGGAACTAAGCGGGTGTGCATCCAACTCGCTTGCTCACGAAGACCTAGGGCATTTTGAGGAAGCCCATCATTGGAATATACAAGCCAAGTTCTATAATGAAAAAAAAATCCCACTAGTATATGAAAGTGATATCATAGGAGACTCTCTATCATGAAGATCATGGTGCTACTTTGAAGCACAAGTGTGGTAAAAGGATAGTAACATTGTCCCTTCTCTCTTTTTCTCTCATTTTTTTATTTGGGCCTTTTATTCTCTCTTTTTTTATATGGCCTCTTTTTTCGTCCGGAGTCTCATCCCGACTTGTGGGGAATCATAGTCTCCATCATCCTTTCCTCACTTGGGACAATGCTCTAAAAATGATGATCATCACACTTTTATTTACTTACAACTCAACAATTACAACTCAATACTTAGAACAAAATATGACTCTGTGTGAATGCCTCCGGCGGTGTACCGAGATATGCAATGAATCAAAAGTGACATGTATGAAGGAATTATGAACGGTGGCTTTGCCACAAATACGATGTCAACTACATGATCATGCGAAGCAATATGAAAATGATGGAGCGTGTCATAATAAACGAAACGGTGGTAAGTTGCATGGCAATATATCTCGGAATGGCTATGGAAATGCCATGATAGGTAGGTATGGTGGCTGTTTTGAGGAAGGTATATGGTGGGTGTATGATACCGGCGAAACATGCGCGGTATTAGAGAGGCTAGAAATGGTGGAAGGAGGAAAAGTGCGTATAATCCATAGACTCAGCATTAGTCATAAAGAACTCATATACTTATTGCAAAAATCTACAAGTTATCAATGCAAAGTATTACGCGCATGCTCCTAGGGGGATAGATTGGTAGGAAAAGACCATCGCTCGTCCCCGACCGCCACTCATAAGGAAGACAATCAATAAATAAATCATGCTCCGACTTCATCACATAACGGTTCACCATACGTGCATGCTACGGGAATCACAAACTTTAACACAAGTATTTCTCAAATTAAAAACTACTCAACTAGCATGACTCTAATATCACCATCTTCATATCTCAAAAAAATTATCTAGTATCAAACTTCTCATAATATTCAACACACTCATAAAAAAACTTTTTTTATTAATCTTGAATGCCTATAATTGTCAAAGCAAACTACCAGGCTGTTTTGTAGGACTCTCAAAATAATCTAAGTGAAGCATGATAGAACAATAGTTTCTATAAAACAAAATCACCACCGTGCTCTAAAAGATATAAGTGAAGCACTAGAGCAAAAACTATATAACTCAAAAGATATAAGTGAAGCACATAGAGTATTCTAATAATTTCTGAATCAAGTGTGTGTCTCTCAAAAGGTGTGTACAGCAAATATGATTGTGGTAAACTAAAAAGCAAAGACTCAAATAATACAAGACGCTCCAACCAAAACACATATCATGTGGTGAATGAAAATATAGCTCCAAGTAAAGTTACCGATGGAAGTAGACGAAAGAGGGGATGCCTTCCAGGGCATCCCCAAGCTTTGGCTTTTTGGTGTCCTTATATTATCTTGTGGTGCCATGGGCATCCCCAAGCTTAGGCTCTTTCCACTCCTTGTTCCATAATCCATCAAATCTTTCACCCAAAACTTGAAAACTTCACAACACAAAACTTAACAGAAAATCTCGTGAGGTCCCTTAGCGAAAGAAAACAAAACACCACTTCAAGGTACTGTAATGAACTCATTCTTTATTTATATTGGTATTAAACCTACTTTATTCCAACTTCTCTATGGTTTGTAAACTATTTTACTAGCCATAGATTCATCAAAATAAGCAAACAACACACGAAAAATTGAATCTGTCAAAAACAGAACAGTCTGTAGTAATCTGTAACTAACATAAACTTCTGGAACTCCAAAAATTCAGCAAAAATAGGACGACCTAGACAATTTGGTTATTGATCAACGGCAATAGGAATCAATATTTTATCACGTTCTGGTGATTTTTAACAATTATTTTCATGAACAGAAAGTTTTTGCAATTTTCAGCAAGATCAAATAACTATCATCCAAGAAGATCCTATAGGTTAAACTTGGCACAAACACTAATTAAAACATAAAAA
This sequence comes from Aegilops longissima, assembly GCA_021605205.1. Taxonomy (NCBI): domain Eukaryota; kingdom Viridiplantae; phylum Streptophyta; class Magnoliopsida; order Poales; family Poaceae; genus Aegilops; species Aegilops longissima. The sequence continues at coordinate 356,448,786 of CM038682.1, forward strand.
AAATCTAATCAGAGGCTAGATCAAATATTTATTCCTAAACAGATGCAAAAAGCAAAAAAAACTAAAAATAAAATTGGGTTGCCTCCCAACAAGCGCTTTTCTTTAAAGCCTTTTAGCTAGGCATTGATAATTTTAATGATGCTCACATCAAACACAAAAATTGAAGCGCAAAGAGAGCATCATAAAACACGTGAAAAATACATCTAAGTCTAACATACTTCCTATGCATAGGCATCTTATAGGCATCTTATATGTAAACAAATTATCATAGCAACCAAAAACTAGCATATGCAAGGAAGCGGAAAGAAACAATAGCAATCTCAACATGACGAGAGATAATTTAGTAAGATAAAAGTTTCTACAACCATATTTTCCTCTATCATAATAATTACATGTAGGATCATAGGCAAATTCAACAAAATAGCTATCACATAAAATATTTTCAACACGATCCACGTGCATGCAAAGTTGACACTCTTCCAAAATAGTGGGATTAATATTAACTAAAGTCATGACCTCTCCAAACCCACTTTTATCAAAAATATCATAAGATTGAAAATACTCCAAATATGTGAGATCTAAAATTGACACTCTTCCAAACCCACTTTCAATAATATTGCAAACACTATTATCAATCTCATATTCATCATGGGGCTTAAATAAATTTTCAAGATCATAAGAAGAATCACCCCAATCATGATCATTGCAACAAGTATTGGACACAGCAAAACTAGCATCCCCAAGCTTAGGGTTTTGCATATTATTAGCACAGTTGACATCAAGAAAATTTATAGTAAAATCATTGCAATCATGCTTTTTATCGAAGGAACTATCAAGTATGGGTGCAATAGCAACGATCTCATGTTTAACATATGGAACTATAGCAAATTCATCTTCATAAATATTGGCATCATGGCCACAAGGATAGCAAGCATCATGTTCCTCAAGGGATATTTCAATCAAATCATCGGAATCATCATTATCTATAGATTCATGCATATCGTTATTTTCTTCCAAAGCAACGATCATTCTTTCAATAAATTCTTGGACATAGACATTATGAGCAAAGTTTTCATTGCAATATTTAAGTATGACGGAATTTTCAGATTCGTTGAGAGTAAAATCATACTTCTCAATCAAATAAGCAACTTCATGAGCACCCTTAAAAACGACAAATTCTTCAATTTGTTTGATATCATAGTAACTATAAACACCCTTTGCATAAGAAGATAAGATTTCATTATCATTGAACTCACATAGGTAGGGAAGGTGTTTTTAGGGCTCTTAGAGCAACAAGTAAAATCACAAATTTTACAAAGATTCCAAGCATAGCATAGCGAACTATTTATATGATACCATAAGAGCTTCCCTTTTTCAGACAAACGATGACGCACAAAATGAGCATGCTCATCGAAAGATTTCCCATCAACTAGGCTAGTTGGGGTTTCAAAGACGAAAGCATAAGGATTGAAGATGATCCAAGTAGAACACTTTAAGTGGATCCATATCAATAGATTTTTAGCAAGCAAAGATGCAAGCAAATAGAAGGCACGTGGACACACAAACAGAAAGGCATACGGGAAGAAGGCGAATAAAATGGCAAGGGTGAAGTGGGGGAGAGGAAAACGAGAGGCAAATGGCAAATAATGTGATGCGGGAGATAAGGGTTTGTGATGGGTACTTGGTATGTTGACTTTTGCGTAGACTCCCCGGCAACAGTGCCAAAAATGGCTCGTTGACGGGAAACCAAATCTGGACATGACCTTGCGTAAGCCTCCCCGGCAACGGCGCCAGAAATCCATCTTGCTACCTCTTGAGCACTGCGTTGGTTTTCCCTTGAAGAGGAAAGGGTGATGCAGCAAAGTAGCGTAAGTATTTCCCTCAGTTTTTGAGAACCAAGGTATCAATCCAGTAGGAGACCACGCACGAGTCCCTCGCACCTACACAAACAAATAAATCCTCGCAACCAACACAATAAAGGGGTTGTCAATCCCTTCACGGTCACTTACGAGAGTGAGATCTGATAGATATGATAAGATAATATTTTTGGTATTTTTTTGATAAAGATGCAAAGTAAAATAAAAGGTAATAAAAATAGCTAAGTGTTGGAAGATTAATATGATGGAAAATAGACCCGGGGGCCATAGGTTTCACTAGAGGCTTCTCTCGAGAGCATAAGTATTACGGTGGGTGAACAAATTACTGTTGAGCAATTGACAGAATTGAGCATAGTTATGAGAATATCTAGGTATGATCATGTATATAGGCATCACGTCCGGGACAAGTAGACCGACTCCTGCCTGCATCTACTACTATTACTCCACATATCGACCGCTATCCAGCATGCATCTAGAGTATTAAGTTCATAAGAACAGAGTAACGCTTTAAGTAAGATGACATGATGTAGAGGGATAAACTCATGCAATATGATATAAACCCCATATTGTTATCCTTGATGGCAACAATACAATACGTGCCTTAGTGCCCCTACTTTCATTGGGAAAGGACACCGCAAGATTGAACCCAAAGCTAAGCACTTCTCCCATTGCAAGAAAGATCAACCTAGTAGGCCAAACCAAACTAATAATTCGAAGAGACTTGCAAAGATAACAAATCATACATAAAAGAATTCAGAGAAGATTCAAATATTGTTCATCGATAAACTTGATCATAAAATCACAATTCATCGGTCTCAACAAACACACCACAAAAGAAGATTACATCGAATAGATGTCCACAAGAGAGGGGGAGAACATTGTATTGAGATCCAAAAAGAGAGAAGAAGCCATCTAGCTAATAACTATGGATCCGAAGGTCTGAGGTAAACTACTCACACATCATCGGAGAGGCTATGGTGTTGATGTAGAAGCCCTCCATGATCGATGCCCCTTCAAGTGAGCTCGGAAAAGGCCCCAAGATGGGATCTCACGGGTATGCAGAAGGTTGCGGCGGTGGAATTAGGTTTTGGCTCCGTGTCTGTAGTTTGGGGGTGCGTAGGTATATATAGGAGGAAGAAGTACGTCGGTGGAGCAACATGGGGCCCACGAGGGTGGAGGGCGCGCCCTGGGGGGGTAGGCGCGCCCCCTACCTCGTGCCCTCCTGGTTGATGTCTTGACGTAGGGTCCAAGTCCTCTAGATCACATTCGTTCCGAATATCACGTTCCCGAAGGTTTCATTCCGTTTGGACTCCGTTTGATATTCTTTTTCTGTGAAACTTTGGAATAGGCAAAAAACAACAATTCTGGGCTGGGCCTCCGGTTAATAGGTTATTCCCAAAAATAATATAAAAGTGTATAATAAAGCCCATTAATGTCCAAAACATAATATAATATAGCATGGAACAATCAAAAATTATAGATACGTTGGAGACGTATAACAGTTCCACTAAAATAAAGTGCCATTGTGGTGACAGTGACGGCTCATCTTGGAAAGGCTAATAAAATGTTGCACGAGATTACCAGCAGAACTTGACGGAGATTTTGGAAACTCCAATCACCATTTTGTGCAGTTCCACCAAAATTGAGAGATATTGCCCACGTGACATTTTAATTGAACTACACAAGACACTCATTCCAAAAAAAGTGTTTTGTGCAGTTCACCAAAAGGTCACAATAGCAACAAGGTGAAATGGATATCCCTATCTGCACAAAAAGATAGAAAGTAAACAGTTGCTGGTTAATAAGAATATACGAAACATACACGAAATAAAAAGAAGCATCTTAATTATGTTCATGGAAATCACACAAGGACAATAGAAATTTTAAAACGTCAGCAATGCTTCATGTTACCGGAAGCATTACGACAACAATGGCATTCTTCAAATATGGGATTACTTTAATGGTGGCATTGCTTGTTTACCAGATACAGTAAATCAACAGCAGCTAAAGTGTTGGTTTAAGGGCATGGGACCATGGGGACACAAGGACACTCAGCAGCTTAAAGGAGCAACTTACTTATCATACTGTGGAAAACAACAGGAGTACCATTTGTAACACAGTTTAATTGCATCTTATCACTGGAGGCATTAGACTAACAATAACACTGGTTAGACATGTCCCTAAGGTAACAGTGTGATCGCTTCATTTTACATGCGCCCTTACATTAACAACAGCAAAAGGTTGGTATAAGGACATGCGACAGTGGACGCATTAGCACAATGTACCTACAAGGAGGCATAAAGTGGTGATGCCAAGTTTGTTCATGCTATGTGAGGGCAGCAAATCTAATCCTGGAGACCTTTTACTATGTGAGGGTAGCAAATCTAATCCTGAGACCTTTTAGTATGTGAGAACAGCAATTCTAATCCTGGTGACCTTTTACTATATGAGGGCAACAAATCTAATCCTGGACATACTCTGTTTACTTGTCCACCTGCCGCCACTTTCTATCCTTTTTTCAACCAATAATAGATTTGTTCCTTATCCAGTTTGTACTGCATTTTCCCATTATTTCCCTTTTCAACCAAGAGACCGGTTGAGTATCCAGTCTCTACTACTTTCACCATATTATTTCCTCTTTTAATCAAGTCCTAGATTCATGCTACAACTTTCCCCCCTTTCTTCGTTGTTTGAATAAAGTCCTAGATTCGAATGCATGAAGTAGCTTTACCTATAATAATACTAAAAATTTAGGAGGCTTTCGAAGAGCTGATGGGAGTAGAAAAAGATGCACATGCAGACACGTGGGGAGCTGGGGCGAGAGCAAGGCCGCTTCAAGAACTTATACGAGGGTCGTCGGGATGTCGGCGGCGGCAGTCGGATCTGTGCTGTCTGGCAGGGAGGAAGAAGGGTCGGAGGACCTCCTGAGTCGGTGCTGTGTCAGAGAGAACGGCACGGGCAGAGGATCGGGCCCCTCCAGCAGCTGTGGGTTTCCTCCCTTGCCGGCGATGACCACGTGAATGATGCACCTAGTCCTCTACACACACCAGCCGAAGGGATCCGACTGGATCTGTGACCAGCGGTGAGCAAAGAGAAAATGTCGCTACCGCTGTCTTGTTTATATGTGGAGAGGATGAGAGAATGAAGAGAGCAACCCTAGTAAAGCAAGCGCTCAGGCCCCTGCGTACATATATAGTGGAGTGTATCTTTTTCTCTCCACAACAAGCGTTTCAATTTGTGTATGTGGCATTAAAGAAAAGAAACTCTCTATTTAAGGTGACTAACTGTACGACTCCTACTTACTACTACTAGTAGTAGTATTGTTCACTTGTGCTCCCCGGCCCTCCATTCATTGAACAACCCCACGGGTGAATAAACATACAGTACTAGTATTTATATAGAACGAACAAGCTCGAACTATTTTCGCGTAGTTAAAAGTTGAGGGCGGGGCTTTTCCCGGGCAGTACGCGCAGCAATTTTCACGTAGGCGGTTTGACAGAGAGGCAAGGAGGGTGAGGGAGTAGCGAATTCAACTTACTTACTGCTGGAAAGGTCGGGCTGTGCTATTTGACGGCGCGTTACTGCTGGAAAGACTTGTGATATGACTACTCACTATAGTCATGAATTACTAGCGGTACGACCGGGGTGATGCCCCCCTTCCGTTCCGCACTCTAATATGGTGCATGACACGTATTATGTCGACCCGGATGCTGCCGGCTGTCCCACATGTCGGCGAAGTAGTACGTAGTACTCCCTCCGTCCGAAAAAGCTTGTCCAAAGCTTGTCTCTCAAATGGATGTATCTAGCACTAATTTGGTGGTAGATACATCCATTTGAGGGACAAGCTTTTTCAGAAGTAGGGAGTAGTAAGAAGGAGCAAAGAATCATGCGGTATAAGTCTTTCTAGAGATTCCAACAAGTGACTACATACAGAGCAAAATGAGTGAATCTACACTCTAAAATATGTCTACATACATTTGTATGTTGTAGTCAATTTGAAATGTCTAAAAAGACTTATATTTAGGAACGGAGGGAGTAGTAGTACTACTACTCACGTCGGAGGAGTGCGAACCACGGCAGCCGAGTGAATCAGCAGTAGAAAACAATGTGCGGATATGGCCATAAAAAACAATGTGCCACGGTCCAGACTGTAGCATGTACAGTACTACTCCTCTTTGTTTGGATCCCTGAGTTAGTGCTAGTTTGGGTTGAAATAGCCTCAAATTATCCAAACATGAGGGGTTAGTTTGAGCTAGTTTGCTCTAACCAGCTAAAAAACTAGCCCGGTGGAGAGGTTCTAATTGGGTTAGTTCTCCTCGGGCCCACTAAAAGAGAACTAAAAAATTCTCCCCTGCCCGCACCAGATCGCTCCCTCCGCTCCCCCCTCCCCCTCGCACGACTCCTCTCTATTCCCCATTGGGCCGCCCGCCCAAGCGCCGCTCCGCCGCTCGCCCTCTCTCTCCTCTGGCCACCCTCTCCCTCCGGCCTCTGCCGCCCTCTTCCTCTGGCCTTCAAAGCTCGCCCCGCTCCCCCTTCACCGATCATTTTTCTCCATTTGTCTTACGCAGCGGCGGCGCATCTACCAGGGAGGTCGCGAGAGGGGTGAGTTTGTTCGTTCCTTCTCTGTCTCACAGCCATATCATTGATCTTGCTTGCTCTAGCGCTAATTCTGATTTGGAAAAGTAGATCCTAATTAAACTTGGTACAGATTTGTGGTGCACGCATGGAATTGTTTGATGTTGCTTGAGGAGGTAATAAATCTTTCTAGAGGCCCAAAGATTCAGTTCACCTTTCTAGGTATTTCAGTTTCAGGCTTGCATTATTTCTAGAGACCCAAAGAATTAGTTCACCTTTCTACGTAGTTCAGTTCCAGGCTTGCATTGTTTCTAGAGGCCCAAAGATTCAGTTCACCTTTCTAGGTATTTCAGTTTCAGGCTTGCATTATTTCTAGAGGCCCAAAGATTCAGTTCACCTTTCTAGGTATTTTAGTTTCAGGCTTGCATTATTTCTAGAGGCCCAAAGATTCAGTTCACCTTTCTAGGTATTTCAGTTTCAGGCTTGCATTATTTCTAGAGGCCCAAGGATTCGGTTCGCAGTCGTCAGCAAGTGGCCCTGCTACCCATGCCGGTGTCGACCTCAACTCGCAAGCACCGGCATTGGAGCAGTTCCCAGGGCTTGGTCTCTATAGAGCCTTCCTCCAGAGCAACGATGACGAGCTCCTCCCTGGGTGCGTGAGGGGCTCCGGGCTCCCTCCCTATCGTGAATGACTTCCGTGATGAGTTAGCTCATGCTTTGTTTCATGGAGTGTATTTTTTTGTGAAGCTTGATTGAGGACTTGTATGTTTAAGTGGGATATCTCAATTGTATGGATAAAGTAAAATTTATCATGTTTTGCATGCTTGATTTGTAAAGATGGTTTGTTTATGTCAATTGTGAGCGGGAGGAGGCCACACAAGAGCCGGCCACACCAAATCCGGCAGGAAATAGGGTCCAAAGTAGTCAAATGATTGAGAAAGAACATTTATTGTCAATCTAACCCTGCCATCCATACAGCTCTTTGGTTTAGAGTTAGTTAAGGGTTAGAATCTAACAACCTCTAACTGAGTTAGTAGAGTTCTTCTCGTCTCGGTTCATCGCCATCATACTTTCCCCCATTTCTGTGTTTTCAGTATCCTGCGAATCAAAGAGGCCCTTAGACTGGTTTAGGTCCGGTAGTTTTTTATAAACATGTTATGTCCAAAATTTAATGAACGTGCTCCGGTTTCTACGAAAAATAATCTGGTTTCATGTAGTAATTCATTTATTTATTTATTCTTCTGCGGGGTTTGCATGTAATTAGTGAGGTCTAAAATGTAAAGTAGCCCGGCATGTGCTCTGAGTCGTGCATGCACTACGACCCAGATGCTCTATGTCCCACATGTGGGCGAAAGGGAGCACGTGGAAATAGCCTAGGAGTACATATAGGAGGATAAATGCGTGAAAAAATATGTACGGTGAAGCGTAGTTGCGGTTCGAAAAGGAGACCTAAAGTGATGACAGGTATAGGTCGCACGCACCCAACTAGTGGTAGTACTAGACATATGACTGCTTTTTCCCTAAAAAAGAGGTATGAGTGATCAGTACTCCTATTCTATCAACGCGAGTCCCATCTGACAACAGCATCCGTGCTACAACTAGCTCTTCTCCCTCGTTTCTCTCTTCTAATTCTAAACTCAGCCGACGCGGGCGGGGTGGGGACTTGCCGATGGTCGGTTTGCTCAACTACGGCCCCACCTCACAGTGAAAACATTACTAGTGGAATAAAAATGCCATATACTCCTATACTAATAAAACATTAAGGCCACGAGGCGATGCAGTGCTGGTTATAGGAGGCAGGAAGAAGAGATGCATCCATCGACGATGTCCACCTCCTCGACTCAGGGCGCCAGCCCACCGAACGGCGGCTAAGTAGCAGTGGCTTTCGTGGCCAGGTCGACGTGCTTCTGAACAATGGCGTCCAAAGGTTCCAGCCGCTGGAAGAAGTCCAACGTCTTTCTGTCCTCGCTGGCCTTGTAGTGGCCTGTGTAGACGATTTCCTCATAGACATGGATGTGCAGGTCGACGGTTTCTTGCATGGCGAGGCACTGCGCGACGAGCGCGGCCTTGAGGTGCACATTCTTCGTCGTGACCTCCGGCACCTGCAGGGCCACCAGGGCTTGAAAGAGTTCATCACCATGGAGGCCGATGAGGGTAGCAGGGAATGAGGAGCCAGGGCGCGCGGGCTGGAGCAGTACGGAAAGGTCATCCGCGCGCTTCTTGATGGCGGAGAACCTGCGGATGGAGTTGACCATCATGTCGTCCATGCGAGAGGCGAAGTCGGTGTCGGCGAGGGCTATGACATCGGCGGTCACCAGCACTGTCTGGAAACGTTGCGCGGTGCGGGGCCGCAGGCCGGCGCCTTGGATGATTTGGCACAGCCGACTGCCGCTCACATCCATCGCCTCCATAGGTGCTTCTTGCTTCTGGTCACTTGGTCTTGGATTGGAGTGAGCAGTGTTGTGCAGAGACTAGGAGTAGATGGATTGGAGTGGTGGGGCACCTTTATATGAGAATCCAAACTCTGTTGCATTCACATCGTGCTGGCTCTATTCTGCTTCTCCAATTAATTCCCTCTGCATGTAATTTGAGGATGCATCATTGACCGTTCAATGTCTCGGGAACCGCTACCCTCTCCCTCCTTGGCATTCAAGCACCTATGGAGGCGACTGTAGCTCGCGTCTATCGCGTGTTAGGAGACGTTCCCGTCGACGACGAGGTGCCTATGGTGACTTCGTAAATTTCAAGATGATAGTATTAGTATACTCAATATTGTGCACCGCGACCAAGGCCGAGAGGAAAACGAGAGAACTACGTATTTATTTACGATGTAGATTCACTCATTTTGCTCCATATGTACTCCGTCTCGGTGTAGTCTAGTGACTTGTTGAAATCTCTAGAAAGGCAAATACTCCTTTCTGGTTTACAGGGCTATACTAGCAAGTAATAGTGGGCTCACATAGCAATTTTGTCTCATGCAAGAGCATGCCTATATACATGCTCCTGAGAACTGAGCATAGCTCAGTTGGCCAGGCGCGGGAGTTCGCAGCCAGCACACCAGGGTTCAAGTCTCGGCTTGAGCGTTTGGTTCTCATGGAGTTTTCTTCTATAACAACAGGCTAGTCTAGCCCGGGTTGGTCTCATTTTTTTATATGCGTGCTCCAAGGTTTGCAACTGCCACATTTGGGTTGCTTGGCTCTTCGCCTCTTTGAGAAGACGAACAATGATGTTACTACTACTACTTCTACAGTATCGAATCCACTGCTGCATGTCTGTCCACCGCGAGCGGGAGGGATAGCTTGTTGTAGTACTACTATATGCAAAAGCCTGTCCTCGTCTGTGAGCCACCGCACACATGGGCGAGGGAGAAGGCGTGTAGTAGTAAAATCAAGCTTCTCCTCGTTGTACGAGTTGATGCGACACATCATAGCACTGGCCCCACATGGTTGCCTCTAAACTTGGATGAAAGACCCGCAGTGTACAATACTCCATTTGATGCAACCTCTAACATTTACCCCAGCACAAATTAAAATATATATTCATGTCTTGACGAGATGAGCGTGCAAACTAGAATCACCAGGATGACAGGTAGGGCCAGAAGATTATTTTAATCAAAAAAAAAGCATGGAGCCGACCCCAACGATTTTAAGCTTACAGGCATGGTACACGCTATCCTAGACTACTCTACATGAAACGCCACACGGCGTCCGGGCTGCGCTTGGCTCTTCGCCTCTTGGGAAGTCGAACAATGATGGAGTACTACTGCGGTGGAGGAGTACTACGGTATGCTTCCGCCATCTAACACCGATTCAAGCTGCTGCATGTCCCTTTGCGTGCGGGAGGGAGGCGTGTAACGAGCAGCTTCTCCTAGTCCTGCCAGCCACCGCGCTCATGGGCGAGGGAGGGACGCAGCTTCATTGACTTACTGCTCCTGCCTTTGCATCTATGATAGGTGGGCCCAACATGTGGGTGGCCCACCTGTCATGCAACCAAAGGCAGGTGCGGTTAAGGCGAGAGGGCATTGTAGTAATCAAACTTCTCGGTCTTGTACGGGTTGATGCGACACATCAAAGCACTGCACTCGATATATTTCAATAATTTTGCGTTTGCCGATGCATTAATTACAACGCATGCATGCATGCCATGGCTCTCCTTTTGATACTTGCATGTGTTGATTTAATGCACCTTGAAGTAGTATGAATATGTGACGGTAAAGCTTTCTAATGCCCCGGCCCTAATAAAGCGAGAGATGGTTGTGCACAAGGAGGGCGAGATCATGCAGACGGAACAGGACCCGATGGTGGAGCTCTCTATGGTCTCGATGGACCTCACCTTGCTCCACCACCCCTTGTGCCTCCGCCCCTTGAAGCCTCCTGTGTATGAGGTTCAAATACACCTCCTCCGTTCGGCTGATCGAGCAAGGTGCAAGTTTCTTGATTGATGTGATGTTCGATTGATTTGTGCAGTGCAAGGGAGGGCACCTGGCCTGCGCGGACTGCCGTGTCGAGCGCCCCGGGAACCTGCGGCAGTGCCAGAAGTGCGAGCGCGGTGGTGGCTTCACGTGCAGAACACGGCGGTGGACGCCGTGCTCTCCTCGGTGAGGGTGGAGTGCCCGCACGAAGGCTGTGGGATCTACGTCACTTACCACAAGCTCGCCGATCACCAGAGTGTGTGTCCGCTCCCGCCCTGCAAATGCCCCGTGCCCGTCTGCGACTACGAAGGCCCGCCGCCGTGGCTCTCCCACCACATCAGCACCGTGCATCCCATGCCCATGCACATGATCCAGTACGGCAAGGCGCTCCAACTGCAAGTGCCACTATCAGAGCCACGGCTCTTGCTGTTCGCGGAGGAGGACGATCACGCATTTTTCTTGGTCGGCGGCGTGCTCGACATCGGCGTGCCTATCGCCGTGCCGGTCGTCTGCATCAGAGCGGGGGCATCCCCACTGCCGCACTACGTGGCCAAGCTGTGGGCGAACGACCCGCCGGGGGAGCCCAAAGGCAGGACCGACGCCGTCAAGGTGGAAATGGAGGTGACAAGCAGTAGGGACCCGGCGACGTCGCTGTGCAGGAGCTGACCTTCTTCACAGTTCCGCCCAAGTTGCTGGTCGGGGCTAAACTGGTGTCCGTCCACATTCAGATTGACAAGCTCACGTCCTAAATGATTCTACAGTGCCTTCTGTTTATCTTAGTAATATGCTAATATAGGGGTTAGCTCGGTCTACTTTAGCTTAAGAGATGGTGGGTTTTGGTGGCGATGCAGCAATTACTTCGACATCAGATTAGCAGTTCAAGTAATTTCCAACAGTCGAATGGATATTTTGTGTCTGTTGGATATAAAGATCCTTTGGGTAAGAAGTAACAGCTTATATGTTTTTTTAAACGGAACAGCTTATATGCTTGTTTGTTCAGGAAGTGTTACATACTTGTGCGAGTTGACGCGACACATCAAAGTAGTACTACTAGTAGTACTCCCTCCGATCCTAATTTCTCTACGGATAATAAGTCAAGGCGCAGATACCAAGGAGGGCCTGGTTGTGTCTATAGGCAAATTTGACAATTTTGACCTATGGATGAAATCATTTCACAAAATGAACTGCCCCTAAAAAAATTCAGTCAGATGACCTTTTTGAGTGGCGAACGATACGAAGGCGCCACACTACACAGTGCAGCGCCTGACTGACAGGCGCTGCACGCCTGACTGACAACCCACCCGACTGCGCACCAGGCAGATTAAGCTCATGTCGTGTTGGTGCCGTGTGTGGCCCGCACATTAACAAAAACCTCGCGCCTCCAGCTTAGCCTCTGCGTTTTAAACTTCTCAATCTCAAGGCCAAGGAGAAATGTGAAACCTATGATAGAGCCAATCGGATGGTTGAGAACACAACAATTTATAGCTACAGATGTGTGTGTGAGAGAGGACGAGTGTGTGCGTGCACCTCTTCTCTTCATGTATAACGTACTCCCAAATTACCCGTCGCAAATTACTCGTCGCAAAAATGGATGTATCTAGAACTAAAATACATCTAGATACACCCATACCTGCGACAAGTAATTTTGGACGGAGGGCTAAACTCAGAGTACAAGTGTATGTGGGTGGCATCGACCTAGGGAGCTAGAGATGGTGCGTGCGAGAAGTCCCGAGAGATACTCACTCCGTTCCAAATTACTCGTTGTGGTTTTAGCTCAAATTTGAACTAAAACCACGACGAGTAATTTGGAACGGAGGGAGTAGGTGTGTGCGTGGGAAAGAGGGAGGGAGATGATATGTGTCGATGTAATCGTGTGAAAAAAAGACTAGTCTATAGCTCGCCACGAGGCTATTCTTGTCGAACACCCCAATAACCATAAGATATGTATCCAACGGTGCCAGTTATTGCACGTACACAACAGTAGAAAAAGAAGTACCATGGCATATGCTACACCACGGCCGAGAACACGTGCCATCTAGGAATAGTGCAGCACTTCGAAACTAGAACCGTCAATAAATTTTGAGCTTGCGTCTCGTCACATTCCAAATTACTACTACCTCCGTCCTGGTTTATTGGTCCCCATTGTAATATATGCCAAAATTTGACCATAAATTTAATTAATAAAAATTTCATGCATGTTATAAAAAATTATATCATTGAAAACAATGTTCAAAAACGAATCCAATGATAGTATAATTTTTTTGACATGTACTAACATTTTTTAAGTTAAATATTTAGTCAAAATTTGGCACAAATTACAAAGGGGACTAATAAACTAGGACGAAGGTAGTACCACGCTATATTTAATTGCAAACCTGTTCACACCGATCATAACCTAAACGGTTTCCCAATTACGAGTGTATTAGTAGTACTCGGTTATAAATACTACTTTGCCAAGATGACTGCACATTCCTCCTCAAATCCTCATCCACAAAAAATAATCAAGTCATTCAGCATCGTTCCCTTGCGTCTGCCATGGCCAGTGTGAGTTCTGGGTCGAGAGGTTTCCACTAGGGAGAGGCGAGCATGCAAGAAGAAGCACGAGAGATGTCCCGCCTTGCCACGAAAGCAGCCGACATGTCCAGCCGCGCAGCAGTAGAAGCAGAGAGGTCCCGCCGCGCCGTTGATGTAGCAGACTGGTCCGGCCACGCCCCGGAAGCAGCAGAGATGTCCCGCCGCGCCGCCAAAGCAACACGGAGGTCCTGCCGTGCCGCGGCAGCCTGGGAAAATTTCTCGCGGGCAGGCGAGGACTCTTATAGGCGCATGCATGCGATCGTCCATAGCCAGAGGGATCAGATCTCCGGCTGGGCGTGGCTGCAGGACGAGGCTACCGGTGTCATCCGGCAACTAGGGGAGGGCAATGCAAAGCTCCGGGCCGAGCACGACCTGCAGAAGGCGAAGATCGCCAGAAGGATGAAGCAGGCAGAGGAGACCACTTCCTTGATGCATAGGACATGCGTCATCGTCAAGAAACTTATGGACGAGAATGCCATGCTCCGCATCGAGCGCAACAGGCTGGTGGAGGAATCCGTGGATGCTGCCAAGTAGCGTATTAAGGACAGGAAACTAATGAAAGAGATCATCGCCGCTCGCCGCGAGAACTAGTCTCCGCGACCTGCAGCGCATAAAGAAAGTAGAGATCAGCGAGCCGGATCGTTGTATGCGTCTTCCTTCTTCTTTTGCCCTTGTGTATTTAGGGCGTAGCCGCATGTGGCTTTCTTAATTATCTTCCTAATTATGTAAGACAATTATTATCCACTCTAAATCGTCCTTATATATATATATATATATATATATATATATATATATATATATATATATATATATATATATATATATATATATATATATATATATATATATATATATATATATATTCATCGGTCTTGCTATAAGTCGCAGAGTCGCAGTAGATGCTATATAGGTCAGTCGGATCTTACATCAAGATCCATGCAAAATTTTCTTTTCAGATTTTCTTTTTTCTCTCTTAAATCTCAGTCGAGTGAGACATAGCCACGCCATTAAGCAGAGGCTCGGGTGCCATTAATGGAGACCTTGGGAGAGAGGTGGACGGCAGATGGAGGTCAAAGGGCTCTCCTCCCGATAAGCACACGCAGGGGTCTGATCGCACGCCTCCCGTACTCAAATAGCTACCCTACATGGCCCCTCCTAGCTAATAAAAAATGGGGACGCGTGGCGGCACGTAGATGGTAAATAGAACGCCCACAGTTCCAATAATACTTGTGTTTCTGATTGTAACATGACAGCACTTGTTCCAAAATGACTTTGTTGATTGTTAATGTGTGCGCCTTCGCAAATCGGACAGCAAAATTACCACATCATGTGTCACAGCCCTAGGATTGCTTGACATTAGTTGCATTAAGGCATTCATGTCATCATGTTAATTTTCTCAGAAACTTGAAATGGGGATTGTTGAAACCCTAGCACCAATTGAATTCAACTAGGTTCAATAAAAATATTTTTCAATGAACCCAAAATGCCTGTGAAAATGTTCATGATTTTGGTAAAGGTGAAAACCTCTACCAAAAAAAATGATGAGCATAATTGTTGGCCATTTTGTGGATTTTTTGAGTTAAACCATATTGTATTTGATTTGGGGCCTTTGAATTCTATAAATATTTTGAATGCTCCAAAAATTCTGGTTTCAATTGTGGGCTTTTGGAATAATCCAAATAATGCCCCAATTTATCTCAGGAGTTATAAAAATGATTTAGTGTCTAAAACTAAATCAAAACAAACTACAGAAAATAGGAAAACAGAGTAAATAGGGAAAAAAAAGGAACAGAGCTCACCTGACCTACCTGGCGCCCAACCGGCCCAACCTCCTCCCCCCCCGGTCGGCCCATTAGGCAGCCCAGCCCACCAGGGGCACCGCTGTCTTCAACCTCTGCCTACTGGCAGAGGCGTGTCGACGCCGCACGCCGGCCACCTCCTCCCTTCCAGCCTGCCTGGCCTCCCCGACCTCCTCGCGATGCCACGCGCCTCCCCGACCCCCCTGGACCCCCTCACTCTTCCCCGTACCCCTCTCCCCTCCTCTCTCTCGCTCTGCGCCTCGTGCCCGAGAGCCGCCGTCGCCGCCGCTCGCCACCACCGCGGCCACAGGGCCTCCCTCGCTCCCCCAACTAGCCCACCAGCTCCGCCACTCCATCCTCACCCTCCCCGCCATCTCACGCGACCGGAGAAGCCCCGAGGCGCCGCCCCGCCGTTCTTCCCCTCTTCGGACCCGCCGGTCGCCGTCGACGAATTCGTCGGCTCCGGGCCGTCCCCGACCTCGCCGAGCATCCCATCGCCATCGCTGTGAGCCCCGCACGAACCCCCTCTCCTCGATGCGATTCTTTTCTCTAACCACGGCTCCGCCGAGCTTGAAAGCTTGTCGCCGCCCGGCGAGGTCGCCATGCGGCTAGAGGCCCCGCGTCGCGTCCGAAAGCACGCTTGTCGTCCTCGTCGCGTTCAGGGAACCCAGAGCACCTACCCACCTCCTCCGTGCCCCAAACGCCGTGTCCGAAGCGTGCCCGAGCTCCGGCCGCCCGCATAGCTTCGCCGCGGCGTCGATTCCGACCGCCCGAGCTCAAGTCCCTCCACCAAAGCCTCGGCTCATCCCAGCTCCCGTAGGTACCCTCCCGACCCTTTTGGTGGCGGAACAGCGAGTGCACTTGCGCGCCTGCGTCGCTCGGCCAAGGCTAAACGCCGGCGCCAGTGACTTCCTCATGACGGCGTGGGTTGACCTTGCCGGTTTGACCTCCCCCTCTCCCCACTGACATGCGGGCCCCGCCCGGCTAACTAATCCAGTTTAGATTTAAACTAATTTAACTTAACCTAGGTTAGTGCTAATTAACTAGGTTAGATTAGTTAGTCATCGACGTGTAGCCCCACACGTCAGTTTGACCTGGGCGCCTGTTGACCTGACGTCACATTGACGTCAGGCTGAAGCAATAACTAGGTTTCTAGATTTAATTTAATTCAGGTAATTCCAGAAATATTCTAAACTTTAATAAATCATAGAAATTCAACCGTAACTCGGATGGAAATAATTTATATATGAAAATGATCAGAAAAATATGAAGAATCTGTTTATGCCATGATCATGCATGTTTGAACAAGTTAACCTCACTGAATAGGATGAATCATGATTAGGGTAATTTATGAAATAGCATTTGGAGTTGGAATTCAACCTTGTTTGAATTCCACTTCAACTAACTTGGATTATTATTGCACTAGGTAAATTCAGTTCCTTAACATGATCATGCACCATATATGTGCATTGCATTGATTGCGTTCTTTCTCGATTCGGTGTTTGTCCCTCCGTTGAGCGATGTACCGCGATGATTATTCGATGACACCGATGAAGAACTATTATCTTGAAGTGCCGAGCAAGCAAAACCCCTTGTTCATTCGATACAATCCCACTCTCTCGCTCCTGCTCTATTTTATTGCATTAGGACAACATCGATTCAATGTGTTACTTGCTGCGGTAGCTGAACCCTTGATCCTTTGCATGACTGTCATTCCACATAATTAGATGAAACCCACTAGCATGAGTAGGAGTTGTTTGAGCCATGTTGTGCCTACTCATTTATGTTTGTTTGTCATGCCTGCTCTTGCTTAGAGTTGAGTCGGGTCTGATTCATCGGGAATGAATTGGAATTGTTATGAACATGTCCTCATGTGTGTGAGCTAAGTGTGTGGACACGTTTTGGTAAAGGTAGCGGTGAGAGGCCATGTAGGAGTACATGGTGGGTTGTCTCATTGCAGCCGTCCTCGAGGAACTGAGTTACGTGTTTGTGATCCATGAAACAGTTACTACCACGCATTGGGATCCTAATTGACCCTCTCGGCTTCTTGACCACCCTTGTCCTCGGTCAGGGAGTTGCAAGTAGTTTCGGTGTTTGTAGCATCTTTGGGGCAGACGCATAGCGCTGACCCTAGGGGTGGGTTGTGTTGCGGTAGGCACCGTGGCCCGGTGTACCGAGTGCCCGTTTGGTATCTCGGGAACCCTGCACACATCGTTCGGGGCTGTATGGGAAACCTCGGCGGACTCCTGCGGATGGAACCGAATAGGCGATAAACCTGGACTAGGGATTTGAGTGTTTAGGTAGGCGTGGCCGACACCCACGTTGGGCTTCCGCTTGAAGGTTGCCGAGTACATGTCGTAAAACGGTGTAAGTGGTGAGCGTGTGTGAAGAAGTACACCCTGCGGGTTTAATATGATCTATTGAATAGCCGTGTCCACGGAGAAGGACTTCGGGTTGCCTATACCAGTTCATAGACAAGTGAAAGTGGATACTCTAAAATGCGCAAGATAAGCGTGAGTGCTATGGATGGCGTTCTCGTGGGGAGGCGGGGCGGGTCCATAGTGGTGTATTGCCATGGTGAATGTGTGGACTCGTGTGCGCCACCTCAAAAGAGTTACTTGCGATCGTAGTTCAGGATAGCCACCGAGTCAAAGCTGGCTTGCTGCGGTCAAACTCCACCACCCCTTTTGATAATGATGCATATGTAGTTAGTTCGATGTAAGTCTTCTTGAGTACAATTGTACTCACGTTTGCCTATTCTATGTTTTTGCGAGAGGCGTCGGTCTCGCTAGTAGTTCGCTTGGACTTGACGTTTAGCTTGTTACCTCAGCTACGATCTTGTGCCTCGGCGATTTGGTAGATAGTCGGGCTTCTCAGCCTTTTCCATTTATAGTTATGCGTACTCGGACATGTTTAGCTTCGCTTGTGCTTTGACTTGTATGCTCACGAGTGTTGGGTCATGAGACCCATGTTTGTAATTCTCGCTCTTGAGCCTAATGAATAATATCTGAGTCGTAGAGTTATGTTGTGATGCCACGTCGTATTTACACATATTGAGCATATTGTGTGTATGTTTGAAATGCTTGGTATGTGTGGGATCCGACAAACTAGTTGTTTATCCTTGGCAGCCTCTCATATGGGGAAATGTAGTCTCGTGCCTCCGGCGATAGTAGTCCGCTTCTGACCGGTTCACGAGTCCTGCTAGCCCAGCACTCTGCTTGGACACTTGGCTGGCGGCATGTGTTTCACCGTTCCTATATACATCCCTTCGGAAATGTCACGCGGTGTTATTCGAGTCCTGCCTAGCCTGCTACAGCCGGGATACGGAGTCCTGTTAGCCAGTGCTACAGCCCGAATACATACGTTGATGACCGACATGCTCGATGTGATTCATGTATGCTGTCCCCATGGGTTAAGCGCCGCTTTGGGTTCACGACTAGCCATGTCGGCCCGGGTTCTTTGTCATATGGATGCTAGCGACACTATCATATCGTGAGCCAAAAGCGCAAAGCGGTCCGGGCCATGGTAAGGCGACACCGTGGGAATACCGTCGTGAGGCGCAAAGTGATATGATGTGTTACCAGCTGGGTCGATGTGACTTAGGATCGGGGTCTGACAGCGTTGGTATCGAGCTGACTGCTGTGGGATTACCAAGCCAAACTGGTGAAGTTGAGTCTAGAAATGCTTTAGTTATGTAAGGAATTGATTGTGGAAGGAACGTAAGGCTCTTTTTACTCCTTATACCTCATGGCCTTCGATCTGAGTCATCCTCTTCTCTTCTCGGGGTTTAAGAACTAGGCTTCTCATCTATCTATTAGGATGACGTGTTACTAATCCATAGACTTATAAGATTGTTGGTTTTAATCCCGATTCGGTTCCTACTATTTACGTATGATAGCTGTTGATCCCGAATCTTGTTATGGTTGTTGAGTGGTTATGCCACCATTCTTGCAGGATGTCTCAAATCATTTTGAGCATTTACAGCCGTTATGCTGTCCGAGTCATCCCGGTCTCTAAATAGTCGATGCATTTGCAAATTCTTTCCTTCCGTTCCGATGATCTTTTGGTCGAATAAGCACACCAATCGGTCGGTTGAGGTACTTTGTTGCCTCGACATGTATGTTGGAACTATTATTATGATCCTAGATGTTAGGAAGTCACCTAGCAATTTAGCAATGCTTTTGTATCCCTAGTGTGATGATTACGGCCATCATTTTGAAAGCATCCGTGATGCCATTTAGTAGTAGGTATTCTACTCTGGGTTCTTGAACCCGAGATTCATCCTACTTCATATTGTTAGTATTTACTAGTGCCTTTAGGATATTAGCAACCTTGCGATAGTTCTCGAGGTCCGTGGTATTTCCTTCTTCCAAATGCTACGAACCGCTTGTGGCAGAAGTTCCTTGTTGAACCAACACATCACAATAAGAGTGCTCTTGAGGAGTACTCCATTCATAATTGTGAATCTGCCAATTCTACCTTTCTGCATGGGTTATCCGGAAGAAATGTTGAGCTTGCTCGATATACTAATCTATGCCTCCACAACTCGAAAAGCTATATGTTCCTTGAGTTGTTCCTCTTTAGTCGTATTCTGACCTTCATCTATCAATTGATAGCCAAGGGTATGTGTGCATTGGTGTTCATCGATGCATTTTATCCTTGTGGTCCGTCAAGCCATTCTATTCCGGAATGATTAGGAGAAACAAACTCCAGTACCTCATCCATTTCTAGGATTGGGTCAAAGCAATTGTATTCCATGAGATCAAAGTGCCATCCAGCTTTTGATTACTGTTCCACCCGAGTATTGCCATCTTATGTCAAGAATGTCATGGGAATTGCACAACCTCCTAGGAATTCTTGATGCGATGATACTTCTCACCATCATTGCTCATTTCTCGGTTCCGTGTTGATGCAACGGAAAGCCGACAAGTGAATTGTGATGTGTGAAATCAATACCGAGCAACTTGTTGCTTGGCGGAGAAATGGACAATATTCTCCTTCTTAGCGTGTTGGTTATTAAACCATCATCCTAAGATTGATCGTGCTACCTAGTCCCTATTTACGGTGCACACCTCGATTGATGAGTTGGGATCTTGTCAAGTCCTCACTCATTTGATAATATCGCCTTGCCCTCAAAAGCAAGATTGTTCTCGAGCTTAGTAATATATCGGTGGTTCATGACTTTCCAAATATCTTCTTGGAAGTGTTATCGGTCGTCACTGGCTGTTATGTTGGTAGCGTGATCAAGTTGGTTCCTGTGAACCACCCTTTCTCCAAGAATCTGTGTTGGATACCCCTGAGCTAGTCGGTTAAGCTAGACAACAACTTGGAGAGTTGGAAGATAAAAGCTTGTCCAACTTAGTTCGTTCCAAAGGGATATTCTTGTGTAGTGTGTGTTGAAGAAGGATGATATCTTCATCGATTGGTCCTCGTGATCAGTTGTTGGATCTATTGTCCTACCAATTCCATGACTTGAGTATGGGCCATTGTCAAGTCAAATCAGAACCAACGATATTCGTAATGTTGTCTTACTCGTGGTTGATCCCTCGAGCATACACCATTATATCTTTTGGTCTGACCAATGCTACCACCGTGTTCACATGTTGGTGGAAGTCGATGATATGGAAATTCCGATGAGCTATTGTTGAGCCCATCAGCGATAATTTGTCTCCCCATGAGTCATGTGGAACACCAACGTAGTATTGAAACTTGTGTAAGCAATGCCTTCGTGATCCGTTCATGAAGCCTATGCTTGGATGGAAGGTGACTTCCTCAAATTCATGTGCTTTAGGTGTAAGTTGCCGCCATGAAAATGAGAAAGGTTTGTTTTGTTTCCTCTGGAATCATCCCAAGTCAGTCATGCGCGCGCAAGTATTCTATGGCATGATAGGTGATCATCTTCATTTCATATGAATTCCATAGCACACCAAGCCAGCGATTGATTTGTTCAAGGAAAAGGAATTGTTGTGTAAATCCTAGGTCATGCACAAGACTTCGTTATCCTCGATGATGGTTCCCAACCTGAACTTCGGTAGTGTTTTATCGTAAGACTACTACGTGGCCATGTTTATGCAGGACAATGTGTTCACAGGTTTGTAGCGGAACCAGCTCATATTTTGGAGCTCGCTACCTTAGTTCACTTCGAGAATCTCGCAGCGTCTTCTCGTCGATTTGTGTTGCAACCTTTCTGTTCGGACATCTTTGAGTGCAAGTATCCTATTCCCAATCGGATCTGAATCTCAGGCAGATATGATGGTTGGAACATTCTAACAGCTGCATTTTCGTTCCCAGCTTGCACCGTCCTTGTGCTATCTCGCTATAGACTGTCCTCTTAGCAATTCTTGTCCAGGTTTATCTTCAAAAGTGGACTTACCATGGGTCCCCCACCTTCGATGATAAGCAAAATCATCCATTGCGTTGTCTTCAACAAGGTAGTCCACATCATTCATTCTAGTCCGGGCGTACCATTCCTTTGCACTCCACCAAATGATCGCTTGTGATTGCCTTTGGCTGGTATAAAGAGTTCCAATGATCTATGGATCAAAAGTATTCTTTTGCCACTTAAAGGAATAGTTCCTTGCGCCACCTTTCTCGAGGTGTCCCGTTACGGAATCATGATAAATATCTTCTCGCCACCTTGACACCATCCACCATCCTTCTGGAATTGTTGCCACCAATCAAACCCATCGTTTGTTCCTCCATCCCTCTCGATGTTTTCTTTGTGTCTCAACGCGAGATGTGTCACCGTCTCAGTCCGTGAGTCGATCATATTACTTGATCTTCGTGAAGATCGAATCATGTAGGGTTTCCCCTTTCTTTCTGCTGACGTGTCGGGTGAAGATCTCGAAGACATCAAGACCAAGATGATGGAATGAATCAACATCTTCGCGAAGGGCAAATGGATCATGAAGATTGTGATAGTTTGTGACCTCCCTTTTCCTCTTACCTCACGTCTTGAATCTCGGGGCGAGATTCTTGTTTAGTGGGGGTGAGTTGTCACAGCCCTAGGATTGCTTGACATTAGTTGCATTAAGGCATTCATGTCATCATGTTAATTTTCTCAGAAACTTGAAATGGGGATTGTTGAAACCCTAGCACCAATTGAATTCAACTAGGTTCAATAAAAATATTTTTCAATGAACCCAAAATGCCTGTGAAAATGTTCATGATTTTGATAAAGGTGAAAACCTCTACCAAAAAAAATGATGAGCATAATTGTTGGCCATTTTGTGGATTTTTTTAGTTAAACCATATTGTATTTGATTTGGGGCCTTTGAATTCTATAAATATTTTGAATGCTCCAAAAATTCTGGTTTCAATTGTGGGCTTTTGGAATAATCCAAATAATGCCCCAATTTATCTCAGGAGTTATAAAAATGATTTAGTGTCTAAAACTAAATCAAAACAAACTACAGAAAATAGGAAAACAGAGTAAATAGGGAAAAAAAAGGAACAGAGCTCACCTGACCTACCTGGCGCCCAACCGGCCCAACCTCCTCCCCCCCCCCTGCCGGTCGGCCCATTAGGCAGCCCAGCCCACCAGGGGCACCGCTGTCTTCAACCTCGCCCTCTTGGCGGGCGTGTCGACGCCAGACGCCGGCCACCTCCTCCCTTCCGGCCTGCCTGGCCTCCCGACCTCCTCGTGATGCCACGCCTCCCGACCCCCTGGACCCCTCACTCTTCCCGTGCCCTCTCCCTCCTCTCTCTCGCTCTGCGCCTCGTGCCCGAGAGCCGCCGTCGCCGCCGCTCGCCACCACCGCGGCCACAGGGCCTCCCTCGCTCCCCCAACTAGCCCACCAGCTCCGCCACTCCATCCTCACCCTCCCCGCCATCTCACGCGACCGGAGAAGCCCCGAGGCGCCGCCCCGCCGTTCTTCCCCTCTTCGGACCCGCCGGTCGCCGTCGACGAATTCGTCGGCTCCGGCCGTCCCGACCTGCCGAGCATCCCGCGCCATCGCTGTGAGCCCCGCACGAACCCCCTCTCCCCGATGCGATTCTTTTCTCTAACCACGGGCTCCGCCGAGCCCGAGACTTGTCGCCGCCGGCCACGAGTCGCCAGCGGCTAGAGGCCCCTGCGTCGCGTCCGAAAGCACTGTCGTCCTCGTCGCGTTCAGGAACCCAGAGCACCTACCCTCCTCCTCCGTGCCCAAACGCCGTGTCGGCGTGCCCGAGCTCCGGCCGCCGCGATAGCTTCGCCGCCGGCGTCGATTCCGACCGCCCGAGCTCAAGTCCCTCCACCAAACCTCGGCTCATCCCGGCTCCCGTAGGTACCCTCCCAACCCTTTTGGTGGCGGAACAGCAGTGCACTTGCGCGCCGCGTCGCTTCGCCAAGGCTAACGCCAGGCGCCCACTGACTTCCCTGACCGGCGTGGGTTGACCCACCGCCGGTTTGACCTCCCCTCTCCCCAGCGACATGCGGGCCCGCCCGTGCTAACTAATCGATTTAGATTTAAACTAATTTAACTTAACCTAGGTTAGTGCTAATTAACTAGGTTAGATTAGTTAGTCACTGACGTGTGGCCCCCACACGTCAGGTTTGACCTGGGGCGCCCTGTTGACCCGCTGACGTCACATTGACGTCAGGCTGAAGCAATAACTAGGTTTCTAGATTTAATTTAATTCAGGTAATTCCAGAAATATTCTAAACTTTAATAAATCATAGAAATTCAACCGTAACTCGGATGGAAATAATTTATATATGAAAAATGATCAGAAAAATATGAAGAATCTGTTTATGCCATGATCATGCATGTTTGAACAAGTTAACCTCACTGAATAGGATGAATCATGATTAGGGTAATTTATGAAATAGCATTTGGAGTTGGAATTCAACCTTGTTTGAATTCCACTTCAACTAACTTGGATTATTATTGCACTAGGTAAATTCAGTTCCTTAACATGATCATGCACCATATATGTGCATTGCATTGATTGCGTTCTTTCTCAGTTACCGGTGTTTGTCCCCTCCCGGTAGACGATGTACCGACGATGATTATTCGATGACACCGATGAAGAACTATTATCTTCAGAAGTGCCAGGCAAGCAAAACCCCCTTGTTCATTCCGATACAATCCCACTCTCTCGCTCCTGCTCTATTTTATTGCATTAGGACAACATCGATTCAACTGTTACTTGCTGCGGTAGCTGAACCCTTGATCCTTTGCATGACTGTCATTCCACAAGAATTAGATGAAACCCACTAGCATGAGTAGGAGTTGTTTGAGCCATGTTGTGCCTACTCATTTATGTTTGTTTGTCATGCCTGCTCTGCTTAGAGTTGAGTCGGTCTGATTCGCCGGGAATGAATTGGAATTGTTATGAACATGTCCTACGTGTGTGTGAGCTAAGTGTGTGAACACGTTTTGGTAAAGGTAGCGGTGAGAGGCCATGTAGGAGTACATGGTGGGTTGTCTCATTGCAGCCGTCCTCGAGAACTGAGTTACGTGTTTGTGATCCATGAAACAGTTACTACCACGCATTGGGATCCTTAATTGACCCTCTCGGCTTCTTGACCACCCTTGTCCTCGGTCCGGGAGTTGCAAGTAGTTTACGGTGTTTGTAGCATCTTTGGGGCCGCATAGCGCTGACCCTAGGGGTGGGTTGTGTTGCGGTAGGCACCGTGGCCGGTGTACCGAGTGCCGTTTGGTATCTCGGGAACCCTGCACACATCGTTCGGGCTGTATGGGAAACCTCGGCGGACTCCTGCGGATGGAACCGAATAGGCGATAAACCTGGACTAGGGATTTGAGTGTTTAGGTAGGCCGTGGCCGACACCCACGTTGGGCTTCCGCTTGAAGGTTGCCGAGTACATGTCGTGTAAACGGCGGTAAGTGGTGAGCGTGTGTGAAGAAGTACACCCTGCGGGGTTTAATATGATCTATTGAATAGCCGTGTCCACGGAGAAGGACTTCGGGTTGCCTATACCAGTTCATAGACAAGTGAAAGTGGATACTCTAAAATGCGCAAGATAAGCGTGAGTGCTATGGATGGCGTTCTCGTAGGGAGACGGGAGCGGATCCATAGTGGTGTATTGCCATGGTGAATGTGTGGACTCGTGTGCGCCACCTCAAAAGAGTTACTTGCGATGTAGTTCAGGATAGCCACCGAGTCAAAGCTGGCTTGCTGCGGTCAAACTCCACCACCCCTTTTGATAATGATGCATATGTAGTTAGTTACGATGTAAGTCTTCTGAGTACAATTGTACTCACGTTTTCCTATTCTATGTTTTTGCGAGAGAGCGTCGGTCTCGCTAGTAGTTCGCTTGGACTTGACGTTTAGCTTGTTACCTCAGCTACGATCTTGTGCCTCGGCGAGATTTGGTAGATAGTCGGGCTTCTCAGCCTTTTCCATTTATAGTTATGCGTACTCGGACATGTTTAGCTTCCGCTTGTGCTTTGACTTGTATGCTCGAGTGTTGGGTCATGAGACCCATGTTTGTAATTCTCGCTCTTGAGCCTAATGAATAATATCTGAGTCGTAGAGTTATGTTGTGATGCCACGTCGTATTTACACATATTGAGCATATTGTGTGTATGTTTGAAATGCTTGGTATGTGTGGGATCCGACAAACTAGTTGTTTATCCTTGGCAGCCTCTCATATGGGGAAATGTAGTCTCGTGCCTCCGGCGATAGTAGTCCGCTTCTGCCCGGTTCACGGAGTCCTGCTAGCCCAAGCACTACTGCTTGGACACTTGATGGCGGCATGTGTTTCACTTCATTCCTATGTACATCCCTTGGGAAATGTCACGCGGTGTTATTCGAGTCCTGCCTAGCCTGCTACAGCCGGGATACGGAGTCTGTTAGCCAGTGCTACAGCCCGAATACATACGTTGATGACCGACATGCTCGATGTGATTCATGTATGCTGTCCCCATGGGTTAGCGCCGCTTTGGGTTCACGACTAGCCATGTCGGCCGGGTTCTTTGTCATATGGATGCTAGCGACACTATCATATCGTGAGCCAAAAGACATAAGCGGTCCGGGCCATGGTAAGGCGACACCCGTGGGAATACCATGCGTGAGGCCGCAAAGTGATATGATGTGTTACCAGCTGGGTCGATGTGACTTAGGATCGGGGTCCTGACATCATGTTGGTGCCATGTCATGACACCAAGCCAAGATTCATGATTTTCATGCGTGTTTTGGATTTACAGGAATTAAAAAACCAAGTTTCTCAATGTTTCCAGCCGAACCACGACGCCCGGATGTTTGAATTTCATTCCCATTTCTTGCATGGGACCTAGAAATTTACCCGAGGACACACATGTGATTTTTCAACCAGCTTTGGTGCACTAGAGCATGTGCTTGTATATTTCAAATTAGAATCATGCACACAAAGGTGACACGTTCCCTCTCAGAACCACGAACCTTCTTGAGAGAAACTCCGGTTTACAAGAAGCTTATACCAAAACTTGTTCCTATTCGGCCAATTTTTTTACCACAACATGGTAGTACCATGACATGACACTATGCCATGTTTCATGATTTTCAGGCGTGTTTTGGATTTACAAGAATTTTAAAACCAAGTTTCTCAATGTTCTTGGCGGAGCCACGATGCCCAGATGTTTGAATTTCATTCCCATTTCTTGCACGGGACCTACAAATTCACCCGAGGACACACATGTGATTTTTCAACCAACTTTGGTGCACGGGAGCATGTGCTTGTAGTTCAAATTTGAATTATGCATATTAAATGACCAAAAATTAATTAATGTATAAAATAGGCCAAACGAACCCGGTATAATTCCAAAATTTAACAAGGCACTCATGTAGTTCTATGTTGCCTCTGTAAGAAACTCAAAGGGGGCAGCGTATATTGTTTCGCACTCAAAGGTGACACGTTCCCTCTCACAACCACGAGCCTTCTTGAGAGAAGCTCCGGTTTGCAAGAAGCTTATACCAAAATTTGTTCCTATTCGGCCATTTTTTTACCACGACATGGTAGTACCATGACATGACACCATGCCAAGTTTTATGATTTTCAGGCATGTTTTGGATTTACAATAATTTTAAAACCAAGTTTTTCAATGTTCTCGGCCGAGCCACGATGCCCAGGTGTTTGAAATTCATTCCCATTTCTTGCATGGACCTAGAAATTCACCCGAGGACACACATGTGACTTTTCAACCAACTTTGGTGCACGGGAGCATGTGCTTGTAGTTCAAATTTGAATTATGCACATTAAATGACCAGAAACTCAATTAATGTATAAGAAAGGCCAAATGAACCCGGAATAATTCCAAAATTTAACAGGGCACTCATGCAGTTCTATGTTGCCTCTGTAAACAAACTCAAGGGGGGGGAGCGTATATCGTTTCACACTCAAAGGTGACACGTGCCCTCTCAGAACCACGAGCCTTCTTGAGAGAACCTTCGGTTCGCAAGAAGCTTATACCAAAACTTGTTCCAAATATGCCCAATTTTTTACCACAACATGTTAGTGCCATGACATGACCGCATGCCAAGTTTCATGATTCCCAGGTGAGTTTTGGATTTACATGAATTTAACAACCAAGTTTCTCGATGTTCTCGGCCGAGTCACGACACCCAGATGTTTGAATTTCATTCCCATTTCTTGCATGGGACCTAGAAATTCATCCAAGGACACACATGTGATTTTTCAACCAACTTTGGTGCACCAGAGCATGTGCTTGCAGTTCAAATTTGGATTATGCACATTAAATGTCCAGAAACTCAATTAATGTATAAAAAAGGCCAAACGAACCCGGAATAATTCCAAAATTTAACAAGGCACTCATATAGTTCTATGTTGCCTCTGTAAAGAAAATCTGGGGGAGGCAGTGTTTATCGTTTCACACACAAAGGTGACACGTTCCCCCTCGGAACCATGAGGCTTGTTAAGAGAATCTCCGGATTTGCAAGAAGCTTATACCGAAACTTGTCCAAATTCAACCAATAATTATATACATATGAAACAGGGTTTAGATTATCCCGAACATCTCGCCACCTAGACCAATGTACTCTTATTTGAATTCAACATAAAATGGATACAAATATTTGAATTGGAGATCGTATGTCACATGTAGTTTATAGTGAAATATGATTACTGCTATATGCATGTTTTTTGTTATCAAGATAATATTTAAATGATTGTATAACTTGACATCAATCGTATTCAAATAAGCAAAATTGATTCAAATTTAGTCCATATGGTAGACGACAATATATATGTTCATAGGGTGGAGTAAAATGTTCATATATGATGGAAGATCAAAATGTAGGACTACATCCATTATAAACTGCAAGGTCACCTAACGATATATTCGAATTCAACATAACGTGGATTCAAAAATTGAAATTCGAGATCTTGGCATTTGTAATCATATAAAAAGCGACATGACTCTTTATTTTGGTGGGATTGATTTGTTTTTTGTTGTTGTTGAGGGAAGTGCGAATTGATTTGGTACTGTACAGGGTAATCTTGTTCTCCCGATTTTTTTACATTTTTCTTGTAGTTTTTTCAATGACATTTATAGCAATATAGTAAAAGAGGGCATGACTCTCCTGTGTCTTGTATGATTGTTTTTTTTTGTACACGTTAAGTTTTTCTGCCCAACAAGCAACCCGCACCTTGTTATCCCGAAATTTTCAAGCTCGAGTATCTTTTGTCCCATCTACTTTGAAACTCCCGCCTCTTCAACCTGCGCCGCGCCTTGTTATCCTGAAATTTCGACGCGCGCGAAAACTCCCTCCTCATCCGAAATCGGTCCCGCAACCCAGACACTCAAAATCCCCCTTCTACCCCTCAGCCGGAAATGCCGGTTCAACGTTGCGGTGTCAAAACCGGCGGGGGTACGCTGGTAACTTACCCTACATTTCGGAAAAGCGCGTCCCTAAGCCATGGCTCCCCCTACCTTCCCCTTCGTCCCTCCAACCATACACCGAGGCCGCCAAAACCCACGAAACCCCACGCTCCTCGGTCGTCCTCCCGACCGCCGCCCATCCGGAGACTCTTCTCCGATGACGTCGTCCATCGCAACAGCTCGCCGTCCCTCATCCACCGCACCGGATGAGGATCCGTCATCGATCATGTCGTCCCGCCGGATCAGCCGCCCCGTCCTCCACCTCCAAGGAGCTGCCCGGACGTTTGCCTCGTCTATCGCGCCACCTCCATCCCCACAGCGCCGTCTTGACCTGCCCCACCAAACCGCAGCACCCTCACCAATTCCTCCGATGAAGCCGAGGCCAACTCGGCGCCACCAAGGAGGTTCTGCACTCACCGCTGCATTTTATCTTTTATTCGATCTCATGGGGCTGCCGGTGCTCGATACCGAGCGGCCATAGCGGGTCTCCATCGATGGCGCCGTCGCCGGCCACTTCATCCACATCGTCTCTCCCACATGTCGGTGCTTCCTCGGCGGTGACTTCCACACCGGCACTAGCTACAGCTGCTCCAGCTCTTGCTCGCACTGCTGCTGCTGCTTCGACTCTCGCTCGCCCTGCGACTCTGTTCTTGCTGTCGGTCGTGCTGCTGCACTGCTCTTGCTTTTGTTCGTGCTGCTGCTCTGCTCTGATATTGATGTCAGTCACGCTGCTTCTCAGCTCTTGCTCTCGTTCGTGTTGCTGCTCTACTCTTGCTCTCGCTCGCGCTGCTGCTGCTGTTGCACGATTTCCGGCAGCTACAGGAGTTGCTGCTTCAGCACTCGCTCGTGGTTCTGCTGCACGACTTGCTCTCTGCTAGTGCGTTCCCTGCTCGAGTGTAACGCCCCGGATACAACTTTCCATATTCGTAACTCCAACTCTTGCCTTTTCCGGAGATGCGATATGTTATTTCCTCCGTGGTTGGGTTTTTGTCTTTTGTTTTGCATTTTGTTCACGTCATGCATCTCATCTCATTGCATCATTTGCATTGCATCATGTCTTCATGCAACCCTTTTATAACTCAGTTAAATAAATTGCATAGATCGTTGATCTATTTAAATCGAGGGAATTCACATGGTGATTTCTCTTTATAACATATCCTCCTAATATTTATGGAGCTATTATAAAAATTCCATTAGTTTGGAATTTACCACAACACACGTGCATGTTAAATCCCTTGGCCTTTTCTTCTTCATGTTTTGACTCTCTAACCTTGTCTATAATTCTTTCTTCATCTATCGAAGCCCCACCAAAATTCTCAACATTTTTGGACCTTCCCAACCGTCACTTCCTATTCAAACCATTTGAATTTAAATCAAATGAGTTTGAATTTAAACTTCCATTCATGCCCACTTCTATTTTACCTGGATCAAGATCATTTTAGGAGTCCGGGAAAATTAACCCTATGCGCATATTCTTTCCCTAACCCCTCTTTCATTTTCCTTCTCTCTAATGCTTCCCTTTTTTGGAAAATAAGAGAGAGGGAGAAGAGAGCCCAGCAGTCCAGCCAGGCCTCCAGCCAGGCCTCTGGCCACTTCCTTCTCTACCGGGCCGGCCTCTAAGGCCCAGCTACACCCCTCTAACCCTAGCCGCAGGGGAGAGCTCTGCTCGATCCCATCTCCTCCTCTCGTTCCCTCTGGCCGCCGCCACACACCCATCGCTCGATCCCATCGCCCCACCTCTCGATCCCCTCTCCCCATCGTCCTCCTCCTCCGCTGCCACGCAGAGAGGAGTACAGCCCCGC
The DNA here is from genome assembly GCA_021605205.1 of Aegilops longissima. Lineage (NCBI taxonomy): Eukaryota > Viridiplantae > Streptophyta > Magnoliopsida > Poales > Poaceae > Aegilops > Aegilops longissima. The sequence continues at coordinate 356,479,647 of CM038682.1, forward strand.
GCCCGGCCTCTGCAATCACCTCCGGGGCGGCCAACTCCGGCGGCCCTCTGTCGCCTGCGCCCGTGCCCCTCCTCTGCCTCGCCAGCCGTCATCCTGAAGCTCGTCCAGCGGCCTCCTTTCTTCTCCTCGCGCCCGCCACCGTCTTCATCTGCGCCCAGAGGAGCCCGCAGCCTCCCTGCCTTCTGCTCGACCTCGTCCTCGGCCCCGAGATTCTGCTGCCATGGCGTCCCGAGCTCCGCCACACCTCTTCTCCTGCTTCCCCTTCGTGCACCTGCCGACCACCGCTGCACCGAGCCCCGTGACCGCTTCCTGCCGCTGACCACCACCATCACTTCCTCCTGTTGTCCGTCCAACACGAGCACACGCACTCCTGCTGCTTTTCGCGCCTCCACCTGGGCCCGGTAGCCCCACCTTTGCTCGTGGTTTGCCGCTGCCTAGACCATCTCCGTCCAGGGCTCCTTCGCCTCCTTGCTGCTGCCACTCGAGGCCCTGGTGTTGCTTCGTTTTGGATCGTCAAGACCGACTACACAAAACTGCCAGTACCTCGCCGTGACCCCGAACATCTACGAAACGTGAACCACTACTTCCACTACCGTCGTCGTGTACCACTACTTCCACTACCGTCGCGAGAACGACTACTTCCACTACGACCCGTGAACGATTACTTCCCTCGACATTTTTGAACCGCCTCGAAATGCATGCTTCGAAGGTATAACCGCCGAAACGACCGCCGTGGACCGAATGCATGTGTTGTATGAGATGTACCATTTGCACCGTGTCCGAATTGTCACTCGTTTCCATGCCACTAACGTGTGGGAACCTGGTAGTCGGGAGCACCCCACCATCTCTAGCATGTTCCGCACATCCGCACGCTTCCTTTTGCACCGGTATCTCCATGAGCTACCGGAACCGATATGTTGTCGTGGCATCATTTTCGGATTCGTCGCCGTGGCACCCTTTTCCTTCTGCCATAGCGACAAATGCCTCGTATTATGCTCATGTCAACATTTTCATAAAATTGCTTAAAACTTGCATATGTCATTCGCATCATGATAATAACATTTAAAATGTTTAAAATTGTGTTTGCATTAAAATGCTAAATGCATGCGGGGATTTTCCGGAATTGTTGTTTGTTATTTCCGGCCTCATTTAAATTGCCTAGATATGTAGTTTTGTTGTGCTTCACCTCTTGGCATGTTAACAACATTTAACTTTGTCATGCATCATGTTTGTTTGTGCATCATGTCATGTTTATGCTTGTGTGTTTACTATGTTGTTTGCTTCTTTCCGGTTGTGCTTCTTCTTGATAGTTCCTGTTTTTTTGCGATCGTGAGGATTCGTTCGTCTACGCTTGCTTCGTCTTCGTCCGTTCGTCTTCTTCATGGACTTGTTCTTCTTCCTTGCGGGATTTCAGGCAAGATGACCGTCTCCTTGGATCTCATTGCTATCATTGCTATGCTAGTTGCTTCGCTCTATCGCTATGCTGCGTTACCTACCACTTGCTGCTCAAGCCTCCCAAATTGCCATGAACCTCTGACCTTTGTTACCCTTCCTAGCAAACCGTTGTTTGGCTATGTTACTGCTTTTGCTCAGCCCCTCTTATAGCGTTGCTAGTTGCAGGTGAAGATGAAGATCGCTCCATGTTGGTTTCTGTTTATGTTGGGATATCACAATATCTCTTATATTATTAATGCATCTATATACTTGGTAAAGGGTGGAAGGCTCGGCCTTATGCCTGGTGTTTTGTTCCACTCTTTCCGCCCTAGTTTCCGTCATATCGGTATTATGTTCCTGGATTTTGCGTCCCTAACGCGGTTGGGTGATTTATGGGACCCCTTGACAGTTCGCTTTGAATAAGACTCCTCCAGCAAGGCCCAACCTTGGTTTTACCATTTGCCTCACCACCACCTACTTTTCCCTTGGGAGTAATTAACCCAAGGGTCATCTTTATTTAGCCCCCTCCCCCCCGGGCCAATGCTTGTCTAAGTGTTGGCCCGAAACGAGTAGACTGCGGGGCCACCTCGGGGAAACTTGAGGGCTAGTTTTACTCGTAGGATATCTCATCCGATGTTGCCCTGAGAACGAGATATGTGCAGCTCCTATCGGGATTGTCGGCGCATCGGGCGGTTTTGCTGGTCTTGTTTTACCATTGTCGAAATTTCTTGTAGCCGGGATTCCGAGACTGATCGGGTCTTCCCGGGAGAAGGAATATCCTTCGTTGATCGCGAGAGCTTATAATTGGCTAAGTTGGGACACCCCTGCAGGGTTTGAACTTTCGAAAGCTGTGCCCGCGGTTATGTGGCAGATGGGAATTTGTTAATATCCGGTTGTAGTAAACTTGAAGTAAACTCTTCTAAAATACACCAACCGTGTGTGTAACCGTGAGTGTCTCTTTTCGGGGCTGATCGAGAGGAGAACACGGTTTCTGTGTTATGTTTGACGTAAGTAGGAGTTCAGGATCACTTCTTGATCATTGCTAGCTTCACGACCATTCCGTTTGCTTCTCTTATCGCTCTCACTTGCGTATGTTAGCCACCATATCATGCTTAGTCGCTGCTGCAACCTCACCACTTTACCCCTTCTTTTCCCATTAAACTTTGCTAGTCTTGATACCCATGGTAATGGGATTGCTGAGTCCTCGTGGCTCACAGATTACTACACCAACAGTTGCAGGTACAGGTTATGTGATGATCATCACGCGAGAGCGATGTTTGCTTGTTTTGGAGTTCTCATTCGCTTCTTCTTGATCGGGGATAGGTTCGGTCGGCAGCTTTGGGCTAGCGAAGTGGATATTGTTTGAGTTTACATTTATGTTTCATCCGTAGTCGGATGTTGATCTTATGTATGTTGTATTGTTGTATTCATGTGCCTTTGTATATCTTGGCTGTATCCCCACTATTATGTAATGTTGATGTAATGATATCCACCTTGCAAAGCGTCTTCAAGATGCGCTTCTATCCTTGGTGGGACCTTCGAGTTCCTTTAGGATAGGGTCGCATCTTAGGCGTGACAAGTTGGTATCGAGCCTCGACCGACCATAGGAGCCCCTTGATTGTTGGCCGTTGTTGAGTCGAGAAGAAAACTATTTGGAGTCTTAGGATTATATATATCGGAGAGTAGGATTCTTTTTACTCCTCGGTCCCTTAAATCGCTCTGGTGAGGCCTCCGGCGTAGATGTTTTGTCTTTCCTCTCCTCAAATTTCACGATTTTTTTTAGGATCACGCGGGTATCTTGGGATCGTTCCGATAGTCTTATGACGAGAACATTGTTCTTGGTGCCTCCTGACATTTAGGGGTTGTGGCGGTGTCCGGGGAGTTGAGCTCCGAGGTGTTGTCGTCACAATTTTATCGTTGCAGATTCGGAATGCCCGAGTTTTGCCGACATCGAAAATCTCTTTTATGCGATTGTTGGTGAGATAACCTCGGCGCCACCCAAGATTGGGGAGTTCGGGAGTATTACCATAACTCGTATAACGGATGCTTTTCAAGGTTGAGGTACACGATTTCGGAGTTTTCTTGGTTATGTGTTGAAGGATGGATACAATGGATCTAGGTATTGTTAGTTTGGGTGATATATTTTGTGTCCCTATATCCCCAACACCTGATTGCATAACCGAAAGTTTGGGAGTTTATAGGTGGGTATTCAAGTAGCTCCTAGAATATCTTTCCGACAGATGCATGATATGAGATTGGGTAAATCTCTATCATATGTATTTGTTCCGGCTTATTTCTGTAAGCCAATCCTTTGTTTTGTTTTGAGTTGTGGTATTCGAGTTGCTTCAATGTCAAGTGTTGATTCCATACCTTTCAAGCGGTGTTCTCATATTGCTATGTGAATACTAATCCTTCTTGATCATCGAGGTCGTCATGTTAATTCTTTTCCCAACCGGCGTGCTTCTCTTCAAGTGGATCCGATCATTTCAACATTTGTGAGATCAGTTCTAAGTTTTCTCAACGGTGTTTGTTTCATCCGTCCCAAGTTGTCTTTGTTTTCCCGCCCTCCCACCCTTTTTTTCTTCAAGGACTCAGATTTCTTAATCATGTATTCTTTTATTCATGTGAAGTCTCTTCACTCTTTTCAATCAATGTTCTGATCCAGTGATCCCTCATGAAGATGCTCAACAGCTCCAAGTTCATCATTCTTCATTCTCGTATTCTTTTCCGGTGGATTTAACTCAAGCTTTCAGTGTTGATCATATTCCTTTCTTTGTTGCAAATGCTTTCTCTTGTCGATGCACCTCTTAATCATTCACTTCTTGCTATTCATTTGTTCTGGAGTGTTGAAGATATCTTAGAAGGCTCGTCTTTTCATTCCAGATCCGTTCAAGTTATTTTGAGGTTGCTATCTCATTCAAGCCATTTAATTCAACCGGTGCAACCTCTCTTCAAAATTGTTCAACGGTGTTTTCTTTTGAGTGGGCCCTAACCCACAGGTATTTTCCCACGATCTTACCTGACTCTTCTAATTTATCCGGAACCATTTCCCAAATTCTTTTCGAAGCTTGACGTAAGAATGAATCTTCATCAGTCGTATGTCTTTCTCCAATATCTTTCAAATTCTTTTTATCGTTGGTTCAACCTTTCCAATTTTCATCCCGGAGTATCTCAACAATTCATGGTGGTGTTTCCCATCGTCATTCTCAACATTTGAAGACCGAAGAAGAGTTTCTCTTAAATCTTGCTCCATTCTCTTCAAGATTCATGGTTCTAGCTTGATGCCATCCTCTCATAATTATTTTCGACTGTGAGAATTCTTTTCACCCATCCGGAGCATTTCATGAGTTGTTTTCATTTCTTTCCTCCGAAGGCCATCATGTCATAATTCTTCATTCTCAGCGTGTAGCTATCGTTCTCCAAATCTTACCAGTGCGTCGTTCAGATAACCTCTAATCAGTTCATGGCCTCTTCGTTCTCAGGGATCTAAATCCCCGCAAGTATCTTCATTTGTTTTCCAATTCTTTCCGGTGAATTGTGCCCTTGCTACTCTCTTTTCCAAAAAAATTTACGGTGGTTTGTTCAAGATTTCACTTCCATTGTTATCATACCAATTCATTCGCTCTTTTCAAATCCTACTGGTGAATCGTGGAAGACCTTCCCAAGTTGCGCTATTTCTCTCTTCAATCTTTTCAAGAAGAATAAGTAGTATGCCAAATTCATTGCTTGTCATCAATTTATATTGGTGAAGGATACACATAACATAATTCTTATTCTTGTTTAATCCAAGTGATTATTTCCTCTTTCGGCGTTCCAAGTTTTTCGCATTATCTTGTCACGAAGCTCCATCTAAATCATCGCAAGGCTTCAACTTGCGTTCTCAACTTCTCTTTCGTTTTATCCTCTTTTTATTACCGGAGTTCTTCATGGAGGCTCTACATGATGGTTCGTCAAGGATTCTTTTCATTCTTCAATTGTTCTTCAACATTTCTCTCGAAGTTATGATCCGTCAAGCCATACGTCAAAATAAACATGGTGCTCAACACATGTTTTGTTTTGAGGAGTTCAAGTATTCTTCTTCTTGCATTTCAAAGTGCAATTCTTTCTACCTTATTTTTTTGAGATGGTGTTATGTCATCCTTGACAATTTCTCCTCGTGCTTCATGATTCACATATTGTCAAGAATGAGGTATTTAAATCCATCAATCTATTCATTGGAGTTATCTTGGGTTATATTTCACCTAAAGCTTTCCCTAAGGATTGTCGTTATTTATGGTGCTTATAAATGACCCAAGTTCTTCATTTGTCCTCCCGGTGAAATAAGTTTCTCGTCTCCTTGTTGATATCAATCCAATCAATTGTTTCTGTTAGTGGCGGGTTGTCACCTCATCATTTTGAGATGTTTGCCATAAGCCCATAACAAGCTTGTGCTTTTCGTTGTTTATTTTCCAACAACTCCGTTCAATTCTTCTTTGCAAGGATGCTTTTCAAGTTCATTTGTGGCAGAAGTTGGCATTTTCTTCTCCATTCTTTTATTCCAATAATCTAGCTTCTATTCTTTTGTTCCGGAGGCATTGTGATGTTGCTCTCTTCACCCATCACCTCGTTTTGTCAAGATCACGTTATTTTCTTGCTCATCCATTTAACCGGAGTGTTGTATCATCTCTTCAATATCTTTTCATCTCATCAAGTTTTTTTTCACTTTTCTACCGGAGTGCTGTCCAAATTCTGTCATTCTTGTTCCTTGGCTATCTCATTATTCCGAGGTGGTCATATTCTTTTCGTTCGTGAAGCTCTTATTTCCATGTCTTTCAACCTTCAAGTTCTCGTAATACTCCTTGTTCCTCTTTTATACCGGATTGTTTGCAATCTCGTTCATCTCTGTTGTACTCTTTCTTCTAAATTGCTCAACATCTCAAGGTTCATGGTTTCACTCGTTTGTCGAAGAAGCAACTTAGTTTTACCTCTTATCTTCCTCTTTCTTTTCTCTCCGGTGCCATCCTAGATCTCGGGACGAGATCCTCTCGTAGTGGTGGAGTGTTGTAACGCCCCGGATACAACTTTCCATATTCGTAACTCCAACTCTTGCCTTATCCGGAGATGCGATATGTTATTTCCTCTGTGGTTGGGTTTTTGTCTTTTGTTTTGCATTTTGTTCACGTCATGCATCTCATCTCATTGCATCATTTGCATTGCATCATGTCTTCATGCAACCCTTTTATAACTTAGTTAAATAAATTGCATAGATCATTGATCTATTTAAATCGAGGGAATTCACATGGTGATTTCTCTTTATAACATATCCTCCTAATATTTATGGAGCTATTATAAATATTCCATTAGTTTGAAATTTACCACAACACACATGCATGTTAAATCCCTTGGCCTTTTCTTCTTCATGTTTTGACTCTCTAACCTTGTCTATAATTCTTTCTTCATCTATCGAAGCCCCACCAAAATTCTCAACATTTTTGGACCTTCCCAACCGTCACTTCCTATTCAAACCATTTGAATTTAAATCAAATGAGTTTGAATTTAAACTTCCATTCATGCCCACTTCTATTTTACCTGGATCAAGATCATTTTAGGAGTCCGGGAAAATTAACCCTATGCGCATATTCTTTCCCTAACCCCTCTTTCATTTTCCTTCTCGCTAATGCTTTCCTGTTTTGGAAAATAAGAGAGAGGGAGAAGAGAGCCCAGCAGTCCAGCCAGGCCTCCAGCCAGGCCTCTGGCCACTTCCTTCTCTACCGGGCCGGCCTCTAAGGCCCAGCTACACCCCTCTAACCCTAGCCGCAGGGGAGAGCTCTGCTCGATCCCATCTCCTCCTCTTGTTCCCTCTGGACGCCGCCACACACCCATTGGTCGATCCCATCGCCCCTCCTCTCGATCCCCTCTCCCCATCGTCCTCCTCCTCCGCTGCCACGCAGAGAGGAGTACAGACCCGCGCCCGGCCTCTGCAATCACCTCCGGGGTGGCCAACTCCGGTGGCCCTCCGTCGCCTGCGCCCGTGCCCCTCCTCTGCCTCGCCAGCCGTCATCCTGAAGCTCGTCCAGCGGCCTCCTTTCTTCTCCTCGCGCCCGCCGCCTTCTCATCTGCGCCCGGAGGAGCCCGCAGCCTCCACGCTTCGCTCGACCTCGTCCTCGGCCCGAGATTCTGCTGCCATGGCGTCCCGAGCTCCGCCACACCTCTGCTCCTGCTTCCCCTTCGTGCACTGCCGACCACCGCTGCACCGAGCCCGTGACCGCTTCACCGCGCTGACCACCACCATCACTTCCTCCTGCTGTCCGTCCAACACGAGCACGCACGCGCCTGCTGCTCTTCGCGCCTCCACCTGGGCCCGGTAGCCCCACCTTTGCTCGTGGTTTGCCGCTGCCTAGACCATCTCCGGCCAGGGCTCCTTCGCCTCCTTGCTGCTGCCACTTGAGGCCCTGGTGTTGCTTCGTTTTGGATAGTAAGACCGACTACACAAAACTGCCAGTACCTCTACGCACCATGCAATGTTATCGTGGACGCATGCACCCCCGGATCGGAACCTCAAGCACCAAGTACACCACCGGCAAGACCCGGACTCCGAACGCCAAGTACAACTACGAACCCGAAGACCTCGGATGCATAAAGTTCCTCTACGACCTGTGTACAACTACCGTACGCCAAGACCGGACCGACAAGTACCCCGACAACGTGTGTACCACTACCGCCGACCCATGAAGACTCCGTGGAGGTCAAGTTCCTCGCCGTGACCCCGAACATCTACGAAACGTGAACCACTACTTCCATTACCGTCGTCGTGTACCACTACTTCCACTACCGTCGCGACTACCGTCGCGAGAATGACTACTTCCACTACGACCCGTGAACGATTACTTCCCTCGACATTTTTGAACCACCTTGAAATGCACGCTTCGAAGGTATAACCGCCGAAACGACCGCCGTGGACCGAATGCATGTGTTGTATGAGATGTACCGTTTGCACCGTGTCCGAATTGTCACTCGTTTCCATGCCACTAACCCGTGGGAACCTGGTAGTCGTAGCATGTTCCGCACATCCGCACGCTTCCTTTTGCACTGGTATCCCCATAAGCTACCGGAACCGATATGTTGCCGTGGCATCATTTTCGGATTCGTCGCCGTGGCACCCTTATCCTTCTGCCATAGCGACAAATGCCTCGTATCATGCTCATGTCAACATTTTCATAAAATTGCTTAAAACTTGCATATGTCATTCACATCATGATAACAACATTTAAAATGTTTAAAATTGTGTTTGCATTAAAATGCTAAATGCATGTGGGGATTTTCCGGAATTGTTGTTTGTTATTTCCGGCCTCATTTAAATTGCCTAGATATGTAGTTTTGTTGTGCTTCACCTCTTGGCATGTTAACAACATTTAACTTTGTCATGCATCATGCTTGTTTGTGCATCATGTCATGCTTATGCTTGTGTGTTTACTATGTTGTTTGCTTCTTTCCGGTTGTGCTTCTTCTCGATAGTTCCTGTTTTGTTGCGACCGTGAGGATTCGTTCGTCTACGCTTGGTTCGTCTTCGTCCGTTCGTCTTCTTCATGGACTCGTTCTTCTTCCTTGCGGGATTTCAGGAAAGATGACCGTCTCCTTGGATCTCATTGCTATCATTGCTATGCTAGTTGCTTTGCTCTATCACTATGCTGCGTTACCTACCACTTGCTGCTCAAGCCTCCCAAATTGCCGTGAACCTCTCACCTTTGTTACCCTTCCTAGCAAACCGTTGTTTAGCTATGTTACTGCTTTTGCTCAGCCCCTCTTATAGTGTTGCTAGTTGCAGGTGAAGATGAAGATTGCTCCATGTTGGTTTCTGTTTATGTTGGGATATCACAATATCTCTTATATTATTAATGCATCTATATACTTGGTAAAGGGTGGAAGGCTCGGCCTTATGCCTGGTGTTTTGTTCCACTCTTTCCGCCCTAGTTTCCGTCATATCGGTATTATGTTCCCGGATTTTGCGTCCCTAACGCGGTTGGGTGATTTATGGGACCCCCTTGACAGTTCGGTTTGAATAAGACTCCTCCAGCAAGGCCCAACCTTGTTTTTACCATTTTCCTCACCACCACCTACTTTTCCCTTGGGAGTAATTAACCCAAGGGTCATCTTTATTTAGCCCCCCCCCCCGGGCCAATGCTTGTCTAAGTGTTGGCCCGAAACGAGTAGACTGCGGGGCCACCTCGGGGAAACTTGAGGGATGGTTTTACTCGTAGGATGTCTCATCCGATGTTGCCCTGAGAACGAGATATGTGCAGCTCCTATCGGGATTATCGGCGCATCGGGCGGTCTTGCTGGTCTTGTTTTACCATTCTCGAAATGTCTTGTAGCCGGGATTCCGAGACTGATCGGGTCTTCCCGGGAGAAGGAATATCCTTCCTTGATCGCGAGAGCTTATAATGGGCTAAGTTGGGCACCCCTGCAGGGTTTGAACTTTCGAAAGCCGTGCCCACGGTTATGTGGCAGATGGGAATTTGTTAATATCCGGTTGTAGTAAACTTGAAGTAAACTCTTCTAAAATACACCAACCGTGTGTGTAACCGTGAGTGTCTCTTTTCGGGGCTGATCGAGAGGAGAACACGGTTTCTGTGTTATGTTTGACGTAAGTAGGAGTTCAGGATCACTTCTTGATCATTGCTAGCTTCACGACCGTTCCGTTTGCTTCTCTTATCGCTCTCACTTGCGTATGTTAGCCACCATATCATGCTTAGTCGTTGCTGCAACCTCACCACTTTACCCCTTCTTTTCCCATTAAACTTTGCTAGTCTTGATACCCATGGTAATGGGATTCTTTGAGTCCTCGTGGCTCCTGATTACTACACCAACAGATTGCAGGTACATGTTGTGCGATGATCATCACGCGAGAGCGATGTTTTGATTTGGAGTTCTCCTTCGCTTCTTCTTGATTAGGGATAGGTTCGGTCGGCAGCTGGGCTAGCGAGGTGGATATTGTTTGAGTTTCATTTATGTTTCATCCGTAGTCGGATGTTGATCTTATGTATGTTGTATTGTTGTATTCATGTGCCTTTGTATATCTTGGTTGTATCCCCACTATTATGTAATGTTGATGTAATTATATCCACCTTGCAAAAGCGTCTTCAAGATGCCCTTCTATCCTTGGTCGGACCTTCGAGTTCCTTTAGGATAGGGTCGCATCTTGGGCGTGACATCGAGCGTCTGCTGATTTAGATCACTGCTTCTCTGCTACTAGTGCTCGAACTCCCTAAACATCTATTGCAATGCTCTTCTACTAGTTCAATCAGTTCCGACCGTAAAATTCAGTTTCGACTGTAAAGTTCAGTTTCTTCAGTTAAGTTCAGTGTAAACAGTATTTACAACATCTGTCGGAGCGGCCGCGGCGCGGCTGATGCGTTTTACATCTAGCACTTTTTGGTGATGTATTTTACATCATCTATTGCAGATGATATTAGAGTCCCACTTCAGATTAACGTTGTTTGTCTTGTCCTGCTTCAGCCTCGCCACCGTAGACCTCACCAGAGCTGCTCCAACGACGGAACCGTCTATCACAGCGGAGCAGTACCCTCGGCGCCGTTTCCAGAGGCTTCAGATCTTCTTCCCCGCCTCCGACAGTCACACCAGCATCACTGTCCGTGTCAAAACCGGCGGATCTCGGGTAGGGGGTCCCGAACTGTGCGTCTAAGGCGGATGGTAACAGGAGGCAAGGGACACGACGTTTACCCAGGTTCGGGCCCTCTCTATGGAGGTAATACCCTACTTCCTGCTTGATTGATCTTGATGATATGAGTAGTACAAGAGTTGATCTACCACGAGATCGTAGAGGCTAAACCCTAGAAGCTAGCCTATGGTATGATTGTTGTTGTCCTACGGACTAACCCTCCAGTTTCTATAGACCTTTGGAGGGGCTAGGTTTACAGAGTCGGTTACAATGGGAGGAGATCTACATATGCATATCGCCAAGCTTGCCTTCCACGCCAAGGAGAGTCCCATCCGGACACGAGACGAAGTCTTCAATCTTGTATCTTCATAGTCCAATAGTCCGGCCAAAGGATATAGTCTGGCTGTCCGGATACCCCCAAATCCAGGACTCCCTCAGTAGCCCCTGAACCAGGCTTCAATGACAATGAGTCCGGCGCGTAGTTTGTCTTCGGCATTGCAAGGCGGGTTCCTCCTCCGAATACTCCATAGAAGATCTTGAACACAAGGATAGTGTCCGGCCCTGCAAAACAAGTTCCACATACCACCGTAGAGAGAATAATATTTCCACAAATCCGACCTGCTGATGCACTTGATATCATGACATCATACCATGGCCCGGTTATTATCGAGCCGTTTTTCTCAGCCTGCCTTGGCGCATATCGCGAGGCGGTGTCTTTGGGACGTCTTGTCGAAGCAGAGATCGTGTCCCCTTATCACGGGATTCTCATCAATACGGGTGTGGGTAACCCAACAGCGCCATCAATCGCGGCGCTTGGGGAATAAGCGAGTTAACAAGGCTAGTGGGGGCGCATAGTTTCATACGCCTTTATAAAGGGATAAGGGTTCACCTTTTTTCACCCACGCCTTCTTCCTCCTTGCCTATCCATTCTTGCGCACTCGAGCTCCAACTCCCAAGTTCACACTTTTCTCTTCAGACCACCCCAACCATGTCCGGAGCAGGAGGAAAGTGGATGAAATCCTCCGTCAAGGAGAAGGACATCAAAAAGCTGCGGGGAGCCGGATACTTGGAAGCGGATATCGCGCACCAGCTGCCCAGTGCGGGGCAAATCGTCCCTACTCCAGAGCCCCATGAGAGGGTAGTTTTCCTCACCCACTTCGTCCGCGGGCTGGGATTTCCCCTCCACCCATTTGTCCGCGGCCTCATGTTCTACTACGGGCTGGACTTCCATGATCTGGCCCCAAACTTCATCCTCAACATCTCGGCGTTTATCGTCGTGTGCGAGGCCTTCCTCCGCATCCGGCCCCACTTCGGCGTGTGGCTGAAAACCTTCAATGTGAAACTGAAGGTAGTGAGCGGCCAACAAGCGGAGTGCAGAGGTGCCATGGTGGGCAAGATGCCCAATGTCACATGGCTCGAGGGCTCCTATGTGGAGACCATAAAGGGGTGGCAATCGGGGTGGTTCTACATCACCGAGCTATGCGACCCCAAATGGGTGGCGGCCCCCGAGTTCCGATCCGGAATCCCTATCGCTCACCTCACGAAAGAGAAGGGCCTACCACAGGGTAACCCGGTAGAGCTGACGGACTCAGACACTGCATCAAGAACATGATGAGCAGGAAAATCAAACTTGTCAGCGTGGTTCAGGTCATGCTCTTCCACGGATCCTCCGTGTCAACAACAGGCGTTCAATCTATGGGAGTTCGACCGGCCCAGCACTGACTGCGTGAGCTCTTGACCTGACGCTGGGGCGTCTGGAAGGTGCTGTTCAAAGGCGCCGAGGTCCCCCTTCCCTAACTGAGGATCGCGGCTTTAGCACGAAGTGCCTCGCGAAACCGGTAAGGTCTCTATATCTTATAGGGTATTTATAATCCCAAGTTTAATCATGCGCAAGACCTAAGCTCCCATGCCTTTAACAGGACTGGGTGGAGACGGCGGAGCAGATCGACTGCCCAGCTCCCCTGCCCGAAGATTCAGCGACCGCTCTCCTGACGGAGATGTTGACTCTGGCACCTTACGAGGTGCCAGAGAAGAAGGCCAAGAAAGGGGCCAAGGGGACCCGAAAGAGTTCTCGGCGTTAGGTGGTATCGGGCTCATCACCTGATGACTCTAAGACGCACTCCTCTTGTGAAAGCGAGGAGGAGGAAGATGAAGGTTCTCCCCCTCCAGCCGGGGGAGACAAGAAAAGGAAGGCCGCCCCAACTGGGGAGGCCGGAGGGTCCAAGAAGGGAAGGACTCTCCTTCCGGACTGCTCCACGACCGCCACTCACAGCGATGATGAGTGGTTGACCAGGGACAAGCCCCTGGCGAAGTCATAAGTATTCGGATACCAGAGTAACTCATGGTATGCTTTTTACTGCACCGCTTCTCCTTATGTCGAATTTTATTATGCAGTCCGCCTCAAGCCCGCATCGACGTATCCTCGTCGGACGGTTCTTTAGACCCGTCGGCTATGAGTGGCGGTTCGCTTCCGACCGCCTCCACCCTCGCCCCACGGACAACGTCGAGGTGTTGTCTCAAAGGGCACCAAGTCGAGGGGAGGTAGTCCTGGAGGCGGACCCCGCGGGCTCCAAGTTTAGTGCCTAGCCGAACACCGCACCGGGACCACCAGTGATCCCGGACTCCGGCAGGCGGCCTCCTGCTAAGAGGGGCAAGCCGCCCGTGCCGGTGACCTCCATCCATCTGGAGGCACTGGACAACTTGCTGGAAGTGCTTAGCGGCGCTTCCATCGACGAGGAGCACCGCACTATAATGAGTGCGGTGATCGATAAGGTTAGGTCTGCCAAAAGCTGACTAACCGAAGCTTGCACCAACCTCCTAACAGGCTTTGAGGTAACTGGTCGAAATATATAAAAATATTACCGCATAGACAGTAGCCCCTGATGCTCTGTTAGGCGTTCGCAAAGAAAAGCCGAATAGAGGATCGAATAATAACCGCAGGAGTCTAATCCAAATATGTCTATATCGTATGCGAGCTTCACTTTGTTGGCCGCCGCCATATCATGGAGATCGCCAGATCAAGCTGAACCTCGAGCGGTCTGAGGAAGAACTCGGCCTTGCCAAAAAGCAGCTCGAGGAGAATAAAGGTAAGCAATACCTTGTCTATATAAAAAAGGTTTTCGTTGCAAGATAATAGGATCATCATGGAAGTACCAGGGTCCACGACCAAAGTGGCGACCCTAAAGCAGTTGCTCACCGAGGCCAAAAACAAAGCGGCCGAGGAGCGTACCGAGCGATAAAAACAAGAGGCCCGCGCAGGCGAAGTGCAGCAAGAGCGCCAAGAACTCGTGAAGAAGCACGAGTCCTTGGAGCGTGACTCGAAGACCCGAGAGTTCGAGCTTGCCAAGGCCCTCGAGAGCACGAAGCATGCCAAGGCCAAAGCCCAAAAGGCCCTCCAGGAAATTGAGGCGGTGAAGAAGATAGCGGCGGGTAAGGCATTCATTACGCAAAGCAAGCATGCTTAAGAAAAATTCCTTTTATTTACCCAAGTTCGGAGCTCTCCAGGAGCGTTCGCAGATCTGCCCCACAGTGTGTCTGATGCCGCGGAGTTCTACCGGGCCGAGGAGGGAAGCTCGACCGAGAAGTTGTTCTGGTCTCAGTATACTGGGACCGAACACCCGATGCCCGTGAGCAACCAGCTGAAGCAACTGGTCGAGCTCCACAAGGTAGCCGAACAGGCCATGAGGGGCCTTATAGTCCGGATGTGGCCTGGCGATTCCCTTCCCAACAGCTACTTCGGCCTGGTGAGGTGGCTTGTGGATGCCTGCCCACGGCTGGAAGTCATAAAGCGGTCCGTCTGCATCGAGGGTGCCTGCAGGGCTTTTGCCCGTGCGAAGGTGCACTGGGCCAAGATGGACGCCGAGAAGCTAGTGAAGGAGGGGCCGCCGCAGGGCAAGGAGCATCGCCACCCTGAGATGTATTATGAGGGTGTCCTGAAGGGTGCCCGTCTTGTGGAGGACGAGTGTGCGAAGGATGTAAATTCAGAATGAACTTGCTCGTGTGATCCTGTATTATGAAAACTAGTTCATTTGCGCTATGCAACGCTTTTCGAATTTAAAATATTATGTTCTGTGCGGCCGTTTATAAAATCTGAGAGTTGCTAGTCGTTGGCTTCTGCCCCCATGCAACTAGTGCTGGGGTGTTCGG
This sequence comes from Aegilops longissima, assembly GCA_021605205.1. NCBI lineage: Eukaryota > Viridiplantae > Streptophyta > Magnoliopsida > Poales > Poaceae > Aegilops > Aegilops longissima. Next base: position 356,494,885 of record CM038682.1, read on the forward strand.
GATAAATCTGAGCACTCTTTTTCCCATTTATGGGTCTTTCGAGGGAGGTGCTCAGCGCAGCGAACCAGGCAATCGGACTATAATGCTTTATCGATCTCACTTAGCCATAGAAGTCTACAATTTTAAATTTTGGCAAAGCCCTAGTATTCGGAGAGCCGAAGTTGGGGCTCTATGCACGCCTAAGCCGGACAAGGCCAACTCCTTGCCCGAAGCGGAAAAAGTCTTTAGGGACTTGAGACCTCGCGAACAGCGACCAGCTCTCGCCTCATCATGATAGTCAGTTTTAGCTTTCTCTACTGAGGTGCTCGGCCGGAAGAACCGGGGCACAATCGCAGTAGTTCTCCTAGTGCTACCTTAGCCAATATAGCGGAACGTAAGGTACCAAAACATGGGAGCCGGGCAAACCCAACTATTGACCCAAGAACATGATTCGGAGCTGATGCATATAATGCTATAAGTTTGGGGTGCCGCGCTGTCGAAAGTGTTCAGACTTCTCACGCCGAATTATGGGGTATACGGAAGCCCCTGGCGTATTGGTCGTACCAGAGTGTACGGGTGCTGAATGTCATAAATGAACATATATATGTAAAACAATATAGAATGCAATAAAAGACTAGTGCTATGCATTGTTTATTTAAGAAATGCGTTGATGCATATTGATACAAGCAATGCGATAAGCAAAAATGGGAATATTTGACATGTCCCGCCCAAGGGCAAGCTGCGAGCTGGTATTTAAAACAGGTATTTCACTCGTTGTCAGAGACCACCTGGGGATTCCATTGCACGACGTAGCTACCTGCCTCCTTGGGTGTTGTATCATGTGTCCGCTATCGTCTTTGCGGATAGGGCTTCAGAGAGTAAAGTCCTGAAGAGAGTGGATGATAAAGGTAGTGAGCCCCTAGTGCGGTTGAACCGCATTGTGGGACGTGCTGCGATCGTGCCCCCGCCGACACCCATGGTATTTTCAATGCGTAATTATGTACGCGTGGGACGGATTTTGCCGTTGTGCTGAGACTAGGGCGGGGGCCAAATTGCTAGGCGAGCTCTAAGCGTGCCAGGCGATCCTGTTGCAGGTTACTCCGGACGCGCTTGACGGTGTCCAGGGGCTTGATCGTCAAACTGGTGGATTGCCTCAAAAAACTGCTTTGTGCTTCTGCTGCGAGGGCCGCAGTGTGCTCCTCCGTACGGAGCGAGCGCTCTGTTTTTTCCGTTGACTGTAATGACCCCCTTAGGTCCTGGCATCTTGAGCTTGAGGTATGCGTAATGTGGTACCGCATTGAATCTTGTGAATGCAGTGCGCCCGAGCAGTGCGTGATAGCCGCTGCGGAACGGGACGATATCGAAGATTAATTCCTCGCTTTGGAAGTTGTCTGGAGATCCGAAGACCACTTTCAGTGTGATTGAGCCCGTACAATGGGCCTCTACACCTGGGATGACGCCTTTAAAGGTCGTTTTGGTGGGTTTGATCCTCGAGGGGTCTATACCCATTTTGCGCACTGTATCCTGGTAAAGCAGGTTCAGGCTGTTGCCGCCGTCCATAAGGACTCGAGTGAGGTGGAATCCGTTGATGATATGGGTCTAAGACCAATGCGGCAGATCCGCCATGACGGATACTAGTGGGGTGGTCCCTGCGATCAAAAGTGATCGGATAAGAGGACCATGGGTTGAACTTTGGGGCGACGGGCTCCATCGTATATACGTCCCTTAGTGCACGCTTCCGTTCCTTCTTGGGGATGTGGGCTACGTATATCATGTTCACCATCCGTACTTGTGGGGGGAACCTCTTCTGTCCTCCCGTGTCCGGCGGTCGGGGCTCCTCCTCATCATCGCTGTGCAGCCCCTTGTCCTTGTTTTCGGCGTTTAACTTGCCGGCCTGCTTGAACACCCAGCATTCTCAATTGGTGTGATTGGCTGGTTTGTCGGGGGTGCCGTGTATTTGGCACGAGCGATCGAGTATGCGGTCCAGACTGGACGGGCCCGGATTGCTTCTTTTAAATGGCTTTTTCCGCTGACCGGGTTTAGAGCCTCTGAATCCGGCATTGACTGTCGTATCCTCGGTGTTATCACCGTTATTGCGGCGCTTATGTTTGTTGCGACGTGGCCTGCCGTTGCTATCCTTGGTATCCGAAGTGCCAAGGTTCCTTGATATGTTGTTGCTGCGAGCCAGCCAGCTATCCTCTCCCGTGCAAAAGCGGGTCATGATCGTCGTGAGGGCTGCCATGGATTTCGGGTTTTCCTGGCCAAGGTGCCGGGCGAGCCACTCGTCACGGATGTTGTGCTTAAATGCCGCTAAGGCCTCTGCATCCGGACAGTCGACGATTTGATTCTTCTTGGTTAGTAACCGTGTCCAGAATTGCCTGGCCGATTCTCCTGGCTGCTGGATTATGTGGCTCAAGTCATCGGCATTCGGTGGTCGCACATAAGTGCCCTGGAAGTTGTCGAGGAATGCATCTTCCAGATCCTCCCAACAGCCAACGGAGTCCGCTGGCAAGCTATTCAGCCAATGCCGAGTTGGTCCTTTAAGTTTTAGCGGGAGGTACTTGATGGCATGTAGATCATCGCCGCGAGCCATGTGGATGTGGAGGAGGAAGTCCTCGATCCATACCGCGGGGTCTGTTGTACCATCATATGATTCGATGTTTACGGGTTTAAAACCCTCTAGGAATTCATAATCCATTACTTCGTCAGTGAAGCATAGGGGGTGTGCGGCGCCTCTGTGCTGGGCTATATCGCGGCGTAGCTCATATGAGTCTTGCCTGCAATATTCGGTCCGGCCGAATTTACCTTTACTGTATCCAGCGTGATGGTCATCGTCCCGTGTAGGGGAACGCCCTCGTGAACCGTAGATCGATCTTGCGTGTTTTGCCCTATCTTCCAATACGTCTCGCAGGTCTCACGTGTCTCCCAGTGCCTTGATATTTTTGTTTGAGTGGCGGCGCGGTGCGGGCTGAACTTTTGGCTGAAATGCCTCTCTGTCTCGGCCACGAGGTGGCCGATCAGCTGCGTCGTACGCTGGTGATGTAGGTTTTAATGCTTCCTCCTCAAGTCGGGGTAGCAACCTGCACTTTGGATGACTCTTGGAGGGGCGTTCGAGTTCGTATTCCTCGGCCGCAAGGACTTAGGTCCATCTATCTGCTAGCAAGTCCTGATCAGCTCGAAGTTGTTGCTGTTTTTTCTGCAGGCTGTTCGTTGTGGCTATAAGCCAGGGCTTAAAGCGCTCCAGCTCGACGGGATCCTCAGGTACGGCAAATTCTTCGTCCTCGAGGCTCACTTCGTCTTTGGAAGGAGGCATGTAATTGTCCTCCTCTCCCTCTGCTACTTGCTCCGGAGGGCTGGCTTGTTCATCTTCCGGCTCTAGATCCTGCTGGAGGGGATTTTCATCGTCTTCGGCACTGTCCGGAGTACTGTTATCTCCTGTGCCGATATCACCGCTTTTGCTGTTGCGAGACTTAGAGCGGCGCCGCTAACGTCAGCGCTTAGGTTGCTTCTTGGAGGGGTCATCCTACGATGCCTTGTCGCCATCGCCTTCTTTGGGTGTATCCACCATGTATATATCATATGATGAGGTGGCGGTCCAGTGCCCTGTGGGCAGTGGTTCCTGTTTGTCTCCTTCATCGTTGTCCATACCATCGATGTCTTCGGAGTCAAAGTTGAGCATGTCGGTTAGATCATCGACAGTGGCTACTAAGTGGGTGGTGGGTGGGGCATGAATTTATTTGTCGTCCGCATCCCATTGTGGCCGGACATAGTTCGGCCAAGGTTCTCCTGACAAAGAGAGAGACCTTAACGAGTTTAGTACTTCGCCGAAGGGCGAGTGCTGAAAGATATCCGTGGAGGTAAACTCCATGACCGGCGCCTAGTCGGATTCGACAGGCACGGGCGTAGGCGGTTCAGAGTCTGTGGCCGGAGACGAGTCTATGGGTTCGGCATCACGGCCCTCGTGAGGGGTAGGGTCAGTATCCGGCTCTATCGCCGCTGAGAGTGCGCCTATGTGGCGGGGTCTATCCGCCCGTCCTTGGATGGCGCAATCCGTTCCGGGTTGAAGGCCGGAGTTGTTGCTGGTGCGATCTCCTTAACACCGTCCGATGGCAGAGCTAAATCGTGCTCGTCGTGATCGTGCAGCGCACCTGGCATGGGCTCAAATCCGTCGAAGATCAAGTCTCCGCGGATGTCGACCGTGTAGTTCAAGTTTCCGAACCTGACCTGGTGGCCAGGGGGTAGCTCTCGATCTGCTCCAGATGGCCAAGCGAGTTGGCCCGCAGTGCGAAGCCGCCGAATATGCAGATCTGTCCGGAGAGGAAAACCTCACCCTGGACCGCGTCGTTACCGATGATCGAAGGAGCCATCAGGCCTTATGGTGACGACACAGTGGAACTCTCAATGAAAGCCCCAATGTCGGTGTCAAAACCGGCGGATCTCGGGTAGGGGGTCCTGAACTATGCGTCTAAGGCGGATGGTAACAGGAGGCAAGGGACACGATGTTTACCCAGGTTTGGGCCCTCTCTGTGGAGGTAATACCCTACTTCCTGCTTGATTGATCTTGATGATATGAGTAGTACAAGAGTTGATCTACCACGAGATCGTAGAGGCTAAATCCTAGAAGCTAGCCTATGGTATGATTGTTGTTGTCCTACGGACTAACCCCTCCGGTTTATATAGACACCGGAGGGGGCTAGGGTTACACAGAGTCGGTTACAATGGGAGGAGATCTACATATCCGTATCGCCAAGCTTGCCTTCCACGCCAAGGAGAGTCCCATCCAGACACGAGACGAAGTCTTCAATCTTGTATCTTCATAGTCCAACAGTCCGGTCAAAGGATATAGTCCGGCTGTCCGGATACCCCCTAATCCAGGACTCCCTCAATCACCATCCTCCACGTCCATCCCAATGATGCTGAGGTCGACAAGGCTATGCCAAAGAGGTTGTACACTCATTGCATCACTTTGTTACTCTGCAATCATGTCGATCCCTCAGGGATCCTTTGCTATGGAACTACTATGGTACTACTATTCGTGCATTTGGTTAGGAGTGGAGCAAAGCAAAACTGGAGGATTTTTTCCTATGGTGTCTCTTTCAAAGAAAAATGGTAGGAATTTTAATATCCAGTTGGATGTCCTTTTCAAATTAATATGCATGAAGAACAGGACTAATTGCATTACTGTCATAGTAAGATTCTTAACTTTTCATTTTCACGTGGTTTGGCTTTAATTTGACCATGTTTCCTATTCCTGTGTTCTTCCAATTCATGTGAACCAAACACCGAGGTTCACAGAAATCCTATGTTTCCAAATGCTCTGTTTTGCATGTGCATTCCTATGCTATTCCTGTGTTTTTCGTGTCCCTGCGTTTATAGAATCCTCCAATTCTAAGGAGCCCTTACAGATTTACTTCATTTTCACATAGGCGTCAAAGAAAACTCTGCGTGTTATGTCCTGCTCCTGCCGTCATCCATCCACCCCACCGAGGTGCACCATCGATGGCGTTCACTTGTGGTAGATTCCCCACAAAATTTCTTTCGCCGCCTCGAGATCATCTTCCCCATTGCCGCAGCCACGCCAACTGCATTACCATCATCGATCGAGCAGATGAACACGAGGACTACAGATTAAGAAGAGGTAGCGATCTTTTCGTGTTTGCTTACGTTATACATCGGTTATTATTACCTGCTACTTTATCGTTCAAACTTGAGTTTTAAAATGCCCGTGGGTCTCATATCGAGGCAGCAACAAATAATATCTGTCTACTATCTGGTTCATCTGGGGTCTTCTATGTGGTTCATGTTGGGTGGGCAACAAACAGTATATGATCCATTTTCTATCTTTTTAGACTGAAGCTATAATCTACCTTCTATCATTAGTTTTGGATCTATCCACTCGTTTGCTACCATCAGTCTTGATTTATGCATGCACCCCTTAGGCCTGACAAAATCTAACTAATTTTTTTATTATGCATGTCACTTATTGTACACAATCGTACTGAAAATGTAGAGAAAAGGAGAAGACCGTTGCGTGGGACTACAGAGGGAGCCGACCACTCCTATTTACCACATGAGGTGTTTGCTCTAACCTGGCATGCTGATGTTGGTCATATCATGCATATGGCGCCTCGCATTACTTACATTATTCATCTTATATGTCATCAGCTTAGTTTAGATTTTCGTTGTGTGAATGCCACCTGTTTGGTTTCTATATCATACTCCCACCGTTCCTAAATATTTGTCTTTTTAGAGATTTCAACAAGTGACTACATACGGATCAAAATGAGTGAATCTACACTCTAAAATATGTCTATATACATCCGTATGTAGTAGTCCATTTGAAATCTCTAGAAAGACAAATATTTAGGAACAGAGGGAGTATATGGGAATTATGCAATGCCATCTTCTTTAGCCAGGCATCATATACGTGAATCATGCTGTGCCATCCTGTTTAGCCAGTCATCGTATATGTGAATTGTATCGTGCCATATTTTTTTCATAATGTATTCCATTTGTCAACATTGTTTATACATTCATCTACTCTTCCTGTGCATCAGCCATTTGAGTCGGTCATGGGAAAATCTAGAGTGAAAACAAGGTCTTCTGAGCAGTCGGTGCTACCTGTCGATGCAGATTTCTTACTGGTTACAGATAGCTGCTCAGAGGAGGATTCAGAGACAGATGACTAGTCGTATCCCCCCTTGAGGTGCATGCTCTAACTTGGCAAGGTTATATTGCTCACTAGCAAGATGACCATGCGTTGCACGGAACATCAAGATGCATTTCTATGAGTAGTTTATCTTGTGAGAGAAAAGGATGAATGAGGGAAGGCCTTATTTGCAAATGTGGAGAGGGGTGTGGGTATCTTTTTGCAAAATTGCCATAGTTTCCTTTCTATCCATCAGATATAAATCGGACGGCCTATATTGCAGGATGGCAGGCACACCATCAACACCAACTCTGTTTTTTATAAGAGTAGAGATATCATGCATATGGTGTCTTGCATTGCCATGCCATCTGCTTAGATTAGACATGCTTTGTGTGAATGCCTCATATTTCCTTTCTATATCAGATATGTGAATTATGCAATGCCATGTTTTTCAGCCAGTTATCATATATGTGAATTATGCAAATCCATGTAGCCAGGCATCATATATGTGAATTATCTCATGCCGTTTTTTTCATTACGTATTCCATTTGTCGATAATCTATGTATATTGAACTACTCTTCATGAGTATCAGCCATTTGAGCCGGTTATGGAAAAATCAGGAGTGAAAACAAGGTCTTCAGAGCAGGCAATGGTGCCTGTTGAAGCATATATCTCGATGGTTACAGGGAGCTCCTCAGAGGAGGATTCAGAGACAGATGACCAGTCCTATATCCCACCTGAGGTGTATGCTCTTAAATTGCAATGTTTATATTTCTCATATCATGCATATGGTGTCTTGCATTGCTTAGTTTAGACATCATATGCACAATATTGAATTCCATCTGCTTAGTTTAGAGATCATACATGCGAGTGCCAGCTGCTTATTATATGAATCAATTATGTCAATTATATCATGCCATCCTGTATACTTAGACAACATTTATGTGAATTATTTCATCCCAACCTATTTTAGAAAGACATCATATAGTTTTGTCATGTCATCCTATTTAGATACTCATCATATGTTGAATTATGCCATTATATCCTGCCCTGTTCAAGAATTCATCCGATTAACCAGTTAACTTGCCGATTAATCCCTACTCATAGGGTCACCGAGTAGCCGATAAACTGATAAATCGTCCGATTAATTAATTAAATGGCCAATTAACTTGCCGATTAGCCTATTAATCCCCTACTCACAAGCCAACCGAGCAGTTACTAGTTAACAATTTCCTCAACAATGATATCCTGTTAAGTTATCCATCATATATCTGAAACTGTGTCATGCTATCCTGTTTAGTTAGGCATCATATATGTGAAATTGTGTCATGCTGTCCTGTTTGGTTAGACAACATATATGTGAATTACCACATCTGTCTATCATACAATGTCTGTACGTTCAATTTCTTTTCTTGTTTATCAGCCATTTGAATTGGAAGGGGTGATGGAAATATCTAAGGGAGAAAAAACCCGTTCTTCACAAAAGACAGTGCTACCCACAGATGCAGATAGAACCATGGTTGTACTGGCCCACAAACATGCCCCGCCACACATAATCGACACTCTTCCAGATTGCACACTTCCACCGTTGGGCAGAGAACCAGCTACAACCCATCTATCCCCAACCCCAGCGGATAGTAACCCACTTCTAGTTGACAAAGCACCATGTCCACCACAGAGTATCCCCACACGAGCAGTTTGTAAAGCAACTGCAGTGCCCAAAGCACGAAGACCACCACAGTGAACCCAAACTCCACGTTTAAAGCAGAAGAGCAACTGTTCTCAGGTCAGATTCCGTAGCTATGGTCCATACTCCTTTGCTGTTGCGTCACTGTATTTACTCATACCAACTACTTTCGAATTTGAAGGATCCAATTGAAACTCCAATGGCACAACAGGTATGTTTTAAACCTATTTCTTTAACTAGATTGTTGTTCTAACTTCTTCCTCTATGTTGATTTAAGTTTCAATTGTATAAATAGTTATGTTCTCATGTGATGCACATTACAAGTGTTGTCAATGCTATGTAGTTTCTCACACTTATATTCTGTCTATGCTGCTATGTCTTAAAATATATGAGTTGAACTGTGTCTCTATCTTGATTTGGCAACATAAACTAGAATGATATGGACAATACAGTGACCATAGTACATAGATATATGTTTGTTTCATGTTGTTATCCTGTCCACCTTACTACTGAATCGGTTTACCAAAATGAGTTTGGTATACTACATGCTAAACTTGTGATGTGTCTGCTTGTTTCTCTTGTAGTATGCGAACAGAATATTGGAGAAGAGCACCCCACTATGCAATGGTAGAGAAAGTAATGCAGATAAGGTTCAAGATAGTGATACAACCTGTTGGTCTCCAAGAAAGGGTATAAAACGATCTTGTAGACAAATGAAAAACCCCATAGTCCTGCGTTGATGTAGTGTTCGAGTTACTGGCCAGTACCGCTGGCACTAGCTCTTCGACCTCGCCGCCTGAATCACTTCGGCTTCTTCAGTCTCAGCTACAAGCTGAACGGCATCAGTTAGCTTTGCTGCGGCAAGAAGCCGAAGGACTGTGGAAGTCCCTGCAGAATTCAGATGCATACTTTCTTGTGCAACAGCAAGTGCTGGAGGATTTAAGCGCCAAACAAGAGAAAGTTAATTAGCTTGCTAAGCATCTTGCCATCATTATGGGTACCCAGGATATTGTTTCTTGAGCTCTTCTGAAGTGGTTTCAGTTCTGGACTTGTTTTGCTGCGGCGTTTATTTGCACTGGTCCCCAACTTTGACGACCAGTGTATGTGATATGCTGCTTCGTTCCCTATATTTGCCCTGGTAGCGAACTTTGATTCCCAGTGTATGTAATACGTGTAATAGTCATGATAGCCTAGCATAAGTTGCTTGCTTATTTATTTCCTTGTTGTCTTGTTTATTTGTTTGCTTGTAGTCAGTGCAGTTCTTTTTTCGCGGTTTGCTAGTGGTCGCAATAACCTATTTTTTAAACTAGGCCACAATAACCACGGGCTACATATTTACTGTAGTTACCATGGGCCTCCTACGGGCCATAGAAACAATGGGCCTTCTTAGGGCCGTAGAAAGAATGGGCCTTCTACGGGTCGTAGCATCAATGGGCCTTCTACGGGCCGTTGCATCAATGGGCCTTCTACGTGCCTATGATCGATAGGCCAAACATGGGCCAATAACAGACCGCATTATGGGCCGTAAATGGGTTAGATTTGGAATCGTCCGTTCATGGGCCGACAATAACAGGTTGTCATTAATCGGCCGTATTTGATGACGTTATGAAAATGGCCCAACGGATTAACGGGCCGCAAATGGGCCGATTGTAACCGCGGGCTGAATTGGGCCCGCAAGCAGAAAAGGTCAATGACGGGCCGTAAGTAACCGAATGCTGGAAATGAGCCCAAGAATAAATGGGCCCTGAGAAGGCCGAAAGATAACACAGGCTGGAAACGGCCCAATGGAATAATTGGCCGTTAATGGGTATAAAGTGATACACTGTTCATTATGGGCCAGATTCACCACGGGCCGTTAATGGGCCGAGAGTTACAAAGGGCCTCATATGGGCTGAAATACATCATGGGCCGTACATGGGCCGAAAGTTACAATGGGCTGGAATCATATTGGATGGCCCAGATGAATCTACTAGGCTTAATTCCGATAGACCATAACGGGCCGGTAGTAAGCGGGCCGTAAATGGGCTATATACGAACAGGTCGTTAACAGGCTTTCCGTGGGCCAACCCGTTACCTTTTGACCAAGTCAAACAGGTCAGCGTTTTCACCGGAATGGGCCTCTGTTGGGTCATGCCACGTGTCGATGTATCATAGGCGCCTCCTGTCCAATGAGTGGATGACATCTGTCCAAACGTTGAGCGGTCACGTGTTTCCTCCGGCCAATGAGAATTTTACACGTGGAAAATTCCCATTGGTCCGGGCTGTTAACGGGTTATAGGATCCAAAACCAGACCCGATAGCTTAACGGCATCTCGTTACGGTGGATGCCATGTGTCGGTCACCCTTGACGAAAGCACTTCTATGACGCGCGATTTATCGTCATGGAAGTGGACACTTCCATGATGATAATTTTGGTAATGTCATGGAACACTTCTATGACAGCACAGGAATGACTATCTTGATTCTGTCAAAAATTTGTCATGGATGCACATGCATGACAGAAAACGTGACCTACTGTGACAAACAGGTATCATCACGGAAGTGTATTTTTTTGTAGTGCACCTATCGGAACCACGCCAAAAATCTCCGTGTCTCCAATTGCGTTTGCACACTCCAATCCCATCCTTTACATTCTTGCAAATTGCATGCTTTACTTTCCGCTACTCATATACTCTTGTCATGCTTGCTTGATATGTATTGTGAATGTTTAAACTTGTGCTAAAACTCCACCTCAACTTAAAGAAATTAAAAACTGCAACTTTTTCCTGTTAAGTGTCTATTCACCCCCCCCTCTTGACACCTCTTCTCGATCCTTTCAATTGGTATCAGAGCATTGGTCTCCATTGCTTTGGTTTAAACACCTTTGGAGGAAGATGGATGAGTCTGCATTGGGGAGTCTTAGACATAGAGTGCATATACTTGATGGAGAGTACTTTCATGAGTGGAAAAATGAGATGCTTGAGATTTTCAATGAATATCACTTGAACAAGTACATTACTAGTCCTTGCATTCCCCTAGTGATCCTTTGCATCCCACTCCCAATGAGGATCTTGACATGATTCGCAATCTTAGAACTATCAATCTTATTGTTAGAGGATTGCCCAAAAAGTTGATTGCTAGCTTACCTGCTCTTGATTGTGCTTACACCATATGGAGATTTCTAGAGGAACGATTGCCAAATTATTCCTTGAAAAATCGGGATGAGATTCTCCATAAGTCTATTGCCTTGAATAGGATGAGTACTAGTGATCCTAAGTTTGATGATTGCCTGTTTGAGCTTCGTGATCTCATGCGTGCGAAAGGAGATTTTGGAATTATTAGCAATATCATTTCCGAAGTCATTAGAGTCCATAGAGATGAACATTGTTACGGACATACTTCTAATGGATCACCTTCTCTAGGAAATGATCAATTACAAGATGATGTTGAACATGGATACTATGATGAGGATGATGATAGTGACTTTGATCTCGATGAGTCTATGAGACACTTTGGTCTTATGGCGAATCTTCGTGGCTACTTGGCTGGAGGAAAGGAATGGGTCCTTGATAGTGGATGTATCGATCATATGACCGGAGACAAGGATATATTTCGTGAGCTTGATGAAAACGACGGCCCTCAGAAGTACGTCACTTTTGGTGATAACTCAAAGGGTAAGGTGGTTGGCCTTGGTAAGGTGGCCATCTCACATGATAGCTCCATACAAAATGTTATGCTCGTTGAATCTCTTGGCTACAACTTACTTTCTGTATCTAGACTTGCTGACTTTGGTTTCAATATCCTATTTACTGAAGTATATTGCCAAGTGTTTCATAGAAATAATCATAAAATGGTCTTTACCGGTATACGTAGAGGAGATCTTTACATTGCTGACTTCACTAAAAAGGCTCAACCTAGAACTTGCTTTATTGCTAAATCTTTAAAAGGTTAGTTGTGGCATAGAAGGTTAGGTCATGTGGGCATGCGAAATATTGATAAGCTTATTAAAGGTAATCATATCCTTGGAGTAAAAGATGTTATATTTGACAAGGATAGATTGTGCAGTGCTTGTCAAGCAGGAAAACAGGGTGGAGGAAGTCACCCCGTGAAGAACATAATGACCACGAGAAGACCGCTCGAGCTACTTCATATGGATCTTTTTGGTCCCAATGCCTACAAGAGTCTCGGTGGAAACTCATTTGGTCTAGTTATAGTCGATGATTTTTCTAGATTTACGTGGGTGTTATTTCTTGATGATAAATCACAAGTACAAAAGATCTTCAAGAGCTTCGCTAGGAAGGCCCAAAATCAATTTGAAGTGAAGATCAAGAAGGTTCGCAGCGACAACGGAACGGAGTTCAAGAACGCAAATGTGGATACATTTCTTGACGAATATGGGATTTCACACGAGTTCTCGGCTACATACACGCCTCAACAAAATGTAGTTGTTGAGAGGAAGAACCAAACTGTTATTGAGATGGCAAGAACGATGCTTGATGAGTACAAGATTCCAAAACACTTTTGGGCGGAAGCGGTTGAGACGGCTTGTCATGCAACAAATCGCTTGTATCTTCACAAGCTACTCGGCAAGACGACATACGATCTCCTCACCGGTAACAAACCCCAAGTTAGATACTTTCAAGTATTTGGCTCAAAGTGTTACATTCTTGATAAGCATCGTCGTTCTAAATTTTCCTCTAAATCTCATGAGGGTTTCCTACTTGGTTATGGATCAAACTCTCACACTTACCGTGTCTACAACAATTTCACCCGAAAGGTTTAAGGGACAGTAGATGTGAAGTTTGATGAATCTAACGGCTCGCAAGTAGATCAATTGCCAATTGATGTAGGATACAAAGACCCTTTGGAAGCAATCCAAGACTTGTCTATTGGCAAGATTCATCCAACGGAGGTGAAGGAGAGTACCTCGTCCGTCCAAGTGGAAGCTTCTACATCACGACAAGGTGAACCAAGAGTTGACACAGAAGCATCCACAAGTGGGACACATTAAGATGAAGAAAAATGAGGAAGTACACCAAGATGAACCTCACCAACCTCCTTCTCCACCACGACAAGAAAATGACAGCGTCAACAATGAAGAAGGCCAAGAAGAAGGACAAGATGATGAAGAAGATGTTCCACCCCGACCCAAGCCAAAGCTCTCACGAGTTCGAGCAAGAGTCCCAAGAGACCATCCCGTCGAACAAATCTTCAATGATATTCAAACCGGGAGAATCACTCGCTCTAAAACTCATTTGGCTAACTTTTGTGAACATTATTCATTCATCTCTAGCATTGAGCCCATGAAGGTTGAAGAAGCATTGGGAGATCCGGATTGGATAAACGCCATGCATGAACAGTGTCGGCATTCTGGGAACGGGGGTACCCAGACTTGCCTGCCTGCGGGCTGCGGCGTGGCTCAAGGGGTGGCCCAGTACATCCCATCTTCATCAGCACAAGCTCAAGACCCTCGCGAGGGGCCAAGCCTTGCGGGGCGGACGACAGGAAGCTTCCTCAGGCACGGCCTCGTCAGGCTGGCTCGCAAGGAGGCGGAGAGATCAAGGCGGGGTACCTCACGAGGTGCCCATGACGCAAGCCATGACGACCAAGGGCGCCAGGCGGGCGCCAGCCCGCGCAGTGTCCTCATTTCCTCTTTGGTGCAAAGGAGGCAAGCACAGGCAAGAGTATCAAGCAAAGGCACACGTTTCGATTCAACAAGACCAAGACCGTCGCAACGGCAGGAAGGAGGTCATCGTGGAGCCCAAGCCGGCGTCACCGCCAGAGCCTTTGACTGGCGAGGACCAACTTTAGTCAGGATAAGTGTACTAGATGTTCCCCTTCAAAATGGCCGATTGTTGGCGCCCTTCCCGCTCAATATTTGGGAAGAGGCCCAGGGCCTTCGCCTATAAATAGGACTAGCCACACACAGAGCTAGAGGCATCTTGAACCTAGAGGGAGAGAGAGGGACCGACTGAACTCCCCCTAGCAGTTCATCGCACCGGCCAAGAACAAACCCTCGCGAGGCTATTCTTCCTTGTATTGTTCTTCTTCAGCCCCAGAGGCAATCCACAACACCACACACACTAGAGTAGGGTGTTACACCACGATGGTGGCCCGAACCAGTATAAACCTTGTGTCTCTTGTGTTGTTCTTTTGGTAGTTTAGATCCTAGCGAGGCGACGAGGTGCAGGTAGGTAGGGGGCGAGATCTCCGTGCGCACCCCAGAGTTCGAACCTAGAGGGTCTGCCGGAACCCGAAATCCGACATTTGGCGCGCCAGGTAGGGGTGCGCCGGAATCCGCCCTCTGCCGCTTCGCGCCCCGTCGCATCGTCATCATCATGTCCGGCGACCAGGCGGGCAACCTGATCCTGTCGGCTGGCCCGCCCACGAAGAGCCGCTTCGCCAGGCGACCCATGCCCAGAACAGCTCGCGGTCCGCAGGCGCTGCAGGCAGGCGGCGGCGCGACACGCATAACGACAGCTCTCGCGCGCGGCGCGCGGTCGGCGGCAAGGCCTCCAACCACGCGCCATGCAGCCATGGCGCCAGTACACCCGACGGGAGGCGAGGCGAACTCAAGGCAGCGCTCACGGTGGCCGAGAACTACTGCAATGCGAGCTGCTTGGAGGCGGCGCGACATCTTCTTTGGAGTGGGTGGCGAGCTCCTGCTTCCAGCGGCCTCGAGGCCCACCCTTCGCACCCAACTCCGCCTCGAGTCGAGGCGGGCCACGCGAGGCCCCACGCACGCCCGCGCAGCTCCAAGCGGCAAGGCCACCCCAACGTCAGCCAGGCCGTCAGCACCGGGCCAGCAGCGGCGCTGCCTCCGCCCCCGGCCAGCGAAGAAGGACTTGCCACGACCCACGGCCCCACTGGGCCACCGCGCTACCACCCCCAGGTGGGCGCCTCAAGCAAAACTAAGTGGCACACGGGGCACTACGGCGCAGCCGTTGGGATGGTGGCCCCGGAAGAGTACGTGCCCCACATGATGGATCAAGGGCACGTGCAGGAGGCCGAACATGGCTCGCTCCTCGGCCCAAGCTGGGGGGGACGAGGCACCAGAAGCTGAGCTCTTCCAGGAGCCCCGGGAAAGCCCCATCGGCCGCGCTGGAAGCAACGATTATCGGGTACCGCTAATTCCTCAGGAGCAGGCATACGCTAACCATGGATCGCAGGAGGTACAGGTCGCCACAGCGGACGGCTGCCCCACTCCCGCAGTTTCCTACCCCTCGGGAGGAGGGCGCCGGGGGCTGCAGGAGAGGGGTCGAGATCCGGCATCACCACCGCGGTGTTCGGAGCAAGGCGTCCTCAGGAGGTAGGCCCTCTGCCGGGGAGGTGCCTCAGGGCCTACCCCTGGCAGAGGACCCGTGGTCGTCGGGGGAACCGCTGGCGACCGCTCTACCCCATCGGCGGCGTCCTTGGTTTCCGGTCGTCGTCGGTGGCACTAGAGTGTGGCGCAAGGCGGGGCCCTCGTCTGGCGATATGAAGCAAGGCCGGTACCTGTGAAGAAGGCCCAGTGCCTGTGAAGCTCGCCGCCCGGTGACACTCTCACGTAATAATTAGTTGGGTTGTACCGCCACAGAGTCTCGGGGTGCGGCCTCGAGCCACAGGGCTCGCTCCCACGCCCAGTGGCAGCACTTAGCTCATTTTGGTGAGAAGACGTCCAAGACTAGACTAGGTGCCGGACGCGGCCTTTTTCTGCTTTCCTTGCTTTTCCCCTTGGCTGTCGTTTTACCCCGTTGGATTTAAGTTGGATTTGAGCTTGAGATTTGCGTGTGTTCGGGGAAGGGGTGTTTAGTCTCGTTCGAGCAATCTCTCGCGTTTTGGTTACCACTTTGCCTCAGCTGCCTCCCCTCGTGAGCCCCTCGCGAGCCGGGCCAGGCCTAGCTTGCGTGCAGCCCGAACTGTCGTCGCCGCGCCCTCTCAGGAGGTCTTCATTACAGGTTCAATGGGCTCGTTCAGGAGACCCTTGGGACACCACAGCCCTCCGCAGGCTATCTCGGGGCCCACGCGGGTCGAAGGTAAACAAACCAGCCAGCTCGTCACAAAGCCAGCCACTTGGCGCAGGCATATGGGTGATATCACATCTACTAATACGCTGAATGCAAGTTTTTACATGAGGGGATCCCCCTCCCAAAATGCTCTTACAACCTTCAGGGCAAAGCCCGAACTCTATCTGCGCAGGGTAAGAAAGCAGGAACAACACGCGGTCAGTCGGATAAATCCCCCAATGCATCCTCAAGGGCACCTCCTGAATCGTCGCTGGCCTCGCCATCGCTCCCCGCGTTGCCGTCAGCAGCGTCAGGGCCATTCACCACGCCACCTTCATCAACAGCCACGACCACGCCGTCGTTGTCGATGCGAAAGGCCACAGCGAGGGCATCACGTTGTCTTCCACCCAATCGCCAAGTCGTCCCGGATGGCACAGGGCACCGGGCGATAAGCGGCATCAAAGTCGAAGTTGGGATCCATGTTCCGAAGATGGCTGAAGACGCGAGAAAAGGCGCGCCCGAGCAGGGCGCGGCTCCTCTCCTCCACCAACCTGTTGGCTCTGACCGACCGCACCTCCTGTCGCGTCACCACGTCAGTAAAGAACTGAAGGTTGCCAGCATAGTTGACTGCGTGAGGCTCGCCAACGGCCGCCTTGCAGATGTTATCCAAGGCCATGTTAGCTCTCTCCCGGAGCGTAGAGAGCATAGGGCCAGCTCGTGCTCCAGGATCCACCGCTGGCGTATCTCGTCCTCGTTCTGCCGCGCAACGGCCTCAGCCTCGTCCACCCATTGACGGAGAAGAAGCGCCTCGGTGCGGGAGGTAGTCAGCTCCTCCTGCGACACGCCGAGGGCGGCCCGGGAAGCGTCGGCCCACCGTCTCACTTCATCCAGCTTGGCCCTCAGGGCAGCGGTCCTGCCTTCAGCCTCGACCCTGATCAACCCCAGCCTCTCCTCGAACTCGCGCTCAAGGTTCAAGCGGGCCGTCGCCACCCGGCGTTCAACCTCTTCCAGGACTCGGGCTTTCCGCGCAGTGACGTCATCCTCCGCCTGCGTCACCAAGCGCTCCCTCGTCTCCAGATGCTCAAGATCGCGGGCGCGTTGGCGCTTCGGCGTCGGCGCCTCCTCACGCCTCTGGGCTCTGCACAGTCGACCGAAGCCCCTTCGCCGGCGCAAAGGGCCGTCTCACGCAGCTCCACCTGCTGCTCGAGGAATGGCACCAAGCACAGGTTCTCGCGCCGCTCCTCCGCCGCCTCCGCGCCGCGGTTAGCCTCTCGGGCCTCCTCGGCGACCGAGGCGGGCCTCCCGAGAGCCGCCACGATGCCTCGGCTTTCTCATTGTCGAGGTCACGCTGGTGGCGCACAAGGGCAACAGCCACCTTCAGCTTGCGCCTCTCTTCAGCCAGGCGCAGGCCCTCAGCCTCAAGGCGCGCGTCTTCGTCAGCGAGATCTTCACCAAGCTGGCTCACCGCGTCAGTCGCCCTCCAGAGAAACCCTTGGCGAAGAACGCGGCGCTCCCGGGCGCGCTCGAGCGCGTCTTCCACATCATCCTCCGCCCCAAGTGTGCGCGGGGGGCCGCGAATCAGCACTACCCCTCTGGGCAGGGGGCTGGGGGATGGCGCCCTCGCGATTGCCGGGCACACCTCGCCAGAAGCCCGGCCTGGAGCCAGCCCATCCCCAAATGAAGAGTGCAGGGCTGACCTCAGCCAATCGCCATCCACGACCAAACGAGAAGCCCAAGGCAGGCTGGCTATGCCCCGAGAAGGCTCGCGAAGGAGGGTCGCGAGGTGCGCAGAGCCGCAATGCGCCACAGGATGGCTCACCTCTCCAACCGGCCTCACCACAAGGGCTCTGCTTGAGCTCGGAGCGCTCGAAGACGGTGGAGAGGGCGAAGCCTGGGGGGATGGCTCCTCAGCCATCTCCGTGAGCTCGGCAGAAGGGCCTGCGAGCAAGGATCATCAAAACAGCGGGAAGATAAGGAACTAGGAAAGGGAAGGCTTACTCATCAATGGCGAAATACTTCCGGCCTTGAAAGGGAAGGGTAACCGTCACCCAAGGCCTCCCTTCTCTTCCGGAGAGCCTCGAAGTCCACGCGGAAGCGGCCCAGGAGTTCAGCGCAGGGGTCAGCCTGCGATGAGGAAGAAGCATCAAGGCGACCAGCGTCGTCCTGACGCACGCCGCCGGTCGCCTCACCAAGAAGGGTAGCTGAGGCTCCATGGGCCTTGGACACGGGAGCCGCGGGCCGCGGCTCAACGCCTTCAGCCGCAGCACTGCGGGCCTCAGGAGCTGCCACCTCAGGAGTGCCGCCTGGCATCGTCATCCCGGCGGAGGCCCCCTCAGCCTCCGGTGGCCCATGCCTCCATGCTCTGCCACTCGAGGAAGGACCGCCGTGGGGCGGCCGGAAGGCAGTCACCACCACTAGGTTCTCGCGAGGCCCCATGAGGCCTGCGGCGCAGCCCCCATTAATCAGCCGGGCATCTGCTTCACAAAGTCACCCTGCTCGAGCAATAGTCTGAAAAGCACCCCTTGCGGATCTGCCGGGAAGGGTCCCCGGTCGGGACAGGAGCACCTTCCTCGGCGCTTGTGTCGAGGTCCTCCTCCACAGAGCCTCATGCGATCCTCCGCCCTTGAAGGCCCACATCCAGCGGGAGTGACGCTGGAGAGGGGCAATGCAGCATAGGAGGAACTCATTCACCACCTTGGGCGCCGTCACGCCGAGCACCCTCAAGTACGCGAAGCGACGCCAGACGAAGACGAGCCGGGGGCTCGTGAGCGTCTCCTGGCCCCAACCTGAATTGGGGACAGCGGGCGATGTTGGCTCCGAAAGCAGGGGGCTGGGCACCCTGACATCCACGTACAGCCACCGCTCGCGGAACCCAGACGCGGGCGGAGGAAGACTGAAATCAATCCCTGAAGCCGCCGTTTCAGGTGCGGCAATGAAGCTCACGCACCCCGAGCATTGGGAGGGGTCGACGAGGCGCAAAGAGAAGAAGTGACGCAGCAAGGCAACTAAAGGAGGGAGGCCCATCATTGCCTCACAAACAAAGGTGAAAACGGCAAGAAGAGTAATGGATTCAGGACCCAAATGCATCATATGGATCTGGTAATGGGAAAGCACAGCGTTGAAGAAATTGGAAAAGGGGGGAACGAGTCCCGCCCACAGGGCGTCGGCGAAGTATCGGACCTCGGTGACTATTCTGTCAATGGAGAAGTGAGGCGGGCCAGCCGTCGTCCTCCCTTTTCGTTGAAGATAGTGGCGAGCAGAGCTGACCTTGTCCAAGCCTTCTCGGTGAGTATGATCGACCGATCGGCGGGCAGGAGCCGTCGGCGGCGCGCGAGCGGAGGCACAGGTTTCTTCCTTTCCCTTCTTCGTCGAACCATGGCGACGGAAAGGGGAGGATTGAGATTGGATTGGAGGCGGAGGCCGGAGCTCGAGAGGAGGAAGAGCGGGGGCGGTCGAGTAGCGAAAGAGGGCGACTATGTGCAACAACGGGTCCGCCTAGCTGGGCGCAAAATAAGGGCGTGGGGAACATGGCCGCCCGTCAATCAACCGCCACGTGGCGCCCGAGGCCGCAGGCTGTTAGAGCCCATGGCGCTCGCTTGCCCTTCGCTTCTGCTCAGCCAAGTCGGCGCGCCTTGGGCCCGGGGGCTACTGTCGGCGTTCTCGGAACGGGGGTACCCAAACTTGCCTTCCTGCGGCCTGTGGCGTGGCTCAAGGGGTGGCCCAGTACATCCCATCTTCATCAGCACAAGCTCAAGACCTTCGCGAGGGGCCAAGCCTCGCGGGGCGGACGACAGGAAGCTTCCTCAGGCACGGCCTCGTTAGGATGGCTCGCGAGGAGGCGGAGATATCAAGGCGGGGTACCTCACGAGGTGCCCATGACGCAAGCGATGACGACCAAAGGCGCCGGGGAGGCGCCAGCCAGCAAGATGTCCTCATTTCCTCTTTGGTGCAAAGGAGGCAAGCGCAGGCGAGAGTATCAAGCAAAGGCACCAGTTTCGGTGCAACAAGACCAAGACCGTCGCAACGGCAGGAAGGAGGTCATCGTGGCGCCCAAGCCGGCGTCACCACCAGAGCCTTTGACAGGCGAGGACCACCTTTAGTCAGGATAAGTGTACTAGATGTTCCCCTTCAAAATGGCCGATTGTTGGCGCCCTTCCCGCTCAATATTTGGGAAGAGGCACAGGGCCTTCGCCTATAAATAGGACTAGCCACACACAGAGCTAGAGGCATCTTGAATCTAGAGGGAGAGAGAGGGAGCGACTGAACTCCCCCTAGCAGTTCATCGCACCGGCCAAGAACAGACCCTCGCGAGGCTGTTCTTCCTTGTATTGTTCTTCATAAGCCCCAGAAGCAATCCACCACACCACACACACTGGAGTAGGGTGTTACACCACGATGGTGGCCCGAACCAGTATAAACCTTGTGTCTCTTGTGTTGTTCTTTTGGTAGTTTAGATCCTAGCGAGGCGAAGAGGTGCAGGTAGGTAGGGGGCGAGATCTCCGTGCGCACCCCAGAGTTCGAACCTAGAGGTTCTGCCGGAACCTGAAATCCGACAAAGAGCTACACAACTTTGAGAGAAATCAAGTGTGGACATTGGTCGAGAAGCCCGACAACAACCACAACATCATTGGTACCAAATGGGTATTTTGCAACAAGCAAGACGAAGATGGTCAAGTCGTCCGCAACAAAGCACGTCTCGTCGCCCAAGGCTACACTCAAGGCGAAGGTATGGACTACGGTGAGACATATTCCCCTGTTGCTAGACTTGAGTCCATCCGCATCTTACTTGCCTGTCGGTGGGAACGGCACCTATGGGATCACAAGAATCCCTACTATGGTCGCGGGGCGCGGGGTCGTGAGAAGAGCGGATCAAACAGATAGCACACGGTTTCTTTATCGAGTTCGAGCCACGAGGATCGTAAACCCTACTCCTGCTTTGGTGGTTTGTTTATCTGTGTTCTTGAACTAGCAATGGGGCATGAGGAGCTCCAAAAGCGAATCCTCCTCCTAGTCGCCTTGGGCCTCCTTTTATAGGGAAAGGGGTTGCCACGGTGGCACACGGGAGGTGGAAAGGGCTGATGATCGAGTTTATCCCTTGCATTACAAGACAAAGGCGCCTTTAATGCGTCTTGCTTAGGTGTCCTTGCTTTATCGGGGCGGGGAGAGCCTGTCTCGTCCGTCGCCGCTCCCTTCGGTGTAAACCACGGCATACAGCCAGCGATACCCGTGGTGCCATGTAGGCAGGCAGGCAGCTGAGGTGGCGCAGTGGTGGGTCTCCACAAAGACCCGCTTGCCTCCACGCAGGTGCCTGCCCAACTGGTTGGGTCGGCAGCTGCATGCGAACGGTGGTGGAGGTTTGATTGGCGTGGGCCTGATGGTGGACCTACAGGTGTTCTTGGCAAGGGCCTCACCGTAGCCCCGGCAAGGGTCTTGCCGGGGGCCTTGTGGTCCTCCTTGGCTGGGATCCCGCCAAGGGTCATCATCTTCTGTAGTGTGTATCTGATCTTGAATATCTTCACAAAGATCTGCATGCCACCACGGGGATGTCTCCCGAATCCTTGCCCCATGGGGGCAGTGGACTCAAGGGTGATTCGCTCCGTAGGTGTGGGGCGAGCTGCCACGGCAAGGGTCTTGCCGGGTTTGCTAAAACCGCCCCCCAGCAAGGATCTTGCTAGGGGAGTCCGCTTCGTCCCCTTTTGCTCTTAGTGGTCTTGGTCTTGGCGTCGTTCTGCTCCTTTCGAGCTTCGGCCTTACCTTGGTTCACCTCCCTTGTCTTGCTCGGTGCGATGGTGCCCGCGGCTCAGACTGCCCGTGCATAGTTATAGGGGTACAAAAAGTGTACCCCTCTTTTTGTACACCGACAGGAGCCCCCGGGCCTGGGCCACACGTAAGCGCAATCGCGTCGTTGGGCTAGGCCCAAAAACGGTGCGCGGGCAGGCGGGGTGGTTTTTACCGCGGTAAGTCTCTTCGCGCCCTACGCTTCCCATGCCTCCCGCGCGTGGCTCGGCGTGGGGAGGCGTGCGTGACATGGGCAGCATGAGTGGGGCTGAGCTCTGCGCGCATGCGTCACGTCGTAGTAAAGGGGGCGGTTCGCGCCTTCCCCATAAACGGAGGGAGGCGTGGGCGCGGCCCATTCTTGAACAGGGCGGCGTGGTCTTCAAGGCATCCACTCCCCACGATCACGGGGTGGGGAGAGGTCGCCTCACCCGTCGCCTTGGTCCTGCACGCCTGCCACATGGTTCTCATGCGCTTGGGGTGGCGAACGGTGGAGGCGGGAGATGGAGCTGGA